>JAOXYF010000001.1:1384966-1404486 GCA_028565775.1 Sternarchorhynchus goeldii | reverse complement strand
CCAGTGTTCAGGAGCTGTGTGCCAGTGTTCAGGAGCTGTGTGCCAGTGTTCAGGAGCTGTGTGCCAGTGTTCAGGAGCTGTGTGCCAGTGTTCAGGAGTGCTGAACTGCAAAAACTGAATTGCTGTTGGCACTCGTGCTATGAGATTTTGTTTTCTGAAAAGACATTAGTTAGATACTAACTCAAAACACAGTGTGTGTGTTGTCCTTGGTGATTTAAATATCATGTGAGTTTCACCTTAACCAGCTCACTTGATGAGATGAGTACGAGAATTGATGACCTGGAGAAGAATATCTCGGATCTCATGACTCAGGCGGGTGTGGAGGAGATAGAGGGAGAGAACAGGGTCACGGATGCATCAGGAACAGCTTGATGAAGGTGATGACCCACTGCTCAAATAATACTGAGAGATCTGTTCCATTGGTCATGATTCATATGACTTGCATCAGATGTGCTGTATTGTACATTGTATATATTTTTGTATAATAAAACTTAACACCTTTTCTCTTTTTTTCTCTCAGTTCTTGCAGCTCACCATGTAACGTAATGAAGACTCCCATAGGAATGACTGAGTTCTCATAATATGTGTGTGTATGGGTGTGTATATATATTTGTTAGGTTTGGGAGAGTATTATTTGACATGTTTGGTACTAGAAAATCTATGAACTGTATCAATTTTCTTTAATTATGTTTTAGCAAAACCCTCTACAATTTAGGATGTGCATGCCCTGCTTTAGAATTCTAGATAGGCAGTGGGTTTTGCACTTCCAGTCTGCTGACTGTTCACACTTTACTGTCCACACACCATTAAATACAAGCTTTGAGTCACAGCCACAGGCCTTAGATAACAGAGGGTACAGGTCGGTGCCATTTCACATCCACACGCAGACTGGACATGAATATAGACGGACATTACCAGCAGCCTCCCTCCATAGCAATAAAGCAGTGTTTTATTATACATGCCGATATTGTTATAACGTTACAGGCATGTTAGCTTCAAAGTGTCCCCTCACTGGTCAAATATCCAACTATGCAAACACTGATTAAGAGCAAATTTTATCTAGAGGAGAATCTTAAATTTGTTATTCTACAAAAGGGTAATGTAACAAGCATGAAGTTTGTTTATGTGTTATGTCAGTATGACGGAGAGGGTGTGCGAGAGAGAGAGGGAGGGATGTATAAATAAAAAATATTCTACGCTGCCATTTAAAAGGAATGGGTTGATGACCTAGGAGTGATGCAGTCTGCTTGACCAAATCACATTCTGGAAGTGTAAAACCTACTGAGGACACGCATCTGTATAACTAGATGGCCTTTCACCTCTCCTTACTTATTGAGTATTGGTGCTGTTTGAATGTCACATTAGTATTGCAAGTGTCCTACTTTAATGTCAGTGTAATGTGTGATGCTGCCAGCATCTCTCTCAAGGCCTCTTTAAGGTCTGGAGACTCTATTCGTGACTAATATCCATCTTGCACTGCGTAAAATCCTTCTTGCTGCACTTGCTGCAACCACAAATAACAAAAAAAACTGGAACATAGTTAACAGCCTGAACTACTGTGACTTAGCACTCAAATATCCAACTAACTTACTGGTGCTATTCATGAGAGGTTTTCTGATGGGCTTCAGGACACTGGTGGTAAAACCAACAGAGCATGGACTGATAGAAGTTAAGAAACTCACTATAATGCCCAGTATGATTTACTGCAAATTTTTGAAAATTAAAAAATTTACTTGTACCAAAAAAAGAAAACGGCCAATTTCCTAACTATGAAACCAATGGGACGAAAGCAAGTCATGAGGATACAATAGTAACAATGTTTTAAACATTTTGATGGTTTCACTCGGTTTAATTAGTTCGTGTACACTGTGGTAGTGACCATCACAAACTATGTTGAAGCATATCATACTTTAATCAGGCTCTATTCTATATTGTAGAGTTTTGATATAAGCCTTAGAAAAGTTCAGTGACACACCAGTTGAATGATTGGTTAAGATCTAATGTCTTGCCTCTAATTTCTAAGTGGATGGTAATTCACAGATTTACTAAAGTATTTTACTAGATAAAATGTACGACCCAATTTCTGCTTATTTCTGGATGTACAAATTATAATTATTGCAAATTTATAATATAATTTTACGAAAGGTTGTTGCCTTTGGATTTCTTTATAGGAGTCCAGGTCTTTGTAAATCTGCTTTGTAACTGCTAATTGTAAAAAGCCTATCCAAATAAAGTTGAATTAAAGTTCATACTGTAAGTTTATGTGACCCAGGTTTTTAGTAAAAGGGCATAATACCATCTGATGTGCCGGCTTGTAAATTATACTGTGTGTCCCTTGAATAATAAGTAACAATATTATCTTGTTAGGCAATCTCAGGATTTGATTCTTGTTTACATTATTTACAGAATAACGTGTAAGATAGTCTATATGTTTATGCAGATATGCAGCATGAGTAACTCAACCTTCTGTGGATTTGGCCTTTTTAACTCATGGGTTGCATGTCTCATGGTCTACAAAATTTACAGATCTTCACTGATAGCTGAATGCAAGGTAAATGCTCATTGTTGTGAGGTAAGACCTAAATACCAACATACGTGGAACTCTTACTGAATAGTAGCAATTTCTGCAGATTTAACGATTGCACCTTTATAAGTAACCCTGTTTTTTTTTCAAGCTCATACTGATTGGTAACCTATGATACTCGGAATCAAACTGGGCATTTTTAAACAGAAGTTGGTGCTGTTGTATGTATGGAAGCATGATAATTATGCTGTTGACTTTATATTTCTTAGCTGGTGATGTATCTGAGTGCTTGAGCAGTGTTGCTGAAGCCTGTTCATATGGTATCCTCAACTTATCACAGGTGCTACTTAAATATGCTGTTTTTTTTATAGTGTGGGTTGAGTATTACTGATGTTACACAGCTTTACTGCAGAAATTACCTACATGAACATGTTTAGGGGGAAAAAATATTTAACAAGTTCATTTTATTTTTGAATATGACCACTTATAATCTTTGCAATTTCATCTGGAATGAATTGTTATAGTTGTACTAGTTTATGAAAACTATGTAGGAGTAATTCACTCAAGTGTGAGTCTCATATGTAGGAGTAATTCACTCAAATGTGAGTCTCATATGTAGGAGTAATTCACTCATATGTGAGTCTCATATGTAATTGTTTATGTAATATTTATCTTGGTGTATCTAATTTGTTGGGCATAATTATATTGTAATGTGCATATTTGTGTCTATACTTTAGCTTGTTAAGATGTGTTATAGGTTCTTTGTGACTGTGAAATAGTTTTTTTTTTTCCTTGTATGTTTTCTCCCACACATCACATGATTTTCAATAAAGTGCTCATCCTGTGTTTCATCGGTTGACTTGCACCACATTCGTGGTATCTGACCACACCAGTTTCATACGTCAGAACTGGTGTATTTTTTGATTACTTTCAACCCAACAAATACATTGATGTAAACGACCTCCAGCAACACTGATACACTTAGACCAATACCATGATAAGAATGGTTGGCAGCTCAAGTAATGTCGAGTCAGTAGAGCTCCTGTGGCTTACAAGTGATGAACAGTATATGTTTATGCAATAAATGTGCTACGGTAATCGTACATGTATAATAGACACGTGTACAATTACCCAACAAAGTGACCAGTGAGTGTAGCGGCTATGTCATGTGGTGGGTGACTGTAGGGTGGGGCCATATCTTATATTGTTAAAGGAATTCTTCAGCTGAAATGCTCATTTAAAGAGTCCTTACTAGCGCTCATTCATTTATTATTAGCAGCATTTGCACTTTTTTGTGAATTATTCTGTTTCCTTAACTAACAACAATTAGGTTTATAATGACAATTAGTGACAAATGGGTCTAGAATAATTAAACCTTTAATATTTTTTTCATCCTTAGTTGAACACTTGAAATTTTAGTAATTCTAACAGTGATCTGATTATATCAAGATTAACCAATGACTGTTTAGACTAAAAGACAACTGAAGGTGACAGCGAACAGAAAATACCATTGTTCTAGGTGTTTGTACTAAAAACAAATCCATATTCTAAACAGCAGGTACAATCACACCTAGCAGTAACCATGTAAAAATCCTTGGCCGCTTTTTTCAAGACTTGATAAGAGTGAGGCCAATAAAGATTTCTGTGACGTTGCTATAATTACATGGGTAGAATACCTTGATCTGGCAACACATTTTAAAAGGACTATAGGTTGTTTTAAAGGGACTACTTTGGTGTTCCTCCGACTAGAAGGAAATAGTCCTCTAATTATTCTGACATTGCGACTTTTTTGGTAACTAAAAGTAATGTTGCATTCTGAACTTTATTATGTCCGAGTTTATATGAGTCTTTAGCGATAAAATGACAAAAAAACATAGTTGGGTGCATTTTTTAGGCTGATTGCTCAGCCACCTTTCTTCTTCATATACGTCGGCCATCTTGAATTTTAATGTTAATTTCTGAGTGTACTTAAGCTAGCTAGCTAACTAGCTATATATGTTTTCCATCATTTTACGTACTTTACATTTGGATCAAAGAGGATATTCAGTTGCTGAAATTCCTAATGGACACCAATGACTAAGTGAGTATTTAAACGTTAGCAAAGGAAAATCAATTGTCTCTTCAAGTTAGCAAGACTGCTAGTTAGCTAACAAGCTATCAGGATTAGCTTCTCCTAGTTATCTAACTATCATAACAGTTACTAGCTAGCTAACTTAGCTTAGCTACCTGTTCGGTAGGTTAAAACTTGTTAGCGGTTATACACACTCATTAAAAAAGCGCAATATACTTGTTGACTTTTTCAGACTCTGTACGTCTGTTCATTTGAGGACATGTAATCTGTAAATGATTGCTCACTGTTTGCACTAAATGTAATTCTCGATCAAGCTTCTTCTGCTAGCTAGGAAGCTAGATAGCAAACAAACTCCAGTCAGGAGCTGGAGCTGTTATTCTCGTTAAAGGGATGTGCGACTCCTCTATGATGCACGACACCGAATATTGCAACTAGTATTGTTAATTACACATTGTTCATTTTCAAATCCACAACAATGCATACATCAAATACATTTGCAGTGCTGCCCGTTTCATGAGATACTTTGAAATAATAGGTTGCTAGTTACCTATCTAGGTTAGCTATAATGCTAAATGGCTAGCACGGGCTTGTTTCAGGTGCAATATGTGAAGTTCAAACATGAATCTGTAAAAGCATCGTAACAGTTAATATAATAGAGTGATCGCTACTTTCACAGGTGTAGTTGATATTGACTACAATTTTTTCCACCTTGTAGCAATGTAATGTCCGCTCGATATCAAGCTTGGCCAACTACAATAGCAAAATGCCTAGTTAACAGGCAAAAATAGCAGATAGTCCGTCCAGCTCCTTCTACGTAGGTACCAACAAATATTTCGGTCCTTTCGGTACCTATTCACTGTACGTGTAGTTATAACGGTGCTGATTTTTTTTTATTTGTGCAAACGTTTGTCAACCCGCAAATCCTTTGCTAACTAACTAGCTACGATAGACACGATTGTGTCGTGGAATTAAAATGCACGTTTTGCAGGTTCATTTTTATGACTTCAGAGGTAACATTTTTAGTCCACCCAGGCATTGCGATCCCTTCTAATATTCGTCTTCTCTGCATAGTTCATATCACTGGGTAAGTGATAGCGTAGGGTGCCAGAACATTTCGCATGTAAAAATCGTCTAACGGTAACCGGTAGCCAGGCGTTTTAGTGAAGCCGGTATAATTATACAGCACGCCGAAGTGTCGGTCACAGCACAGCCAGACCCAGCATGCCAATGTGTCCCTCTTCGCTCGGACACGTCTAAAATTGGTTCACGTGTAGAAATGTAGTTTTTGGCTTCCTCCTCTGCAGAACGACTCAATGCAACTAACCCAAGAGGTTTGTGTGTATGAAGTGGACGGGAGAATCCAAGAACATGGTAGTAAATGGCAGACGACATGGAAGCAGGTTCAATGAACAGCCGAGGAGCCAAGCTCGAGGTCAAAATCTGCGTCACAGCAAAAGTTCCCTCAGTAGCAGGAGATGCAGCCGCCGTGAGTACCGCCAGTAACACCGATACTAGCAACTTGCAGAACTTATGTAGAGAAAAAGAAACGAACTCCATCTAGCATGTCAGGAACTTCTTCAGGAGAAGAAATAATCTAAATTGCAAAACTGATTACAATAAAATAAAAAATACAGACATGAAGTTAGAAACATTTGATGGAAAGTTTTCAAACATTTGAATGTTGTTAATTGTAATAGCATTAAAAGTGCAGTAAAATAAATAAATAAAAGACCTGTTTGTCATTTCTCCTGTGCTTATCTCTAGGAATGTTCAATAAGTCAGAACTTCATCTTCAAACAAGATCTGCAACATAGTCTGTTCAGTATTCAGAAATGTATGACTGTGATAATCCATGAAGAGTTTAAAAAAAACAATAGAACAATTTTGAAATTAATTCCAAATGAAGTGTACAGCCAGCACAGAGCAACAGATGTGATGTTCTCCCTCTTTCTCATGTATGTTAATATCCCTCACAGCAGTTGTGAGCAAACTGGTGCCTTTCTGCTACATGTTTAGATACCCTACAGCGCATGCATTTAAAAATGTCATGTTTTAATCTTTTATCATTTAGATTTCTGGAATCCTTTGTTTACAAGGGTATAATGTAACACTTGGGATTTTGGTGTTGCATATAAAGGTTGAAATCAGAACTAAAACCAAGGTGCCTTTACACCATTATCTGTAAGCTAGATTTCTTACTGCTAGATATTCTTACTTTGTTTCATTAAGTAGAATTATAATTTTTTTTAGTTACTTTTAAGGAATTACTATAATTACTGTTTTAATCCATTTGAAAATAGCAATTTAGAAGTAATTTTTGAGAATATAGACAGTTTACCATCTGATGCACAGGGATGTTCCAGGCAAACTGTAACGTATCCAAACTGTAGCAAACTGTTTATTACCACCTTCACATATTTGTACCTCTCAGTCCTATAAAAGTTTGTGATTAAAATGCTTAAAATAGGTGCAAAAAAGGGACAATATTTTTCCAGCTTTCATAAAACTTGTTCAAACTAGGTGAAATAAGAAACTCTTAGCGGTGTGTACACCCAAGAGACTTGAAGTATAAAGTGGATTTACAAGTATGCATTTTGAATGGTACAGAAGAACTGACTGACTGATGTAGGTAATCATATGTGATTGTTTCGCTCGCTTAGGTTTCAGTGCTGCACCACTGGAGATGGAGAGGCGGCATGTCCCATCCTCAGGAATGACTGCCAAGGAGCTGTGTGAGAATGATGACCTAACCACAAGTCTAATCCTTGATCCATATCTTGGGTTTCAAACCCATAAGATGAATACCAGGTACTTTCACATATGAATTAAGCCTAGAACTTGACGTTGGAAATTATTTTAAATCCAGGTTTAGGCTTAACTTGGATCAGGAAAACTGGCTGCCAAAGATTTAGTTTTCTATTATGTCCTTATTTTTAGTTTGAAATGGGTACTTGGTTTTGGTCGTGTTGGAGCTTAACAATAAAGTTTGTCTCCATGTTTTTATTGTGTAACAGGTTTCGGCCAGTTAAAGGAAGACAAGAAGAGCTAAAGGAAATTATCGAACGTTTCAAAAGGCACAATAATGTGGAGAAAGCCTTCAGGGCTTTAACATCTGGGGACTTGTCGAGAAATCACTTTCTCCCCAAGACCAAGGCCGAAGAGAAACTCTTTAAACAGCATGTACATATTTTAAATGTTAAATAGATTTTCAGCTAATTTTTTTTTTTTTTTGCACGATCAAATTTGGATCAAAAGCAAACATTGAACTTGTTTGTTTGTTTGTTTTTGTTTGTTTTAGGTTTTTGTTTATCTGCGCATGTTTGTCAGTGACAGTGGGTTTGAAATATTACCTTGCAACCGATATTCATCTGAGCAAAACGGAGCCAAAATAGTTGCAACAAAAGAATGGTAGGAAGATTTATTTAAGTTGGACTTTTTACAGACTTATAACCAATGTTAGCTTTAGCACAGTTTGCTAATTTACTCCTGTGTATTTTTGCTCTTATTACAGGAAGAGGAATGATAAGATTGAATACCTGGTTGGTTGCATTGCTGAGCTGTCAGCAAGTGAAGAGAGTATGTTACTGCGCCACGGCGAGAATGACTTCAGCGTCATGTACTCCACTCGTAAAAACTGTGCTCAGCTGTGGCTTGGACCTGCCGCATTTATTAACCATGGTACATTAACAGCTTGTATACACACGTTTCTTATCTGTGGAAGAGAGGTTCGTTTGTGCCGTTTGTGTGTGTTGCTGTAAAGAGCTGAAAAGTGTTAATTGCTCCTTTTTAAAGCTGATGTTCTTTTTTTAATTTCAGATTGTCGGCCAAATTGTAAGGTAATCACAAGCTCATTATCTGTATTGTTTTGTGTAGTGCATGCCAGCGATGTGAAAGCTGACTGAACAGCTCCTCTTCTGTTTTTCTCAGTTTGTTTCTACGGGCAGAGATACTGCTTGCGTCAAAGTTCTCAGAGATATCGAGCCAGGAGAGGAAATCTCTTGTTACTATGGTGATGGCTTCTTTGGAGAAAACAATGAATTTTGTGAATGCTACACATGTGAAAGGTAGGGTGCCTGTGTTTTTTCTGGATCGTGAGGTTGTTGTAATATTTACATGTTAAGTTATGCTGAATGAAGCGTTCTCAATCGTCTGCAGGCGTGGTACTGGTGCTTTCAAATCTACAATGGGGCTCCTTGTGGTTGTCCCAGTTATTAATAGTAAATATGGCTTGAGGGAGACAGACAAACGACTCAACAGGCTAAAAAAGCTGCGTGAAGGGAGTCGGAACTCCGACAGCCATTCCGTCGGATCTGGCACGGATGTGGATTCTCAGGACTCACCAAAAATACACTCATGTAAGCCCAGCTGACACATTTTTATTATTTATTACTTTTACAGGTCTTTAGTGTCCACCAATGGAAAGTTTAGCCAGTAACTATCTTAACTATCTTGTAAAAGAGTTCCAGCATTGTTGTCCAGTTCGCTGCAGTTATGCAGTGAATAAAGAAGTCAGCAGGAGGAGGTGCCCTGTGAGGCTGGTTTAAGTCAATGGGATTATCAAGGCACAAAAGAAAAGCCTGCTCATGTATTTAATAATCTCTTAAAAGCGTCACCTTGAGTACTGATGCATGATGTGTCAGCAGAGCAAATATGCCACAACCGCTCAATCTGGTGTGTGTGCATGTGTATACACATGTACACATGAATGCATGCACATTGAATCTCTCTGATTACAATTTTTTTTTTTATCTTCACGTTAGCATCTAGGAAAAGGACACCCACTAGTGCAAGACTGAGTAAAACCAGGACTCATGATGACCAGACTCTATCAAGAGCTTACACATCTACCTCACCATCCAAACAATGTCAAAGTAATAACAGGGTACCAAAGAGACTCAAATCAAAGCCCTCTAGGCCTTTGCTCACTAATATAAGACTGAGGAGTCAGAGCAGAGGGACAGAGGTGAAGGCATCTGCTAAAGTAGCTACGAGCCCTGCAAAGCTAGAAACTGAGATCTGCAGAGATGTCCCTGTTAAAAAAGAATCTGACTCGCTGATATCCCTTCACTCGCTGAGGTCTAGGGAGTGCTTAACACAGCACATCGCAAAGGAAGGCAATCAGCTGGCGTTAACATGTGCCACAGCATTTGAGACTGATCAGACTTGCACTTATAAAACTCGAAGGTCAATCAGGACTTTGCTTAAAGCACAGGAGGTTGATGGCATTAAGGTTGAACCAAGCACTTTTGAAGAACAGGGCCTCGTGCCAGGTGGTGTAGTTATTAAAACGGAGCCAGCTGACATGGAGGAATACCTTTCTCATGGACTGAATGAGCCTGAGCCAGAAGACCAATACATTAGCAGATGTTCTCCCTCACAAAGTTGTCGGTTTGCTCAGCTACAGCCTGACAGGATGATAAAGAGGGAGGACTCGAGCGGTGGTGCTTTCGCAGCAGCCTTCCTCCCAGACGCACAGACCGCTGTCCGGGAACGAGGGAAAGCGCCGCTGGGTTTTCCCGAGGTAGCTGGCCGTTACAGTGCTGTGATGAACGGGGAGAAGCCCAAGAAGTCCAAAACCAAGGGTAGCAGTCGGGGTTTGGGCAAGGGTAAGAAGAAGCGCCGAATCACACGCTACGATGCACAGCTAATTCTGGAGAACAGCACAGGAATCCCCAAACTCACTCTCCGTCGCCGTAGGGACAGCAGCAGCAGCAAGTCCGACGAGACTCCTCCCCCGGCTCAAACCAACTCCGCTAAGAGCAGCAAATTCAGCAAGGGATGTGACACGGACCCTTACGTAGCCAAGCTAAACAAGGGCTTCGGGCCTGGCGCACGCTCGAGCTCCACCGCGCTGAAGATCCAGCTCGAGCGCGAAGACGACGAGCATCGGGTGATGCCGCTCTGTCTTGCCGAGGCGAGTTCACCTGAACCTTCGCAGGCCGGAGCGCAGAACGGAAGTTGTAGCCACAGACCTGTGGATGAGCAGTCCTCGTCCGAGGAAGACGAGGAGTTTGAAGACGATTTCATCCCGCTTCCGCCAGCGAAACGTCTTCGGCTCATTGTTGGGAAAGATTCCATAGACATCGACATATCCTCCAGGAGAGACAATCCGTCCTGAAGGCTCAGTGCATTAAGCTTTGAGACTCATCTTCAACCCTCAATGCACATCTGTTTCCTATCAATTCTGCGTTGATTTATTGAAAGAAATCACTGAAACGGAAAAACAAAAAGAATTGTACATAGTTAATAGAAGTTAATCTGTATATTGTTAAAATAATGCACTTCAGTTGTGATGTTGAAATTGTCGTTGCTATTGTAAAAGGTTTGTATAGTTTAATTAACCATGTACAGAAGTAAGATAAGTACATAATATCAGTCTGATGCTCAGACTGATGTCTGTTGTTATTAACAGTGCTTTTCTTTTCCTGGAATCACTTGGGAAACAAATCTATGATGGTTCTTATAGTACCATGTAAGGTTTTTGTTTGTTTTTTAAGAACCACACACACCTGAACAGTTGCTCTCATTCCCTGTTAATTCCCACTGAACATTGGCCCATGAGCACAACTTTTTTTTTTTTCCTTTCTCACTTCATACTATATTCCAAACGTAACAGCTTTTGATTACGCCTGCCCATATCTGCATGTAATGTCAGTGTTTTCTTTTCTGTCACATACTTTATTAGCAGTGCTTGTTATGTGGTTGAGTACATGCACTGAATACAGGTGTTGGCATGTAGGACCTGAGCACTGTAGGGAAGCGACGCTTTCTTGGTTCCCAGGCCCCCATGAGCCTTTTCTTTACCACAGAACATTCCACACCGAGGGAAGAAGCATTCATTTTCTTAGCCTTTTAACTGCCTTGTGCTTAGGTGGAGCTTTTAAATTTGAGTCATAATTTAAATGTATAATCATGAGGTTTTTTTTACCTGTAGACACCATCAAAGCTGGCTTGAACACCTGTAGGATTATTTATTAGGTCACTACGTTTTAGCGTCTAAAATGCAGCATGTTAATACTCGTTACTTTTTTGACTGATTGATGAAGGATGTTCGGTTCTGCAACTTATCTCTGCAAATCTGGAATATGGCATTAGTTATTGACATCATTTTCTGTCTTTGTCTATCATAGTAGCCTTGGACCTGTTTTAAACACCAGTGATGACATTTAGGGTATTGAGGACATGAATGAGGAGAGCTTACGTAAACTCAGGCTCCTAGGAGGGGTTTTTAAAGCCTTTTTAAAGCCAAGGAACCTTTTTTTCCAAGTGGAGGTCCCTGGTACATTTTTATTGATTATGGCAGTGAAACCATAAATTTGTTGTACCTTTTTAATTGTAGCATGTAAGGTCTGCCATTATATCTGGAATCGGACACAATGTATTTTGAATTGCATAGTTGTGAAATTGAAAAGAGCTGTTATCAGTCATCAGATTGCACAAGGTGCCTTACGGTGGGTCCTGAACTCTCAGCCTTTGGAGAGTGGCTACACACTTGGGTGGAGTTTCTGGGTTTATTCTCCCATTGTTATTCTTGATCTTCAGTCTGTAATGTTTTGTTTTGTTTTGTTCTGTTTTGTTTTTATGGCAACAAAGAAGCTGGGAATCAATGTTAAACATATCAAGTTAATGCTTAGAGATGAATGTTTTGTTCATATCACCAGCAGCTATGAACTGGACTAGATGTTGTCTTCCCTGTTTCCATTGCACCATTTGTGATCTGAGGTTACCTGTTAAAAATTTTAATCTAAAAAGTGTGAATATATGTTTATTAGGGTATGGGGTACATTTTAAATAGAATTTTCAAAGCAGACAAAAGGTTATATTGCCATCCATTTAAAACATGTTCTGTTATTTAACAGTTTTGAATACTTGAAATTAAGATAAAGTCCCTTTGTGAAAATAAGCTTAATTCTGCGTCCTGCCCTGCGTCTGTGTAAATATTTCCAAAGCCTTTTTTGCATGCTAAGAAAATAACATAAGCTGAGATTGTTCTGATCTAAAGTCATTAATGTGAAGAGCTGGGGAATCCCCAGTCCAGGACTGAACAGCTGCCAGACAGTAAACTTTTTTTTTCTTCTCTTTGACATGGGCGCTGAAAGATATGTCTCAGCTCACCAATTGGAAAACACTGCATGTTTAAATCGCATCTGTGTTGAGTGCTTGTGGGTGCAATTACCATGTTATATCACAATGTCTCCCCTGTCTGGTGCCACTGGTGAAATTCAGGGTGTTGAAAAGTGAAATGATGTAAAAGCACATGTTAACACACTATAAGGAAATTATCCTGAAGGAGACCACTTGGTGGAGCTGTTTCTCTCTGTGGTTCTTGCCCAATAAGCTGTCATACCTCATATAAATGGTTTGAAGCTATGATTTACTTGGAGTAGTAACATTACTGTACTGAGAGACTTCATCCACACTTCACACATCTTTTCCTGCCACTTGACGGTTACGGCCTAAATTTGTTTTTTGCAATTTCAGATTTTCCAAATAGCTGGGTTTTTAGGTTGTGTGCCATCATTTGTAATATGTGGAGACGTACACAAATAGTTTAAATCACACCCTTGAGGGGAGGTTATATGGTTTACCAGTTCTAAGTAGTCATGATATAAAATGTATACTTGCTCTCTAGCTTAGTATCTGCATTGTGAGATGAAGGCATAAGAGCTGTTTTCCTGGGGTCTTCACTACATCAGGCTTAGGTTTCACAAGCACTTGACTCACCTCTATGGCACGGTTATCATCTCTTAGGCTTCAGCATGCTCTAGGAGCACTGCAGTGTGTAATTTGTATATGTAAATACCTATTTTTCCAACACGTTCGGATCCATGAATATCATTTTCACTCCGTGCTGGAGATGCAGCCGGAGGAACGTGGTCTCTGTAGAGTCTCTGTGTCCCTCTGCTTGTGCTTACCGAGAAAAGCAGGTCAGGAATGTGAGTTTGCTGCAATGTTTTATTACCTTTATATTTTATATGATGCAAAATAAATAAATAAATAAAATGACTCACAATATAAAACAAAATGTGCTGAAGAGATATCCAAGAATTACACCATCTTTAGGAGTAAAGACGGGCTCAGGTGTAATGCTAGCTGGTTCCTTCCTCCTCATATCTGCCCAGCTGTGTTTTAACTCGTGGGTTTGTGCAGTTTGTATGCAGATGGACAGAACAACCAGACTGGTGTCAGAAGCCCTGTCTGTGAGCCCCACTGTAAGTAGGATCAGTGATGCCTGCTCTTTATGGAGATTTGGTTCTTTTAGTTGCTTGCCTGCATTGTGCTTGATAAGGACTTCAACGCCACACAGGATGATTGTTTAAACTGCTGAGCAGCAAGTCACGTCTGTGATCGTTATCCGAAGTGTTGATGACACTGTTGAAAGCTAACAAGGTTGGCTGTGATGATTTTTGCAACGTACGTTAAGACAATCTGATGTTCTGTATGTTTTCTGTTTAAACTCTGACTGAGAAAATAAATAGCCTAATCCTGAATCAGTGGTTCTGCTCAAGCTTTTTCCATGGCTCTAGTACCAACCGCACGGTCCTCTGGTGGCCTTGCAGCAGTGAGAATGGATGTGTCCGTTTGTTTTGTTCTTCCCCTGTAGTGGCTGTAAATGGTGGTGCTTCCAGCCTCCTCCTGACTGAGGCAGACCCCTTTTATCCCACCTGCCTACCACTGTGCCACAGGAGGCTGTTGCCATGGAGATGTTCCCCGTTTCTTATCACTCAGATTCTCTGCATTACACAATTGCTCACTATAAATAGGAGAATCGCACAAGATGTTCTTAAATGCTTTAAATGATTCAATTCTTGTTTTCAATCACATTTTTTTAAAATGTACTATACAGTCATTATATACACACACACTGTCTGATCTCACATTTTTTTTGCTTTTACAGTCAGTATTTTATAATGACTAAGTGTTATGGTCTGATATAACCGCCTTCATTGTGAAAGTGACCTTTTTTTGCCACTTCCCCATTGTGTTGGTAGTAAACAATGGATTTGAGTGACATTCTTTTCTTCTCCAAAATGTCCTTCTTACACACAGTGATGACATTTTCAGCAAAGGGTGTATTATACAGGGTGTATTATAAAGGGTGTATTATAAAGCAGGGCTCCAATGGTGGCCGGTTACCCCCGCAGCCAAAGAGCTCACATCCTGGGATAAGTGTCACACAGCCACTGGTTTCAGGTGGCGCTCTTGATGGGGAAAAGGCCATTAAAGTGACAGGGTGACTGTACACCAGCTGAAAACACTCCAGCACCTGTTAATGAGCTGTTTTTCAACAGGTTGTTTTTTATGAAGTTGATGTTTTATTGTTAGTTTTCAGATTTTACTGTTTTTATGGTGTTGAAAATTTCATGAAACTCTGGAGTATGTCAATTGAAAAATATAAATTAAACTTTTAAATGAATTAAACTTTTAGTTATAAAACAAACTTCTTTGGCTCTGGCCAACAAAAAACGGACAAAACACCCATGCATTTCCTTATGTTTGATTTTGAGTGGGTCTCAAAATGCAGGAGCTCAGTGGTGTCAGGATTGTCCTCTTCTGCCAACGTGTTAATTCTTTACATAGTTATCTAGATGTCTTTGTTCATAAATTATCATCTGCATCTTCTTTATTGTATCTCATGTCCTTATAATCATTTAGTAGCTCTAAGAGAAGTTGAAATTTTTTTTTTCCGCATTCTTGCTGTACCTTGTTGGGGATTGATTATTCTGAACGTACTAAGCTCTCATTGTGGAAGGCAGGCCTGTTTCACTAAGCACCTAATATTCTTGTATAATTGCTATCAAAGCACTTATAAATATGGAAGAGAAACATTCACCCCTCAAAGCACATATTACTGGAAATTACAATCTTCCAAGTCTAATTACTGCCTTTAACACTATGATTATTTATGAGCAGAATTAATCAGTACCATCGTATATCTTCCTGTTATTCAGGAGCGTAAGGGACACACTAAAGTAAACAGTGGGTAGGCAAGGAATATTTTACAGACAGGTATTTTTATTTTACATTAATGATAAATGGATTCTTTATTCCTCAGCTGGGTAGTAAGACACACACATACACACACACACACACACACACACACTTTTAAGCTCTTGTGGGCTGATGCAGAAAAATGCACTTTGATCTCTACAGGTGCCTTGTTTTAAGATATCTGCATATTATGTGAGATCTGTTTTTTCAGCACATTTCTTAAAGCAGCCTATTTGTGAGCCCCTGAGCTCATGGAGCATCTTCTGCACAGGGTAAGTCTGTCATACACGCTTCTCCTACTGCCTCACAAAAATAAGTAGGAATTACTCAAAGGTCTCATCCTGCCAGCTAATCCACTGATGAGATGATGTAATTCTTGTTATTTCTGTATTTTTATCTACAGGTTGCATAGGTGTATTCCACATGGATATTCTTTGCGTCTGTCCCTAGTATTCCAGCGTTAAAATGAATAGTCACCCTCAATATTGTGTGTGTGTGTATGTGTGTGTATTCCTTAACGAACCTTAGAGCTCCTAGCTCTGCTCCATGGAGATGTGAAACAGCCGATGGTTTGGTTCCTGGTTCCAAGGTTCTGACTCCAAGCTACTGTCTCCAAGGTTTGTGTTATACACCGAGTACCCAGAGTATCAGGGATGGCACTAATCCCTGCAGGAACCAGACTCTCTTGGACTTTGGCAAGAACCACTGCATTACAATTCATATCTACTCTGTTTAACCCACACTTCAATTAATAAACAGCAGTGAGTGAATACATTTAACATCACAAGTAAACTCTTTTTCAGTGGGTCACATAAATGAATGAATGACACAGGCATTGGTGACAAGCCAATCACGTTGTGCTTGAACGCAGAGTATTCACCTTTACTGATCAACGGCTCACCTTGAACACAGAGCATTCACCTTTACTGATCAACGGCTCACCTTGAACACCTCAGTAAATCACCAAATGTACAGTAGAGATACATAAACCATCACAGCTCTGTTTCTCTATCCGTACATGTCCTTCAGGACCACAATTATTACTAGGGTGGGTTTCTTGGCCATGTTCTGAGCTAGGTCTTGGGATGATGTCATTGAAATGACAGTGGTTATGCATCATTGAAATGTATTTTTAGTCTAGGTTTAGAACTAATCTTGGTGTGGGAAACCAATACATATCCAAGACATGGTTGGGACTGCTTTTGGTTTGTCCTCATTATTTTTCTAATAATGTCACATTTTATACTTATTAAAATAATTGAAGACACAAAGAGGACATTAGATGTGCACGACTTAAAGGATGTATCATTTTCTTGGAACATCGTTGTTTTATTTTTTTTAATAAACGAACGTGCAGCTAACACGAACGTTAGTTCAATGAGTTTAATAAAACCACTGACCTTATAAAGTGTTTAAAACTCTGTAATTTTTTTAATTGACATTTCAGCGAGAAATCAACACCATAACATACTTTTAAAATAATTACCATAAATGCCGAGACCTGAATAAGTAGCCTACCACTAATAAATTACCGCTCAACCCGTTCCTTGGCCCGGAAATCGAGAAAAAGGATTTTGATTGCCTGCAAAACTCTACCAGTTACGGTAGACTTGAATAATGCGCGCGAATGCCTCTTCTAGATTCATTACGGTAAAAGCCTTTCGCTGGTGCTGGATTGTCGTTTGCCAAACTGAAGCAGTGCAATGTAAAATATTTCCTCAGAAACAAAGGATTGTTTTCGGGAAAGTATAAGGTAAGCTGTTCTCTTTATAATGTTTTTGGACTGACTACGACTAACAGTTTTCCTTTTGACACAGCGTACACCCTCCACCGTAGACTCTGTGACAGTTTTCAAAGGGGGCAAAAAGTGTGTTTTGTATTAAACTACAAGGGAAGCGGCGTTTCGAGCGACTCCTATGCGAAATAACGTTAGATAGTAACGCTACAGTAACTAGATGTGTGAGAGTAACGCTACAGTAACTAGATGTGTGAGAGTAACGCTACAGTAACTAGATGTTTGAGAGTGAACAATTACCTTTAAACTTTGTTTATTTATCTTTTACTCTTTCGTTCTTTTCAGACCAGTGCGAGTCAGTAATTACTGTTTGAATGTTAACTAAATTATTGTATGAATGAAGAATTAATCTGTGGGGATAGAGATGTATTCGTAGGCTGTTTGGTGGATGAATAACGTCCGGAAACTTTCAGTTCAGTTAGTCCAGACAGAGTGTATTTTGTTTATGATCAGCAAATTGATTAACTGATTGTGTAGGTGGTTTGTTAATAACTATATTATTCAGTTTGACCTGTGCTTTATTTTTGTCTTTTTAATTTATTTTTTATTTTATTTCATTTAATTGCTTTACTTAATATTAGAAAAAAAGTTAATTGAGAGATTTTTTAGGATATTCTTGCTTACTAATAGTGCACCACATTTCATTAATCACTATTTTTTCCCTCACCCACTGTTTACTTATGAATAGATGAAAGTAGCAGTATGCATGCGTTTCAAAATCATTCCGTCTTTGTTTACACAGTTGTACAAACAAGGAATCCTTGATTGAGAATGGCATTGAGGTGTTGCTGAGGTCCTGACTGGAAACATTTTATATTCACAGTTGTGTCTAGGCTGTTATGGTTAGAAGATGCTGTGTGGATTAATATAGTACCTGTGCTAAGATGGATGTTTTAAATGATGCAGCTAAATTGTCTGTCTATTCAAGGTTCAGAGTACATTTGATTGTGATGCATTTTATGGGGGAAAAAACAACAAAAAAGTTTGTTTCTTGATTACTTAAGAACATTTAGTTGTTTTTTTAAATCCTACATACACTACAGTTCTACTTAAGGAGAGAATGTGCTGAAAATGTTACATATTCACAAGTTCTGTGAAAAATTTTTGTTTTATTTGTTATTATTTTGTTGAATTTATAAGATAAAAAAAAACGTACAACCACTACCCCCCCACCCCACCCCCAGTGAAAAAATTACCCCAACATGATATCATGTTCCTTCATGTTCTCTAAATCAGAATCGGTCACTAAAACACTCATATCGGTTGACCTCTGATTATGAGGACCGTAGTGGTGCAGTATGGATTCAGTAAGCATTCAGTAGATGTTCTCAAGGAAAAGCTGATGAGCAAGCCTAATGTTTGAGTTTATTGTGTAATGTAATTAAAGTGTTGCTTGGAAGTGTGTAAAAACTCACTTGGAGCCAAAATGAAGATCCATTTCAGAGTATGTCACAGGTTGCCTAATTACTGTTGCCATAGTAATCATTATCTTTCAATTAATGTTTTGACCATGACAATGGAAGAAAGGGTTTGGCTCTGCTGTGGGCAATCAGTAAATGTTCTAAAAATATTCTTAGTTTGATTCTCCACAGAAATAGTCACTAGCTGAAAACTGAAATGCTGAAAACCACTTTCTTTTCTGCTGTAGTTTCAGATGCTGCCTTTAAACGTGCAAGTCCATTGGTTGAACCTGAGTTGAGTTTATTTCCTGGAAGCACAATGTCTGGAAATCGGATAGAAATAAGTATCATAACTGTGTATTTGTATTTAAAGTTTCCTTGGCTTAATTTAAACTTAAATTTGTCTGCCATTTGAGTAATGCAGCCTCAGATTTTAATTGCCATGTTCACACTTGTGGCTTTATGCTGGGTTAACCCAAACCTACCAGTAAACTTGTGGCTTTGTGCTGGGTTAACTCTAACCTACCAGTAAACTTGTGGCTTTGTGCTCAGTTAACTCTAACCTACCAGTAAACTTGTGGCTTTGTGCTGGGTTAACTCTAACCTACCAGTAAACTTGTGGCTTTGTGCTGGGTTAACTCTAACCTACCAGTAAACTTGGGGCTTTGTGCTGGGTTAACTCTAACCTACCAGTAAACTTGGGGCTTTGTGCTGGGTTAACTCTAACCTACCAGTAAA
>JAOXYF010000001.1:1346686-1370911 GCA_028565775.1 Sternarchorhynchus goeldii | reverse complement strand
CCCCCCCCCCAGGAGAGCTTTGAGGCAGATCAGTCCTAGTCATATTTTATTTCTAAAGTTCATTGTGTTTGAGGGTGATTTTTATGATTCTGCTTCTCAGATTACTGCTGATAAGGCTTTGTAACTTGATCAAGATTCTTTTCTCCCTGTATTTCTTTGTCTAGGCAGAGTAAATAAGGTATTGAAGATGATGTGGACTGGATCATTTGATTTTCACTCACTTTGGACCTAGAGGATCTGTGTTGTTTTTGCACAAGTGTCTTTCAGTACGAGTGGACTGGAGTGGGTTAGAAAGATGAAAAGCCTCACCTATGTACCTTCTCATTAAATAGAGGGTTAAAGATGTGAGGTGCACATGGGGACAGCTACCACACCATTAGTTAACATTACCGTTGTCCATTTGTTCAGTCTATCTTCCGCTGCTGGATGACGTTCAGTCCCATACGTCTGAGCGTTTTGATCTGTCCCCAGCCAGGAAAACTTGATGCACTCTGGGTTTGTTTTACTGGATTTGTTTACATTATTTACTTGTTTATTTATTGGTGTTTTCACCAGTTCACAGTAGAGCAGAACTTCAGAAAAATAGACTCGGGGATTTTGTCTAAGTAAAGAAACTCACTGAGATGAAATAACTATTGGTGTTTGGCTGGATGCCCACCATGGCATGATGGCATGATATTTTGGATAATAAATTTCCTTATTCACTTTTGAAGTTGTGTTATACCTTCCTTTCAAATGTTTTTTTTTAAAAAGCATTTAAACATTTTGCATTCGTACCTGGTGACATGAGGTTATTTATTCATGGCATTTATTCGGGCACTTCTACCTCAGCACACCTCTTGATGGTGTCAAGATGCTCATAATCCAATGAATTATTTATTGATCTCTAGGCTTCTTCAAGTGCCTTCACACTGTGGACTGTATAAAAACCCATGGTGAGATGGCTGATTCTGTTTCTTTGTTTATGTAGTTATATGGGAGAGGCAGCACTCTCTCATTGCAGTGTTGTGTAGTTACGCTTGTGATTTCTGTTATCTTTTTATTCATCTTTATTTCATGTTATCGTCATGGGAAACTCAGACACCGCTGTGAACATGATCAATTATTCTTCGCTGTCAAATTGAAAGGCACTCTTTCCTACTTAATTCTAGATTCTTGCTAATTACCACCTGTCAACTGTTACATTTTCATTTTGAGTGAAATGTGTTTTGACCACCAGTTTCGCCTGTTCTGTGCAGAGGGTCCAAAAAGGTTTGAAACTGGAGATCTGTTGGTAATGCGGATTGTTTTGCTTTCTCCCGCAGTCAAGTGGAGCGCCCGCCTCTTCCTGTCCGCCATGGCCTCTAAACCCCACCCCCCTCTCATGAAAAAGCACAGTCAGACTGATCTGGTGAGCCGTCTGAAGACACGTAAAGTCCTGGGTGTGGGAGGAGAGGATGATGATGGAGAGGTGCACAGATCAAAGGTAAAGAACCTGCACGTCTTCCTGTTGTGTTATGGTTATTGACGAGCTACTTGAACCTCACGCGTCGAGGCCAAGATAAGCCAGACGGAGGGTCCAGGACGTTCAGGGTGCCAGACGTTAACAACACACAGAAATGTGCCAAAGTGTCATTATCTCTTGTCATCTGTAGGGCTGGTGACCGTGTAAAGGGGAGCTGGGCCACTGGGTGGAGAACTGGTACATTTGTGCAGTAATGATCAGCCCCTAACAGTCATGGTGACTCCAGCTTCCCCTCATTATTCCCCTCAGACTGGCATATGGGCAAGGGACAATGAGAGTTATGGACATTTTTCTTTCACTCCTTCCTTCCCTCCGTCTCTCTCTCTCTCTGTGTCTTTTTCTCTCCCCCTCTCCATCCCTCCGTCCATCCCCTATTCTCTTGTACCCCCCTCACTCATTTCCTTCTCTCTCTTCCCCTCTTTCTCTGTGTGTGAGAAGCACCAGGTGATTTGCATGGCACACAGGCCAAGATGAAAGACATTCAGACGCGGCCATGCGTTGTCCTGAGTGGCACAGGCAGGTTTAATCAAAGGAAAGGTCCATTAAAGGGACACTGGCACATCCCTCCCCCTTCAGCACTGAGCCGGTACCTCGTCTAACTGCGTGACGATACCGGTACCTCGTCTAACTGCGTGACGATGCCGGTACCTCGTCTAACTGCGTGACGATGCTGCATGCATAAACACTGCTTTAGATTGCTTAAACAGTTGAAAACAAACGCACGTCTCCAGATGTTTTCATTCTGAAGGATGTGATGTATTCATTCTCAGTAATGTGTGAGGTGCACAGGAAATCAGTTGTGGTTGCAAGTTTGACTTTCATCTGTGCCTATCTGTGTGGTTTAAGGAAACTGGTCTACGGTAATAGTATTTTTTTTTAAGTTATGCTTCAAATCACATTGTAGTTCTTTGTGTTTTTAGACAGGGATTGTGCTTTTTTAATTGATTTACCTTTTTAATTAGAGGTTGTTTGTAAAGGTGTGACGGAGAGCATGTTGTATGCGTGATCTCGAGGAGAGAGAAGGAACCCCTGTGTGTGTTTCAGCCCGTCGGCCTTTCTGAAAGGGCGCAGTAGTGAGACTCACCGACACCTCAACACTTGCTGTGTTTGCGCTTGGCACAGACCCAGTGATCAGTAGACTTCCTGAGTAGTTGCTACACTTTGAATTGTAAGTGTGGTGCTATATGTATGTTATCACAATTAAATAAATACACGCATCACTGAGCTGTTTAGGCCCCAAAATACTGTACTTTGTATCCTACTTGAATCTTTGTATCTTTAACAGGTTCTTGTATTTGCAGGGACATTTTATTTTGATTAGTAAACGATTTCCTTTTGTCCTTATGGCGTGCACTGTTTCATGTTAAAATGATTTTAGGATGTTTTGCTCGTTCCAAACCTTTTACACTAAATGACAAAATGTTCCATTATCTACCAACCGCGCTATAAAGGCGTGTTCAGAAGTACACGCTGTGCTGTGGTGAGGTGATTTCACACCAACTCATCTCCATATATAAATATAATATATATAAAAACCTTCCTTTTCCTTTAAAGCTTGAACAAACCCACACATCTATAGAAAGTGGTCTGCCCACTCTGGTAGTCTCAAAATAATCAACCACAGAATCCATCCATCCATTCATAACCGAAGTACCTCGTCTTTACCTCTGGTCTTTAGCAGTGACTCGAGATCAACAGATATATATACTCTGAAACAGCTTTATGTTCTCAAGCCGTTCTGATCAGCCTTTCATCCCACTGCAGTTCTGTCATTTCCTCCCAGTTCCCATGTGAGAGCCCTTCAGCTGCAGTCCCAATTACACCTCCAGACCCCTGGCCTTTTCCCAAGGCCAGTTCAGGGTAGGGTTTTCTCCTGCACCAAATTACCCATCATGCAGGAGCTTTTAGCAGAACCTGGCTGAGTGGGAAACGCACTAATCCTCTCTTATCTGAAGACAGATGCAGAATGTTGGGTGTAAAATAGGCCTGTTTACACGCTAAAACGTGTTTTGTTTTGTTTTTTATGTGATTGGCCTTTCCTTAGTCTTATGACTATTTTGAATAATACATGTGAGAGGGGTTATTAGTGTCTCCTTTAATCTTTTATATCAGAGACACTAAGACATTGAAATACATGTAAATAATTCACAAATGATATAAACTCATTACCTTGGCATATATGTTCAGCACTTGGCTGCACAGATTTACACAGACTGGTACTATCTGACAGTTTATTTCTCTGCTGGGTCAGAGAACCACTCCAACAAACCTGATGAGATTTGCCTGCTTCATTTCACCATGGAAATATACTGTTCTGGTACCTCCTTGTGGGATTGACTTTTGCAGAAAATGTTAGGATTTGCAGCACTTAGTACCTACCTGTATATGTTCTGTTAGAGGGTAGAAATGATCACTGTGTAGGATGTATAAACAAGAGGTGCGACATGTTTTGCTTTAGGAGTGAGCTTGGAGAGGAGTGAGGCTGTCCTCACTGCTGAGCTTTCTGGAGGTGTCATGGACTTAATTCAGTGAAGGGAGCCCTGCAGATTTGCATATACGGGCCGATACACTCGCCGGTATGTGAATACTAGTAACGTGCTTTTGCAGAAGTTCTTTAAAATGAGGTACAAACCAAACAGTGGCTGTAGATCATGTAATGAGACAGTATTTCAAATGAAGTGATATTTAAAGGGTTATTTTCTGATGTTTTGCTGTATTTGTATTTAAATTTAAAAGAAGATTAAAGCAATGGACTCTGTTCTCTGGACAGTCTGGGAAGTTTATTCCACCATCTGAGAGCCAGGACAGAGAATCAGCTTGAAGCTCGTCTTCCGTGAGACTTGAAGCTGTTTCAAGTCGGTATGTACTTGAGGTTTGAAATACTCAAGGTATGGATCTGGCTTTGACCATCATCGTTTAGGAAGGAGCTGGTCCATTTTTGTCTTTGTAGGCAAGTGTCAGGGTTTTACATTTGGAATGACATGTGACATGACATGGGAAGATTGAAGGCTGGTTATACTGGAGTGCTCTGTTTTAGGTCAGTGTTAGAGGTCTGATTTCCATTAGAGGAAGTTGGGCAAGTAGCAAGTTTCAGTAGTTTAGCTTTGAGATAAGAGACTGCACGTCCTGTGAAAGAAAGGGCCTATCTTTTGGTATGTTGTAAAGGAGAAATCTGCAGGACCAGGTCAGGTTTGAAACGTGAGTTGAGAATGACGACTGGTTGTTCAAAGCCCAGACTCCAAGCAACTTCAGATGGTGATACCAGGAAGTTATCAAAAGAAACTGTGAGATCATAGTGGGGATTGGGAGTTCCTGGAATGTATAGAAGCTTAGTTTTGCTGGGGTTGAGTTTCGAGTGGAGCACAGTCATCCATGAAGTGATGTATGTCAAGCAGGGTGAAATGCGATTGCATAGAAACCAGATTATTAGAAGATGGGTAGGAAGGAATTAGTTGGGTGTCATCAGCATAGCAGTGGCTAAAATTCTGTGTTTTTACTCTTTAGTGGCTAAACGTTTGGTGCATCTCGTCTATTTTTTTCTTGGACAGTTTGAATGGGCTGTACTTTCCTCAGTCTTGATAAGGCACAGAGAGACAAAGCCCTACTGTGAAACCCCACAGCCTGCTCATAATGGGACCTTTTAATTCAAAATGCTTTCTGAAATTCCCCTTTCATAGCCATCAAATGGTGCATCAGAGTTTCCCCATTTCACTGGCATCTCTGTTTCTGGACTGGGTCTTCAGTCCTGGCTGCCTCATAGTATCAATAAATCTGACTTTGTTTAGGTCCATAATTCCATTACTATATGCCAGAACATACGGTGATGCTTTGCAGTGTGTGTTCTTTAAACTGTTCTGACAGTTCTGAGGTCAGTAATTTTGCTGAATTCTTTGGAGGAATATGGTCTGTTTATGTATACCAGCTAGCTGAGCACATCTGGTCCTTCAAAGACACAAGGAGGACAGATGACATTAAATCCTTTAGTGGAACATTTTTCTGAATCTGTAGTGTAATTTCAGACCACACAGGTGTTGATCTTGGGCTGGTATAACACTAGGACAGGGCCTGGCCATAAGTGGGACCTTTACTGATGTTTGCACCTTTGTACAAGAAGCTTTAACACATGATGCAGGAAATTTACCAAACCCACATTGGCACTGTAGATATTTTTACATTTGTTATGTAAAAAAGTTCTGTAGAGCAGCTTTCCCTCAATCAGGATCATGTGATTTCTTTGAGACATTAGTGCTTTATTACCCCGGCAGCAGCTGGGCACCAACCACAACACCAGTCATTACTGTTTGGGTTTGTTGGGCGCTGGCTTTGAAATATGTATTAAATTTTGTTCAAATGTAGTTGTAGAGTATAGCGAGCCATATGCATGCTTCAGCACTGTTTGTAAATGAAGCAGCTCAGATATAACAAGAATGATTCTGGGGTTGTTTCAAGGTTTCCCAGCCACTACCTCACACTGCCACTACCTCACACTGCCACTACCTCTACCTCACACTACCTCTGCCTTCTTCCAATAGTGCCTTCCAGTGTTACCTCTTGCTGACTAATATCTCACCACTTGACATGTGCCATTACATCGTTATAATGAGACAATCAAGTAGTTATTCACTTTGTTAAATGTTATTCACTTCATCTGTCAGTGCATTTAATCTTGTTTCTGAGGGGTGTATATTAACAAGGAAACTTTTAAAAGACTTTTGGAGTTTTGTAAATAGATTTTTTTAGAAAATAAAATATGGTAATTGGTTACCAACACAATGAATTATTACATAATGAACGTCCATGGTATGATTACGTTACTTATTTGAGTATTTTGTATGGTGCACCTAACTTTATATTCTGAAAAAATCCTTTTGTGGTCTTTATATAATGGACAGGTTGGCAGGCCTTTTTGTATCATATCCACTTTGAATTCCATCCACAGTCCTCAACAGTGTTGTTTTCAAACAGCCTCCTTATGGAGGACGTGCAGTTGGGCTGAAGTGGTGAGCTCAGTATGGAGAAAGAGTGACCAGTTTGGACTCAGTAGACAGACACCAGGTAATTGAGTGTTGGATGAATTACCTGGCTGGACTCTCCTTGGGGAAGAATCTACAGGACAAAAACAGAATGAGATTGAGAGGCTTGTGACCATGCCGTTTCGGGACTCGTTCCAGTCCCAGGCACACCGGCTTTTGATCTTCTCGGTTTGATGCACTTGGGGCCAGGGTGGGTAGGGCTTCACATGAACCTGCCAGCTGTGAGTCCTTATGTTTTGCTTCCAGCCTCTGCCAGCTCACACTAAAGTCCCCTGTGCTCTCCAAGGTCCTGAAGTAGGTCCTGGTAACAGGGTTCAGTGGCACAAACAGGGTTGGCAATGGTCCACACCTACCTGCTGCCACACTGATAAAGCCGTCTGTCGCTGGTTGACGAATATATAAAGTGTCACCACTGAGAAGTGTTCAAATGCTCATGTTGTAATTCTCCTTGTTTTTCAGATCAGCCAGGTGTTGGGCAATGAAATTAAATTTGCTCTGCGAGAACCCAGTGGACTCAGGTAAGACTCTGGGAATGTGCAGTCTGTCAAAGTCTAGACCACCCTTTCAAATCTGTGTGTGTGTGTGTGTGTGTGTGTGTGTGTGTGTGTGTGTGTGTGTGTGTGTGTTTTATACATACTGTGACCCTGAGGTCGTTCTGAAGCTCCTGCTTGAGTCTTATCTTAATCTTTTGAAATGGTGTTTAATGTGAAGTAATTTTTTATTACAGGCTCTGGATTCTTCTGTCTGCAGTCATGTTCACAGCCACAGCTTTAGTGGTGAGTTCACTGATGGACACATTGGACACATTGGACCAACCTTCTCATCTCATCTGTTTATAGTTGTTCAATATTCACATCCATGAATACCATACAATGAGTTTGAAGGTCTAAAGGGTCTGGGTTTTGATGCAGATGTTCTGTTAATGTACTGTTTGCTATATATGGCTACATTTTCATCTCTATATTATTTATAATTGTACATAGCACAGCCTCTCCAACAGCTCAGAAACTCACAGCATCAGACCAATGGGCTCCAACTTAAACCAGTGGAGCGATCAGTGCCTTCAAAAACCTGATCAAAAGCTGGAAACACTTTAGTCATGTCTGGACATATGTAAACATATTTTGAACAACGCACATTGGATTTTTGGAACCGATTGACATTGCTGCAGTACATGTGAATAAAATCTAGGAAAACACCATGATAAAGGAAAAGTTAGAAACCACAACAGAACACAACAGGTTTGTGTTTGAGCTGCATTTACATTTACATTTACATTCACATTCACATTTCTCCCACACCTTTGAAGTCCCTTTTTTATTCCATTCATTTGCAGCTTATCCCCATTTTCAATCAATACAAAGGATCATTTCCATTTAAGGGATGTTTTGTTCACTGAGTCCAATTAAATAAACAACATGATTTCTTTTGGGAAATCACCTAATTCAGACGTAATTACGGGTGAGCTCCCTGATGTTGAATTGATATAGCAATGCCGTTGATTTCAGGAAATTGAGTGAGTGTCATCGTTAGGGGAGGGCTAACGAATGATCTTTTCCCCCTCTCAGGTTTATTAAAACGCTGTGCTTTAGCTCTGTTGTCAGTTTAGAGGTTATGCTGCAGCACTAAAAGCCCCAAAACTTGGTGTGTCCTTGAGACTTGTTCATTAGAACGGACTGCAGCAGTTGGACCTCAGTACCGTGCAGAACCACTTTAACACCACTGGATAATGCCATTGTTTTAGAACCACATCTCAGAGCTTCATTCTGATTTATTTGTTCCAGGCCCTGGCCTTCCCCAGCCAACTGTATGAGATCATCTTCGAGCTTCACCTCACCACTACCCGAGTCTCCATCAGACTTTATGGAGGAGCACTTTTGAGTAGGTTCACCAGGAACTGATTTAGTTGGTTACACACTTTTAAATTTACGGCATTTAGCAGACTCTTATACACTGAGAGATTTACAAAGGTGCTTTGTCTTCTACTCAGAGATTCAATCCAGTTAATCAAGGGCTTGAGGAGTATAGAAACATTAGAGATATTTAGTTTTGTTGGAACGAAACTGAAGGAGAATAAATTATATCTCCGGGGCTGAAGTCAGGCATTCCTGCCCCAATCTCGTCTGTTACCAATTTCCTCTTTTGCATACAAGCTATTGTGCCTCTGCTTACATCATTCAGAAGCCTGTGTTTGACATCTGCAGCTCTGTACAGTTGTAATATAATTATTTTCACATGTATTGCACGAATTATTGCTAGTTTGACTCTTAAGTGGTAGGCATTAAAGTACCAAAAGCATGGCGATCTAATGCAAACACCAGTGTGGTACCGTGACTGTTGTTTGTTGGTACTCACTGAGGAAACGGGTTCACAGGGACCGTATTCACAGCTACATAGAGATGCTGTGCTCATCTTCAGTGCCAAATGAACATAGGCTTGTAAGCGGTTTAAATATTTAAAGCCTCATCTTTTAAAAATGGATGACTCTGTTCCACTTGGGGTCCTGCATGGCGGGTCACTGGGCAGGACTGCAGCTGTAGGGCTGGTAATGGCCCCCTCCTGCCTGTTCTGGGTAATGCCTGCAGGCAGCTGCAGGGGGAGCAATAATAAAACAATGTGTGGATGGACCTGTAGGTATAGGGCCGTGTGCGTGCGTGTGTGTGTGTATGTGCGTGCATGTGAGAGAGAGAGAGAGAGAATTTCAGCAGCATTCCATTGGTCCTCTCTCTTGGATTTTATACTTCAACGAGGCACATTTTCCCCTCTCTATCCATTTAAGTCTGACCGCTCCCTTGGGGGAAAAGACTAGAATAGAAATGTGGAAGCAATCACAATACACGGCGTATCTCTCTCTGAGTGTTTCTTATCTATCTTTGAATGTTTCACAGCCCCAATAGCTCTGTGTTGGCTGGGTTCTTTCATATAACCTCCTCTGCATCCCTCTGTGTGCTGGGCTTATGTAAGTCCCTCTGTGAACCTCCTGTATTTCCTCAGTCATCTCCCCTGGTGTTTATACACAATACCTTGTGTTCACACTGAGAACCAAGGTGTGACTGTCCTCCCGACACTTCAAAGGCTGGTGAAATGGTGGGAAGCTCTTGAGTAGGGTGGGGGTGATTCTTTTCACAGGTGGCACTATGGGATGGAGGTGGGCTAAATAGGCAGCTGTTCTTTGTGTTATCTGAATCTGTCACGTGGGATGAGAGGGGCTCTGCAGTCCTCAGGACCCCTTCAGAAGGCTTGTGTGAGCTGGACAAAGCTTGAATCCAAAGCTTGCATGTTTGAGTGCTGGACAGAGGGCTTTCATAACTTTTGCTTTGAAAATTGTGATCTGCAATCAATTCAGATTGATGTTTGACCCCCTGTTCAAACTTCAACAGGTATTTCATTAATCCTGTGGAATGGACTCTACACTGCAGAGAAGGTCATTATTCAGTGGACCCTACTTACTGAGGCATGCTATTTTGGTGTACAGTTTCTTGGTAAGGTGGCAGTTCTATGCCTGACTTTATATATCTCACACACTCTTTCAAACCCCACCTCCACTCACCCCTCCATTTTCTCTGCATGCATGTTCTTTCTCTTAGAGTAGAGGGCAGACACTGCTTACGGGTGTGAGTGAAACCCGACCCCCTAACTTTATTTCACCATGCATTAAGAAAACTTCACACATCACGAAAACTTATTGCTTTTGCTTAGGCCTGCAAGGTCTGTTCATAAGCTATTTGTCAGGTATTGTAGCGTTGTAGCGCCCTCTTCTGGTTTCACCTGGAGCTCACTCTATCTGGCATCTAAAATGTGTGTGTTTGGTCAAATGAAGGTCTAAATTTATAACCTGTTCTGCACGTGTATCGAGCTGATTTTGTTCAGATTTCTTTTTATTTCCACTAGGCATTTCTTTCATCCATGTTGAACCAGTTTGATGTAAAGCTGTTTTGGTAACTCTAATCGTGTATTTGCAGTGACGTCTGTCTCCCTGCTGGAGCTGGGGGTTCTGTCCAGCGGAGCTGCTCTCCTCCTCCTGAGTGAGGCCATCTTCCTCCTCATCACTCTCTCTTATTACCACCAACTCGGTCGTCGGACAAAGAAGATCTGAGACAGACTGACTAATCTGTTTGTGTGGGCTAGTGTGCCTCTGAGAGAGAATTCATTCTGTAAAAAGATCGGGCACAGAATTCATTGTATACAGTAGTTTATCTGTCTGGCCCAGACTATACCAAGCTATGTGGACTTTGGCTCGCCTGTCTGCACTCTTTCGGTTTTATCATGAGTGTAACACAGGGAGTGGTTTTGCAATATAAGGTCATGGCCTGTTTTGATGTGTTCCTATTTAATGCCCTTTGGTTACATTTATGCATGGGGGGAAAATGCACACTTGTGCTTTGTGAATTTATTCGAGAATACATAGTGTGCTTCACAGTGATGTAGACGGCAGTGTAAGAAATTATGTAGTATTACCTTGTGTGTACAACTCCGAACGCTTACTAAGTTTGGATTCTATTTGTTGGTATAAGGTTAAATGGGTAAAATTAGGGTAGTTAACAATATAGCAAAATTGAGACATTCAACTCCGATAGTTTATACAACTGTTTGCACCTTAAAAATCAGATTAAGTGTAAACACGAATACCTCTTACTAACATGTATGCTGTTGACACATGTAAGTGTATTTGCCTGAGGTTTTAACGCACATTTGTGATCAACTCTTTATCTTTATTGTACCCCTGCTTTAAATTGAAAGTGTATAAACAAAATATACATAGAAATATATACTAACGATGTCTAAACAAAACAGGAGACCTGGAGCATAGCATTATTTGTGCAGAGAGGCACTGGTTATGGACTTGGTTGTATGACTGTGAGCACCTGGTAATTAATGTTTAGTGATGTACACATTGATCAGTGGGTGGTGGGCCTTCATTCCTGAGGAATGTTTAACGCACTAAACTGAGAACAGGGATCAGGATGAATTCGTATAAGCACTTTGCCTAGTATGTATTCATAAGCATTATGCATCAGTTAGGAAAGCTCTCTGCTAACCGACTGTGCTATTGCATGAAGGTCAGTCTGCAAAGCTGCTGTGTAGCCTTTAGCAAAGTCAAGTAAAACTAAACCAAAACTTGTTTTGAATCATCTCAATTACACAAAGTAACAAGAAAAAGGTTTCAACTTTATATGTGCCACTATATAAAGTCCTAACTAGTATTTATTCCCTTTGAACCCCCTGTATATTCCTCAATTTTGATTATACCTTCTTATATACACCAGTATGTCATTTCTCATGTCTTTAATATGTTCAGCATAACTTACTACTGAAGTGCATTGATTATTAATGTGACATAAGCAGTTATAAAGGTTGAAGTGCATTGATTATTGATGTGACATAAGCAGTTATAAAGGTTGCTTCCATTGATCCAAAATGGCTTGCGGATATCCGTAAATGGGAAACACTTGGTCAACTTTAATGGAAATTAATTTTTAGATGGCACTGTTGCCTTCAAAATGAATATTTTAGGCTTATTAATCATTTACACTGTATTATTAAATACCAGCGTAAAGAGTACGATTTTTACTGCAAAATAAATTACTATTAATATCAATATATAATAAATAGCTATTTACAGCAGGGGCTCTATAACACCATCAATAATTGCTTTAAATGGTAGGGGTGCTTTGTGAGGCAACAACTTTTCTTCATAGGCTCTTTAATCTGTGTCTGCAGCCCTGGCTGTTTTTAGTCTAATGTTAATCTGTGTCTGCAGCCCTGGCTGTTTTTAGTCTAATGTTAATCTGTGTCTGCGGCTCTGGCTGTTTTTAGTTTAATGTTAATCTGTGTCTGCAGCTTTGGCTGTTTTTAGTGAATGTTTGCCATTCTATTATAGCTTGCCTTAAAATATTCTCTTAGACCAATGTTATGAAAATTTAAAAAATTGGATTAGAAATGAGACAGTTACTTTAAGTGTAAACACAGCTATCGAATTCATATTAATTTAGTACAGACTTCGAGAAATGAAACTCTTTAGACAGTGAAACACCTGCTTAGATTGACACAGATGAGCCATAAACCAAAGTCATTACACTGTCGCTTTACCTCTGTCTGGGAATTTAATAAAATGGTTGTCTTCTGATAATGTATATATGCACAACTTTATGTGTACTTTTGTAGCAAAGATGTGCAGTTCTGAAAATGTTTTTTTTTTTCTTTAAATGACTTCAATTTGAAGTGTCCTTGTCTGTAGTGTTTATAGTAAAGATGAACATGGATATCTGCCTTTATTTCCATGTCGAACATCTCTGCTAAGATGCTAAAGCTGCACTGGCTCTAACCTGTTCAGTACGGTGTGAAGTATTTCAAAACGGTGTTTGCATTAGTGAGGTTTGTGAAGGCTCTCGTGTGGTTTTCTTATTTCCTGTTTGGTACAGGAAGACTACAGAATCCTAAAATCTAATGAATCATTTGTTTCAATCAAGTTTCTGCCTGACCATTTGGGGGCACCAGTAGCTTCTAGTTCAATTCATTTACAGTTGCACTCAATGATTTAACCTCCTCTGAGACTAAGGATTTACAAATACAAGCTGTTTTAAAGGAATAAAACATTTTGAAATTATATACATATCAGTTGAATAACATTTAAACTTTGAGGGAGATAAAAGATATTTTAATAATACTATAACACCATAATTATTACTTGGCTCCTTTTCAGTCCTGCTTTTATTTAAATCACTTGGTCATCTGCACTAATCTGCTAAAACACTGACTTCAACAAATTGATAATGGCACTTAATTTGCTTCATTTATGATAAATACATAAATCAGTCACAAACATGGGAAAATGGAGCAGAGTGTGTTCAGAGTGTGTTCAGAGTGTGTTCAGAGTGTGTTCAGAGCGTGTTCTTACCAAAGGCTTGTGCTATGACCAGGTGAAGGTGCAAGAAAAATACCCATGAACACTATGGATAACAGCACAGACTTCTTCACACCTGGATACCCACACTCCACTGACCAAGATGCACAGAAAAAGTCTGTTTGAAATTGTAAGAAGGACTTAAGAGTGATAGATGTACACTGTAACTGTTCGTAGGTGTGACATAAAGACAAGGTGTACGACAACCTCAGCATTCCCGTGGTAAGGTGTGGAGGTAGGGATTCATGATAAGGGGGTCTCTGACTGCTGCAGGAACGGGCAGGTCCTGACCATGTGACAAGTAGTGTTGAGTCCTTGAACTTCCGATTCAACAAATTTCTGTTCAGGGATGGTTCTGGTGGGTCCGTGAGAAGGTCCATCACTGCCCTCATTTTAAATCACTGAAAACCTTGGGTGGCATTTAAAGAAAGATGGCATCACAAAAAACGAGAACATCACTGAGCTGTTTCCCATAGATGGCAGAAGCTTATGACTGCTAGTCAGCAATGTGTTTAATGGACTAATAAAATGTAAAGTGTGATGGTTGAATTTTTATATGGAACGGTGCTTTGAACAATTATTGTATTAGAGGCGGGCGACGTGCACAAGAGATGTCTATACGGAATATACCAACTGTAAACTGAGACAAGACGAACAAAAATGCGAGCTTCTCTTTTTAAAGCGAGGATGATGGGTGAAATTAATGTGTCTTAAACGAAACAGCAAAGATTAACTAAATTGGGGCGTAGTTCCTAGGAACAAGTGTGGGACCTTTAACTATTATCCGGTAGATATCAGATATGCATATGTTATGTGATATGCAAATTTTCCGGGAGTTTTATCAGTAACGAGGCGGCTGATGAAGGAAGCGTTGGAAGGATCGGCGCTGCCGTTGTGATTCCGTTAAAACATTTCCCTCGATTGAAACGATAACGAAGGAATGTTCACTCTGAACGAATTAATCTCTTTTCCATTAAGTAAAAAACTTCACGACAAATGCTGTACGAAATACTGACTGAGGGTTGAACTGTTTTGCACATGAACTTTTGTGGAGAAAATCACTTTCGTTGGCGGTTTGCAAAGCCTTGCTTGATATATTTTCATTACATTTTATATGTATTAACAGATTGGCTCGAACATTTCTGAGCGGAAGGGCAGCTTTATCATTCTACATCAGCTGTTACTCATAGCTCTGTTTTATAGTCCTGTACGACGTGGTTAATTACAGCACGTCTATATACAGTTTTTATTTGTTTGGGTGTTTGTTTTAAAGATTCTCCAGTCACAGGCCAACATCTGCGCCTGTACTGAGAACTGACAGACTCGTTGGTCTTTGTCATTTGTCTCTCTACAAATTTCTGCACTTTAGTCCTTGTTTTCAGTTTTTCAAAGTCTGTCTGTGTGTCTGTCCGTCTGTCTATCACATATAAAGTCTAAATACGTTTAACATGGTGGGAGTTTGTCCCTTGTAGGCTCTGAAAACTGTAGGCAGAACTGTTGTTTACACCTATCGTTACTTTGAGAAAAAAATACATAATACAATAAATAATTGAACAGAAAATTGTGAACATTTATATGATGCCTTTTATAATTTAATCTAGAAAACTATGGTTTCCACCTTGTCCTCTTCCTAACATGTGGTATAGCTCAAACTGATTTGCTTCTTAACCCAAGCTTGAGTAATGACTTCCTGTCTTGTGAAGTAAGTTTGTATAACTCGGCAGGTAGTCCTCGTGAGTTACGTTGTTGGCCACGTGGCGGAGCCCGCGAGTACCCTGCTGCACGCACGAGCGGAGTTCAGCGCTACATTGTTGCAGTAGTCGTCCAACGCGCTCTCACGAGCTACACACCGCCGCTGACAGCTGTTGTACTTTTAGCAGTTTTCCCTCCATAACGAAATATGTGAGTACTTGTTTTACACACAGCTTCAACCAAAAATGTAAGCTCTTTCAGGATAGGTTGCATTTATTTGTAGGCGTAGCATTAGAATTATGCGAAAGTCTGTGTTGCCAAGAAATCGATTTAACCGAATAGTTTACTGCGGAAGCAAAATGAGTATTTATTGTGCATACTGCTTTTATTTGGATCATTTTGCAATAAACCTTGTTATGTGTCGCTGCTTTACCGATATCATTCACCGCTGATGTGGCGTGGGCTAGAGGCGCACAATCGTCTCAGTTCACTCAGTTCACTGAGTACAAGTTGAATTGAAAACAGTCGTCTAACCGAAAGCAAAACGGGACCCGTTTCATATAGCCAAGAGCTTTACCGGCCAGGATATTTTGAAAACGACCCCGTGAACTGTAATTCTGGATTTTACCCTTTGTATAGAAAACAGTATCAAAGGTGCAGCGGTGGGAACTGAAGTAGGTCAAAACCATATCTTTAAATTCCTCGTCTCCAGTGTAGCCTTTAAATATTTTATAATTGTTCTTTCTTAATAGTATTTAAGATAGTTCAGCCTGCAACATCCCTAGGTGTCGTTGGTTTTCGTTAAAGCGGTTGGGGGTATTTAACAGCCACGTTACTTTTGTAATCAGATCGCGAGTTGTGTGACTGTTCCGAGTGAATCAATACTTCTCCCTAAACCACTCCGTGTCTTTTACACGTGTCAACCTTCCCGGTGAATTAATAGGACACGTCCGTCTTTGGGAGTTAATACACGCTCGTTATGAGGTGGTGGGAGAAGGCAGCCTCCGCGTATGTAGGTCAGCTCCGACTCCGACTCCGACTCCCCCATGTGCTGGGCACAGTGACGGCGAATCTGATTCAATTAAATTTCATTTTGCTAAAACTTGAAGCACGGACGACGCCTTCACGTACCGAACACAGATATCACTTTACTCTTTTGTTATGTTGTCAGTTCTGTTTTATACGAAGTTACCAAAAGCGGCGTAAATTGGGTAAATGACAGTAAATATTGCCAAAATAGTATACATTTCAAGGTAACGTGAGTACTGTTTTCAGCTATCTGACATTAAGGCATCAATAACAAATGCCGTATTCCAGTCGGACTGCATTCCATCTTCATTACTCAAGCAGGGACGTTATTTACAACATTTTATAAACCATCTTATAAACGACTTCGTGTACACATTTTACTTTTTATAACCCTTAATCTGAAGAGCTATGTTTTTTGCCTTCTTTTTCCGTTTTGCTCAGCTTATAGAATGTTTTCCAGGCCACATATAAAGCACTATATTTGAACATTACTCTTGGCTTTTAAAGCCCTACTTAAGTGCTAGACTTTAACGTGACGAAGGGGCTCCAGCTGGTTGTTGTCTCCAGGTGCTGGGGTTAACACTCCCAGTGAATGTGGGCCTTGTTCCAGGGTGAAGTAACCGCGGCGAGATGAAGCTGCTGGGATCCGCTCGCTCTTCGCGGGGTGGCTCGCTCTCGCTCTTCTCGCCTATTGACACGCCATCGGTAACAGTGGCGCGGAGCGTGAGACTGTTTGCTTTCTCAAGAGGAGGCACTCTGCACCCCATTCTATGCGTCTGCTGTACGGTTGCCATAGGGACCAGATTGGCATGCATGGGACTGAATTAAGTTGTCTCAGATGGCGAGAGAGTGGATGGGGTTTAGATATCCGTGCAATCGTTTTGCTTTCGCTGGGTGTCGGCGTTGGGTCAAACATGGGTCACTCACCGTCAAGTTCAGCAACCTCACATAAAACACCCTCCTTTGGGCTGGTGGAGAAGGTTATAGGCTTATTTTCAGGATAGTTCCAACAGTTTTTGTGACGGGCATTTTGAAGCCTAGTTCTTATCTGGGCCCTTATTGTGTAATGTGGTAGATTTAAGTTAGAGTGCATCCTCACTGTGTGTAGAGTTTCTCCTTTTGTCAGCTGAGAAAGGCATAGCTGAAATCTGCCATTGTTGTACTGGGAAATCAAAGCTGGCCCTGTCTCTCTGTCTGTCTGTCTCTCTCTGTCTCTCTCTTTCTCTGTCTCTCTCTCTCTCGTTCTGTCTGTCTGTCTGTCTCTCTCTCTCTCTCTCTCTCTCTCTCGCTTTCTGTCTGTCTCTCTCTCTCTCTCTCTCGCTCACTGTCTGTCTGTCTCTCTCTGTCTGTCTGTCTGTCTGTCTGTCTGTGTGTCTGTGTAGGGGGTTGTAAGAAAGAAAAGTCCATGTGGTGGTGACCACTGCCTCAGTGTGCGTTGGGTAGACGAGCTGAATGCTGATAACTTCAGACTGAGAAGTGAGCCTCTCTGGTCCTTATGTCACCTTTTAGACTACTTCAGATACTCCCCAGATGCACACACACACGCAAGCACACACACACGCACGCATGCACACACACACACACACACACACACACACACACACACACACACACACACATCTGAAATAGATTAACCCAGTTCACATTTTTCATGCAAATTAGTTGCTTTATTTGTACATGCCTGATGTTGGCGCTAGTTAGCCATATTTTAACTGTGTTGGTGAAGCTTGGGTTAAAAATAAAATGAGAGAGAGCGAGAACTATGACAACAGCCAAGCAGAGAAATAGAATCTCTCTTCCATTCGTGGCCTAATTAATTTTTAGTCGGTGGTTTGTGGTGCATGTTTTAGGGGCCGTGTGCCTGGATGTTAGGCTAGCGGAGGTTAGGCTAGCGGAGGTTAGGCTAGCTGAGGTTAGGCTAGCGGAGGTTAGGCTAGCTGAGGTTAGGCTAGTGGAGGTTAGGCTAGCTTAGGTTAGGCTAGCTGAGGTTAGGCTAGCGGAGGTTAGGCTAGCTTAGGTTAGGCTAGCTGAGGTTAGGCTAGCGGAGGTTAGGCTAGCTGAGGTTAGGCTAGCTGAGGTTGGGCTAGCGGAGGTTAGGCTAGCTGAGGTTAGGCTAGCTGCATGTCTTCTGTGAAATACACATATGGAGAAATAATTACATTCCTATGTGCTGCTCCCAAATGCTCAGCACTGACCATGTGCAGGGGTTCATTCAGATCTGTCTCGACTGGTTTTCAGTGTAGTCCCTGCTCGGTTGTGTGTGGTACATGAAAATAAGCTAAGTGAGGTAAATAAGTGAGGTAAATAAGTGAGGTAAATAAGTAAGGGAAAGAGAGAAGACAATGCTTTGGTTGTGGGAGTGTCAGAAATGAGGTAGAGAGGGAAACAATAAAGCAGTGGAGGTTATGTGATACTTTGGGTCTTTGCTTGGCTCCTTGGGTGAAGTGAAGGTTTGAAAACAGTCACTTTTCTAACATCTGCGATGTGGAGTGGGTGAGTCTGTAAGGACTTTGTAAGGTTGGCTGAGTGTGCATCTGATTGGTTGATTGTGTATCGGTTTGACTGATTGTCTGTGTGGGTATATCTAATTAGCTGAATGAGTATATGTGATTGGCTGAGTGGGTATATGTGTGTGCCTAAGTGGGTATATGTGTGGTGGAGTAGGTAAATCTGATTGGCTGATTGGGTACCTGTGTGGTGACCAGCAGAATAATTCTGCTGCAGCTGTTTCTACTAGGCAAAACCCAGCAAGTAAAACTCCTTTAGAACCATGTGAGTCTGTGTAGAGACTTAATGAATTATTGTTTTAAAGTAAAAGTCTAAGCACTATCCAAAGTACTGTCCAAAAAACAACTTTCCAAATGTATGAATACTCAAGTGATTTATTCAGTTGTGTCTTTTTATGTGACACTGGTTTGATATCTACAAAAATCATCTTGGTCTTGGTAGAGCATGTTCCAGACGTGGTCTGGGTAGAGCACGTACCAGACGTGGGCACTTCCCATTACAGTTCATTGGCTTCCTACAGTAATGGCTTTCACATCACTTTTTATCTTTTGGTACAGCAGCGCGTGCTTGAGAGGGGATGACCTCTTCAGAGTGTTGTGGGTTGTTTTTTCTTTCCTGTAAAGCCTGCAGAGAACACAACACACTAACGTTCTTCATGGATGTATCTGGTGTCTGATCCCCGCACAAACGTCACTGTTCAAAAGTTAACAGAGACTGCTGTGGCCTCTGTACAGGCTGGGTTGTGTCCTTCTGTGACTGACAGCAGAAAACATCCAATCATCTGCCTCACATAGTAGGAGAACACTGAGAGTGCCTGTTTTGCAGTCGATCATTTATGGCTTGTATATAGCATTGCTGTGTTCTCTCAGTAGTAGACACATTTGTGTGTCGTGGGTCTCTGCGCCGGTTTTCATTTTTCTGTGCAGTCAATACTTTCCATCTGTCAGAAGGACAGTGGACCAGTCAAATTGTGTCAGACACCACAGTTCCCAACAGCCCTCCAAAGGGGTCAGGCAGGTCTACAGAACAAGACATTTAACAGGTCTGCAGAATAACTAACACATTTAACACGTCTGCAGAATAATACGAACACATTTAACAGATCTGTACCGTAGAATAATACTAACACATTTAACAGATCTACAGACTAAAACTAATACCTTAAACAGGTCTGAATACACTAACACTAACACAATAGCCACCAGTGCCAGTGACCAGGGAAGAAAAGAGAACCATCCCGTGGATCTCCTCTCTGTTGACTTCATGGATTATTTGGTCACAAGAGGTTGTTGTCTCTGCATATTGGTGAGAGACTGTGGTCGGGAGAAGGTATTGAAAATTTGAATGTTTACTTGTGTTTGTGGTTGGTTGAGGGAGTTGATGTTTTCTAAGGTTACAGAATGTAATTGTTAGAACACTGTTTACAATACTCCTATCACAACAAATAACTGTTAATGTGTGCTGAACGTGTACTGTGAGCATCCTGACCCAGCTCAGATATTCCAGCTGGCTCTGCTGGGTGACTGAAGAACAGCTAACACACACACGATTCAACAAACAAGTAACTGTTCCCAGCAGAACACAGGCTAGTCTATAACCAGGTCATATCAAGGTTATACCAACACGTTTAGTGACATACCATAATTATAGCATGGAACGAGTATGATGAGAGTTTTTCTGCACATTGTGCACCAGCAGTATGTACATTGTAGGACTGGAGAAATATGTCCATTTTGATTAAATTCAAAGGTTACAGTGTCTTCAGAACATGAAGAACATGAAGCCTACACTGAACATGAAGAACATGAAGCCTACACTGAACATGAAGCCTACACTGAACATGAAGCCTTCAGAACTTACACTGATCAGCATCATGAAACTGTACAGCCAGGGATGATGTTCTAGTGTTTATTAACATCTTTCTTTGTTTGGTCAGATTTGAAGGATGGCAATGAAGTCATGCAGTATCTTACTAACATTTGAAATATCACTAAATATGGAATATTGAACAAATTGAAGGTGTATCATGGAAAAACCAACGGTCTTCACTTCATATGAATCACACAGGAACAGTACAAGCCCTGTAGATCAAGTAAAGTCCAGCTTCAAACTGGACCTGCTGTTGTTAACCTTGGCATCCAGTGGCAAAGTCAAATCCCTAGAGATGCCCTCGACTCTCACAGATCTAACTACAGTAATAACACGTCTTTTACAGCCGTGTATGGTGTACAATGCTTGTATATGTGATATGCTAAGTTTTGATGGACTGTTTTCTCTCTGTGTTTTTGTCTCTTTCAGAGCCAACAAAATGGGGAAAGGTTGCATTACAGCCACCAAGTACTTTCTGTTTCTCTTCAATCTCCTCTTCTTTGTAAGTCTTTCTGCCTCACGGAGAACCAGTGATCTGGCTTCCATCTAACTGACCTTCAAGAGTAATGTGGGAAAGACTGTAACTTATCAACTACAGGTTTACATTAAGCCGGGTTTTTTACCTTTTACATAAATAAATGAATAAATGAATGAAAGAATGAATAAATAAATAAATAAACGAATAAATAAATAAAAGTTGATTAATTTCAGTGACTTAAGTAGCATTAACAAACAGGTTGTTCACCAACAGACTCGCCGGTTTTTCTTAGTCAGATGTGTTAAGCAGGATTTTGGCTTTGCTCCCATTGCATTGCCATGTGGGTGGTTTCAGCTGCTGTGTTTCTGAGGACCTGATCTGTTTTCCAGCCTGTGTGTGAGGCGAACGTTAGGCTTGTTTTTCTCGCCAGCGTGCCCCGTATCAATCGTACATTTCCCAGCATGCAGCACTGAGAGTTCCTGGAGCCCTGAGAGTTGTACTGTTCTGGTTTCCAGGATGTATTCAGTGCAAGCTGCTATAGTCTCAGATACAGATCCATGTTCAGGCCTTGAGCGACCGTTGGACGATGTTGTCTGTTGTATGCCCTCATCTTTTTCTTTCCCTTACTCTCCTTTTCTCTCTTTCTTTATTTGTCCATCACTGATTTTCACTCAATCCTTCTCTTTCTCCCTCTCTCTTTTCCCCTCTTTTAAAAGACATGCTCATAATTCATGTTAGTGAGCCTCTCCTCCATCTCCATGGGCCTTATGCAGGTTCATGCTTCCTGAATCACACGCCACAATCCTCAGGGTCAACCCCCTGTGTTGTGACCCCCCCCCCCCCCCACACACACACACACACAGTGCCAGGGTGGTGACCCCTCCCCCATGTTCCAATCAGAGCTGTGCCACGGTGCATGGAGAGTCTGCAAACACCCTGCACACAGCCACACTGTAGGCTCAAGCCATGTTGGAGATGGGGTTGAAAGTGCAGCTGTTTCATTGCCAGGTCACATAACACCACTGACCTGGAGTCAGCCGTTAAGTTTGGAGAAAATGACAGAGCAAGCAAGCCTATGTCCAAAGTCAGTAATTCTGTCCAGTCACATGGATGATAAGGCAGGATTTAGTGTGGAGTCAGGTTCTGTTTTGTCGTGCCTGGAGCTTGTTCACTCTTCGGCTCCATGCTGGGCTGAACTGGGACCGTGGGGAGTGGGGCACTGGGGTACTCAGTTAAGGCATGGCTGCTGGAGCCCACGTGGCTCGAACTCATGATCTAGTATCGAGCTGCACTAAGAAATGCACAGTGGTTGGGAAGACTGAATGAGGGTTTAGGGGAAACCATGGTGTTCTGGAACAGAGGCCACATCCGCTGTAAGCCCCGCCCCTAACCCGCCCCCCGCCACGCAGAGCCATGGCCCAATCAGTCCCAGATGTTAGTTTTGTGTAGGGAGAGAGAGAGAGAGAGAGAGAGAGAGCCTGGAACTCTGTGGTTAGAGTCCAGAGAACAGCACACACAGCCCAGCTCCCTGGAGGCTAGGATTAGTGCCTGTAGCACACTCTGTCAGGCTCACTCACACACACACACACACACACACACACACACACACAGTCAGACATGGCTGATGTCTTGAACATGCATTGACATTTTTGACATGCAGTGGATTCATATGTGCACATATATGTTCACAAAAGCATGCACACAGTTCCAGGCTTGGGCCCTACCAAGGGGTTTGGAGAGAACTAGTGGCAGCTTGTAAATTTAAATGTGGGGCCCCTCTCCACACTTCTTCCTCGCTGTGTGATTAATTTCTCTGTCTATCTGTCTCTCTCTCTCTCTCTCTCTCTCTCTCTCTCTCTCTCTCTCTCTGTCTTTCTGTATCTTGTTATCTTTTTTCTTGATTTTTTTTTCTCTTTCTCTGCAGATTTTTGGAGCCCTGATTATGGGTTTCGGACTCTGGATACTCCTGGACAATCAGAGTTTCCTTGTAGTCTTGCGTAAGTCACTGCCTGGATTCTCAGTGTAACCAAAGTTACATCCAGTAATTCAAGTGGATGTGCTCCAAACAGACAACATTACAGTCCTAATGACCTCAATATACTTTTCATAGCTATTTTCCACTAACTGTTTTAATACACTCTGCTCTGTGCCAGCATTCCATTCCCTTGTGACTTCTTTGTTCTCATACAGGAACAGAGGAAGCAGGGAGTGTTGTGATCTTCGCCTCGTTTTGGTGCTCGTTAGTCCACAGAGGCCCTGTTAGGTCTTATCCTGTGTCATCTCCCAACAAAACGTCTGTGCACCGTGACTCAGTCGTGCAGACGGTTTTACTGTGCCATGTGTCTCTGGTTTATTTTTGTTTGATGATTTCTGTTGGTACCACGTGGTGTGTGTGTTGGACAGACTCTCGTGGATGGCCTCTGAGTTTCTCATCACTGCCTCCCCCACTCTGCACACTTTCTTGCTCTCTTTTTTTCTTTCTCACTGACACACACACACACACACACACACACACACACACACTCACAGATCTGTTTTCTGTCGAGGTAGCTGTTGCAGGGAACTCTGGGTCAGTGGGTCTGTGTCTACCAGACTCTGGGTTGGGAACAGCCCCCAAGGCGAGCGACCAGCTCGGCAGGCGGTGCAAGCCAGGCCCGTGGGTGACGTAGCAGTTCTGAGGCAGCGTGCAGGTGCTGCAGCCATACCACACTGAGCTCATTTAGCCGCTGGTTCGTTAGCATGCATCACGTCAGCCCTTAGACCCGCCAAAGTTAGTCATCACTGAGGGCAAGTTAACTCTGCTGGGCAAGAATATCTGAGGAGGAAAAGAATAGATCTCTCATCTCTGTCTCACACACACACACACACACACACACACACACACACACACACTGTCTTGAAGAGTCCAGATGGAAATGAGGCCACAATGAAACTCCTCAGCTTCTTGGCATGACTAAAGGCAGTAGGCACAAGTTTACTTTGTTGATGCTGTGAATAAAGGGGCTGTGAACAATCCATTTGATTCATCCATTTGCACGGCTCTGTCCTTGAAAAGCAGCTAAAGGAGTGCCTTCTTCACAGAGCCTGAGGGATGGTTAGTGTAGTATAGTGCTCTTGATTGAATGGTTAGAGTAGTATAGTGCTCTTGATTGAATGGTTAGAGTAGTATAGTGCTCTTGATTGAATGGTTAGAGTAGTATAGTGCTCT
>JAOXYF010000001.1:1282657-1327469 GCA_028565775.1 Sternarchorhynchus goeldii | reverse complement strand
TTGCTATAGTATTACTATAGTATAGTAACTGATATAGTAATATATTCTATTCTATTAATTGCTATAGTATTACTATATTATAGTACCTCCTACAGTAATATATTCTGTTCTATTAATTGCAACGTATCTTTTCACATCACCAGTGAAACTTGAGACACTTAACATGAAACCACAGTTAATGACTAAACAGGCATATGAGCAGCAGTACACACAGGCATGTGACTGGACCTCCTGAAGGAAGACATTGCTGCTTTCCTGGCAGAGACGTTCGCTTCCTCTGACCGGGCAGCACTAACAGCGATCAGAGTCGGATGGTGATGCCTACAGGGGTCACCGTGGAGACTGTCTCTCACAGGTAAAGCGATATTAATAGAATGATAGATTGCTGGACTCCATAGTAACACTGTGCATGTTGGCCTCCACCTTTTGGTGCTGTTCCTGCACTCCTGACGGGGAAAAACAGGATCATTACAATTTCATTATGAGTCACTGAGTAGCACTAATGCAATTAACTTCTCAGGCTGTGTTGGACTTGCAATGTAAAAAGTACCCATGCATAAATCTTTGGACTACAGTAAAATACGGTAAAAAAAAAATTAAAAAACCAAACAAACAAACAAAAAAAGATACAAAGAAATCTTTGCACAGAGAAAGTGATAAGTTGTTTTCAAAAACATTCATGGTTGGGGCCTCTAGTGTTCTTGGCAACGAACACAAGTTTCCAGTACAGAGAGGAAGCAAACTGCTACTGTCCCTCTGTCAGGAAGGAGGCAAAAGGCAGAGGAGGGTGGAGCCATGGCTCACGGCCGAGTCTGGACTCCAGCCGTCAAGAGCGGTTCTTGGGTTCTGCTCTTCGGCTTCCTAACGCAGGGAGAATCTGCTTCAGCGCCATCAGTCTTGGTTTCTCCATTAGTAGGAACGCAACAGCAGAGATGGCCTGCGCTCTTCAAGGGTTGAGCTGGGCTAGAAATGGCTGAGATATCGAGATGTTTAGAAGAACAGAAAATCCATTTTGCTTTAAGGCAGATATGAGTACCTTGACCTTTTACATTTCACAACGGGATAAAAACAGGACAACTCAGTAAAACTGAAGAACAACTGCAAGAGTCATAAAATCTTCAAAATATCTGAAAAACATCCAAGCTTTTGCCCTGGGGCTTGTTATTTAGACGGCCATTCTCTCTGTAAAGTCCATCGGTCCTTCTTCCTCCAGAACATAAAGCAGGATTGTGGCAGGAATTACCTCACGCCAGAGCAAAGGTAAAGTCGAGCGAACAAGAGAGCGAGGTACCTATAGCCCTGCCTATAAAGATCAGCCTGCAAGCCGAGTGTGCAGTGATTCAGGTTAGGTCACCTTGCCTGGAGGCATTATTTATGAAGCTCTCGCAGGAGCCGCCTGGACCCCAGATCAGTGGGTAGAGTGCCTGTAGGAAACACTCAGCACTCTCGGAATGTCAGAGTCAATATGGAGTCAGCTGGTCAAAGCTTAAAAGCGAGCATTCACTCACACACACACACACGTTAACATAAGCACACACACTGTTTAAGTGAACTGATTAGCAATCCAGCAGCACTTTAATGGCCTACATCTTATGGTAATTCATACCTTCAAACCCTATACTTCAGTGACTCCTCTGCTTCCCCTACTGTATAAGGCAGTTTAACATTTTCCCATTAAAAAACTTTAAGGTAAACTCGTATCTCCCACAGACACCCACATACAGTAGTGCTTTGTTGTATCAATGGAAGAAACCCTTATTCTACAATACTTTGAATCTATGAATACCATTACGATAGAACCCTGTTACAGTTAATGTACAAAAGAAAATGACATACAATTTTCTTTCTTTCCTTTAATCACCTGTTCTCCGTTAAAAGATACTGGGTATCTTTTATCTGCGTGTAAACCCTGTTTATGTTTGCTAAACATGATATACGTGGACATAACTCAGTGGTGTCTTATATAAACATCATCTCTGCATGGTTAATTCAAGATGAATCAACAGATCGAGTCTTTCCTGTTTGCTTCTGAGAAATGTACCTGCACAATGAATGTGGCACGTACTCTACATCCAGTTCTAAATGAAGCAAAAAACGAAGCACACGATGCCTGTCCATAATGTTGAATGAATACGGAGATTTAGAACAAGCTGAATTTTTTAGACCTTCTGTGGAAGCTTCAAATCGGATCACAAAAGTGTTTCAAGAACAGACTGGCTATCGAAATAACAATAATTTACTATATGAAAGCGTAAAACAAATAATTATTTATGAAAAAAGTAACGGCCAACTCCTAACTACGAAATATGATCTTATGTTGATTAAGTGGAGGCGTGAACAGCGCGCGAGTAACCGCCCCTGGGCAGTGGCTGTACTGAATCACGCGCCGAACACAGCGGAGATCTGCAGCTTTTACTAGTGACAGAAAACCAGTCTCGTCTAAAGGGATGACCACAACGAACAGGTTATTTAAAGAAGTGGCACGTTTTAAGGACATTTTCACCCCATTGGATCATCGCAGTTTCCTAAGTTTAACAGCGTTAACTTTAATGAAAACATTGGAGTAAATAGTCCTAACACACGGTAAGTTGACTTTAGAATATGGATTTACGACGGAAAATACTAACATTAATGGTAATATTAGGATACCCTATTACAACACGAATCTTTTGCAGAATTGGAAGTTTGTGCGTGTATTGGTTATAAATGCACATACTACGATCGTTTTACAACGCCAGTATGTTTCATAACTGAAAGAAGCAAGGCAACTTAATTTAATGTCTCTTCATCTACGATCACGTTTTTTTAAACATAATGTATTAGGTTACATCACTCAGTTTTGCAAACTGTTGCCACTGTTGTTTCATATTTTGTTTGCGCAAAGTCACTAGAAATGCGTAACTCTGTCCGTTTGGTGAGACAAGATCCTCTTGGCTGTTTCAGTGAGATTTGATATTAACGCGTTTTGCTCCAAACGTTGTTCACAATGTTACTGTATGAGTTACGTAATCATTGGATCACGAAGAACACTGAGTGCAGGCGCCTGGATTTAAGATATTTACAACACTGTAATGGTGCAACACACATATCCGTTGTGTTATTATTGCTGTATATTTCCCCTTAGAAGTAGGTAATAAAGTTACTCCAGTTTAATGGCGTCTTTAAAGACGAGGTGTTTTATTATCGGTGGTTTTGTTTGGCAACAGGTTTTAACATTGTTCGTTGTTGTATACTGCAGCTGATGTGAAGTACTGTTTACTCTGCTAAACCCGGGTCACTCGAACGCAGAGGCGGTCGACCCCCTGCTCAAACATGTTTTTCTTGGTCTGTGACCTTCACAAAAGCTTTTCAGCCGACCACAAAGTTTCTCTAAATTTATACTATTGTCAAACCCAAGGACTTGGTTAATGGGCTTTCTCAAACAAGTCCATTCAACTGTGAGTGAAACAAACAAAAATGTGTCTCCTTTATCACGAGGAAGCAGACTGTACAGTTTTTGCTTGTGGTTACTCCCATAATGCCCTAATAGTGTAGTGTATTGAATGCGTTGAAACATCTAAAGCGATAAAATCTGACATGAAATTTGCGCGTGCCTTGCTCAGAACAAGAAGTGTGGAGTCCCTCCAAAAAGCCACGTCACGGCTTCATGACTGAAATGTCCTTCCAGCGATCTGTTTATCATATAAGGCAAGTAATAATGTAAAAAAAAAAAAAATTATAACTGAGCACAAATGTTCACGCCCTCCTCCCCCCCCCCCAAATCTACTGCTATTCATCCCTTATCTTTAGTTAAGACAGACAGGGCTAGTTAGAAGGTGGAGCCAGGCAGACTGGAAGATGATTGGCAGGTGGGAGATGGAGGTTTGGAGGTGGCAGGATTACCAGTGTCTGAGGGGAGCAGACTCTTTCCGTGCAGCGTTGCTCCTCAGTGATTTCACAGATCAAGATGGGTTTTCTTAGAAGGCAAGGTGAGGGACAGATCGCAACCTTTTACACAAACTGACTTGACACCATCAGACACACCAGCACCCTCACATCTGCTGCGTTATAATCTACACCTGCAACAATGAAACCTACAAAATAGCAATTGGACAGTTTAAGCTTTTATTCCACACACTGTTGGAGTATTGAAGAGGAGACAAGGCCTGTTCAGGGCTTGTGGCTGCCAGGGAGATAAATCTTGCTGTGATTGGCAGAAAAGCCCTGGAATTGTCCAATAAAAACAGCTCTGTCAGTCTCTAGTATCAGACTCAGGGGCCCAGTCGCTGACTGCTGAGCCTGACTGCACACATTCACATATTTTCGTCAGCTTTGGCGTGTTTGTTACCCTCTAATACTATGAAAATTCATTGGATTATTTTTATTTATTGCTAGGGCTTTAAAGTGAAATATTGTGCAGGTGGTCCCTGAAGTACCATAGGATACTAAGCTCAGGGTTTACATGCAAGCTATCATTAAACCTTTGAATGAAATACACCTCCCAGAGGTGACAGGGCAGCACAAACGTTCTACACTTAGGATGAGACAGAGAACTTTTTGCCCCATCTGAGAATATACTGAGGGGGGTGGGGTGGTGTGGGGGTTCTGCCTGGTGCTTTTATACGTGAATTTTTCAAAATATTTTAACAACAATAATGATTATGGTGCAGGTTTTTGCTGTACTGTAGAAGTCCTTGGGTCCTCGCTTCTGTTGGGCACCTTTATTAGGAGTAGCCTTGTGCTACAACAGTCACACCAACAGAGACAAAACAGTTCACAAGGAGATAGCCTTTCTTTTACAGAGTCAACAACAACTTTGGTCTCAGTTATATTGCTCTTGTGCGGAAGGTCACAGTAACCCCCTCCTCACTCAGACATGGGAAGCACTGATTGCTGTTTACTCTTTCAGTGCAGAGCCTCTGTTGATGACACACATGAAAAGCAGGTTTGAATTCGACAGCTTTTCCTGTTTTAATTTGGGATTCACTTCATGATCCCCTCCCCCCACCAGCATGGAGCAACTACCCTCTCCCAGCCTCCTAGCATCAAAAACAGTGCAAGACTTAATCAAGGTCTTATTAGAGAGCTTCATTGTGCTGGTTCCACCTGCCTGCAGCCATAATGGGTTTTTTTCCAGCGAGGATCAATGGTGTCCCAGTTGGTCGCGTACCCGGTCTTATAAATGCAGGCCGGAGCACAGAGGAAGCATGCCAGATTCATCTATAAAGCTTTGTATGAAATCAGTATGGGGGACAGAGCAGTGGGTAAAGCTCACAGGTGTCCCTGCTCCAGGCTGCTTTCAGATGCAAGTCAGGGAGCTGAGCCGTGCTGTGCGTTGGCTAATTAGCAAAGTGAAAGAGAGGACTTGGTGCTACACCATCAGGCGGCTGCTCTCTCCTCTCCCATGTGGGGGTGTAGGTGGGTGTCCTTGGTGGGAGGGTGTGGGAGGGGGGGCTGCTGCAGACCCATCTGCCTTGTCTTTTCATCGGCTGTGTGAGAGCGACACTGCCTTGTTCTGGGATCTCAGTAGGGGAGCAGATCTTGAACTGTGCAGGGTCTCGCTATGCTGGAGGGTTTTTCATCCGCACAAGGAAGCAACTTTTATTCTGCCTTCCAGTGCCGTGTCAGTAATGAGGTTTCATGTTACACTGACCCATAGAACACCTCAATTGGGATCTAATCATTTTTATACTCATCCTGTCTATCTTATGTGTATAAATGGCCTCCTGGAGGTCATGCAAAACTGTTTAGATGGTGTGTGTTTCTAGGACCTAAGGTGATTGGTCGCAATTAGTCATTTCCTGCATTGACTATATGACTGAATTGTCACATGGCTCTCTTCAGCTTCACTGCCTTGAAGGCAGAGAACATCCATCATGTTAGTTATGGTTGCTCACCTGCTGTAGTTAAGCGGTCTACTCCGAGAGTCAGTAATGTGAAGTCGCAGTCTGCTTAAAAGCAGTCAAGTGTGAAATGATATTGAAGTTTGTGTTCTGTTTAACTGCAGGTGTAATTTAACCCTCTCTGTAATTAGATCAGGAGCAAAGGGCCTGACTGGTTGTGAAGGTCTGGCTTTTCCTACAATGCAGATCAAGGAATCTGGATGTGAAATATTTTCTGTTGTATCATGACTGGGCACCAACTTTGGTATAATGGGGTATAGCAGTGTGCTTTGGTATAATGGGGTATAGCAGTGTGCTTTGGTATAATGGGGTATTGCTGTCTGCCCTGGACCCTCTGGTTTATTAACATCTTCAGCCAGAGGGTCTTCTCTCTTCTCTTATTTGAGCAGGTGATATACATTGTAAAGGGAAGCCACACCTACACTATGCTTTAAAGTACCTATGCAAAGTTTCATCACTCAGATTATGACTAGCAGGATTATGTGGACTGAGATACCTTCTCTGGTAGGTGTTTCTGTGAAGAGACCTGCCTTGGTAGGTCTATTGGGGGAAGGGGAGGTTGTTGTAGATTTTGGGATCTGAAATATTTTGCTGCACCACCTTTGACAGTTTATTGCTCTGCGTTTCATCACAATCTATGCCATGTTCACACCACTTACGATGTCCCCTTGTGTTGGAAATGTCTTTGATACGGTTTTATCTGCATTGAATGTTTTACAGCTTTCAGCAGGATCTTTATAGTTTGGAGGAGTCAGAACAGTTATGTATAATGTATGGGACAGTGGTAGCTCAGTAGTTAAGGCACTTGACTAGTAATCAGAAGGTTGCTGGTTCAAGCCCCACATCTGCCAAGTTGCCACTGTTGGGCCCCTGAGCAAGGCCCTTAATCCTCAACTGCTCAAGATGTATTCAGTCAAAAATTGTAAGTCGCTTTGGATAAAAGCGTCAGCTAAATGCCATAAATGTAAATGTATAATAGTGATCATAATGCCCGTGTGATCCCTCAGGCCTGCAGATGGAACAGGCTGTGCTAAGAGCTGATCCATGTGTATCTCCGTCTCCCTGCACTGTCCTGATGTCAGTCAGTCTGAAAGCAGCTGATCAGTGGTGGCTCTTCCTCTTCATGCTTTGCGCACATTTGCATGTATTTCTGAACTAATGGCTGTGACTGTGCTATCAGCTCTTCATGTGTGTTGCATTTCGCTGTGTGTCTCTGAGCTACATATGTTTTCTGCTCTCATGCTTCCTTGTGGTTGATGGTTCAGCTCCTCCATAAATGTTGCTGTGCTTTTTTGTGACCATGGAATGGGGTAATGGGGTAATGGCAGGGCTGATTCTGACTCTGGCACCTTTTTTCCTCTTCCAAAACTCCCTTTTTGTTTTGTTATATCATCCCTCACCCTCATTCTGACCTAGAAATCCCACACCGACAGGGAGATGTGCTCAAGTAGCAGAACATTTATTCAGTGTCTAGTGTTTTTTACAGTGTTGTTTTTTTTATATATACTGTGTAGATACAAACCTCCTTCACTTTTGCTGCAGGTTTGTGAGGCATGTCTGAGTGAGGCATGTCTGAGTGAGGCATGTCTGAGTGAGGCATGTCTGTGAGCAAGGCATGTCTCTGAGCGAGGCATGTCTGAGTGAGGCATGTCTGAGTGAGGCATGTCTGAGTGAGGCATGTCTGAGTGAGGCATGTCTGTGAGCGAGGCATGTCTGAGTGAGGCATGTCTGTGAGCGAGGCATGTCTGAGTGAGGCATGTCTGTGAGTGAGGCATGTCTACACAGTGATGGAGGGCCGTCTCCACCAGTGTGGCGGGAGATTGAGGAAGTAGTTGAGTGAATGTGTGTTCAGCGTTCCTCATGTATCAGACCCCCCACAGAGAGACAGATGAACTCGCCACACGGCTCCCCGTCACCCAGAATCACCTGCTCCTCAGCTTTTGCAGACCCAGCTGTGAACTGGAACACTAAAATGCTTCTCTACCATTCACCATCATCAGCAATGCTTTGCATGGTGTTATTATTAAGATTTATTATTAAGATTTGTTTTTTTTATGTTTTTGTTCACCTTTTCCATCAGCCAAGCAGCCTTTGGGTTCTTAAATGCTTCAGTAATGAAAAATAAGTTATGTCCATATGGTTCTCATAGGGTTGGATAGTGGGAGGCTGTAGAGTTAAGATGCTCTCCTCATGATGTTCAGTTGGACAAAGCTTCATCTTCAGTGTTGAGATGCTCTCCTCATGATGTTCAGTCGGACAGAGCTTCATCTTCAGTGTTGAGATGCTCTCCTCATAATGTTCAGTCGGACAGAGCTTCATCTTCAGTGTTGAGATGCTCTCCTCATTATGTTCAATCGGACAGAGCTTCATCTTCAGTGTTGAGATGCTCTCCTCATGATGTTCAGTCGGACAGAGCGTCATCTTCAGCGTTGAGATGCTCTCCTCATGATGTTCAGTCGGACAGAGCTTCATCTTCAGTGCACATACTCTGCAGTAATGGATCCACATATCATGCTGGCGAGAAGACGAAGAGGTGCTTTCAGTAATGACATTGGTGCCTAGCTGATTAGATCTTGCATGTCTTGATGGCTGAATTAAATCTGTTCGACGGTCCTCTGTGTGGCGTGGAGTCGGGCTTCAGAGTAGCCGACAGGTGTAAATCACAGGGAAAATTCCTGTGGTGGTTTTAAATTATGTGTTAGCATCGAATTAATTGTTATTGATTATTATGCCTCGTTATTGCGAACCTGCTGGAACAAAATGCACACCAACGCAGTTCAGTACATTGGGTTGTTGTTAGTGTTAAAACGAGACAGAGCTTGAATATAGAGCTTGAATATAGAGCTTCAGCTTGAGAGCGTAGGTTAATTGGATATGGTTTGAGGTTGTCTGCACTTGAGCCTCAGTGGAGTAATCAATCACACACTCAGTGAATGCTGTGCTTTCCAGATTCAGCGTCCAGGGAAGGCTGCAGTGATTCTGCGAGGGATTGTGCTGTGAACACAGCCTGATCTGGCCCAGGTGCTCTCCTACTTTGGCTCTCTCTGTGCATTGTCATGCCTGGATCGGCCCAGTGTTTACATGGTGGTGCTTGTAGTCTCTTGTATGTTGTGGTTTTGTGTGTGTGTGTTTGTGTTTGTGTGTGTGTGTGTGTGTGTTCCACAGTGTCAGGGTGGTCTTAAAGACTGCTAGCTCTAGTGAGCCATGATGTCTCTTGAGTATATTTTATCATAAGCATTACCACCCACCACAGCCCACTGATCTCATGCTGCAGGAATTGCTGAAAGAGTTTAAACTTTGAAATACACTTTGATATGTTTAAAATATCAATAGCTTTTACATGGATCGTCATGTTTGTCATGCTGTTAACGTTCTGCACAGAGGAAACCAGCAGACCGTTGATACTAAATGAACTACGTTCTGTGGAAATGAAGTATGCAGTATGGGCCCTGTGCACTAAGAAACAATCATTGAAGCTGTGTGTGTATGTAGATCCACAGGTGTGGCTTTGTAATGTCTGAGTGGAGAGTAGAATTATGAAAATATGCTGACAGACTCAGAGACTGAAAAGTGTGAACCTGTATATTTCATGCATACGTTGAGGTTTTGACTTGGGCTGGAAGATTATGATCAAAGAAAAAAAACAAACAACAAAGCCACCTGCTGAACCACCTGAGAGCGAAGCACCAAACAGAGAAGGTCTTCTCTTACCTCTGAGCTGGTCGTAGCTATAGAGTGGATCATTCTACTGAGCATGTGCAGAACACAGCTCAGCAAAAACTGAGATCGAAAAATTGACACTGAGGGTTTTGATGCTATATACATGCTGACAGTATGGATGCCACTAAAGTGATTCTTAAAGTGATTCTTAAAGTGATTCTTAAACCTGGCTAGAGTAATAGACCTTCCCTGTGTAAACTGGACCAAATATGACTCCATAGATCCAGACTCCACACCTGGTCTGATTCTGCCTCCGTACTTTATTGTTAGAAGTGTTCTTTTTTATTGTTTCAAGCAAGATTTTATTTCACTCTGCAGATGAAGCCCAGCTCTGGTGAGAAAAGCCACTGCTTGGAAAGTGGACAGACACAAAGATTGATTTCCTTTATTCCTCGCAAGCTGTAATGAACTTGTGTCAGCACAAGATTCTTCAGCTGCCTTGTGTCTTCTCGTCTCTTATGGTGAAGAGACACTGACTTAATTGAGTCCCAAGGGCTCCGAGTCCCACTGCCTTTGAGAGAACGTTTCTGCTGCTGCTGCTGCTCTGGTTTCTCCCTGCTGTCGAAAGCAGCCAGAACGCCTGGTCTGTATCTACCTGGGACAAAGGCGAACGGCCTTCTTGCTGGAAAAAAAATAGCCTGGGTCTGTAGAAATGGAACAGGATGACCTGCTTTAGTATGTAACCAGTATCAGTATCTGGTGTGTCTGTAGGATGTTTGTGTTGACCTTGAACTTCAGGTAATGTAGCCAGACATCTAGATTTCTACCTGCTGGATGTCTGTTAGGTTTTGCTTTATCAGTGGGGAGGAAGTTATACAACTTGGCAGTAATATGTTTCAAAGGTAGACTGTAATATCTCATTTCTTTTCCCTGAGTATCATGGGGCTCATGTACTGTTTAAAGAACATAATCTGTTTCTTCATTTTTCTTGCTGAAATTTGAAAACTTTAGTCTATCTTTATTTAATGTTTTCATACTGAAGACTGGGAGATGTCCTTGTTCAGAGTGACTTGTAGAGTGCTTTGTGGTCTTTGTGACAAAAGGTCAGTGTTAAGATTGGTGTGAGCAGTACTGGTAGGCTGAAACCCTGTCTAAGTGCTTAGTGACTCCATGAGGCGAGTCTTCAGTCTTCATTTGAAGACAGCCAGTCTCAGCTGTTTGAACAACAAGTTTATTCGTCCATCAGGGTGCAGGACAGAGAAAAGCCTTTAAATCCATGTCTTCGTTTTGAGGGCTGGTTGTCCAGGTTACGCAGAACTAGAGGCTAACAGGCAGCAGAACCTTTCGAAGTCTCAGTAGTGAAGGTCAGCTCATCTTACAGTTTTGAGAGATTACAGATGACAACGGTGTAGGCTTTGTTTATCAAGCACGCCAGATAGGAGCAGACCCCTCCCCCTCAAGGTCCTAGTTTGTGCTAGTCCAGAGCCCCCTTTTCTAAGGCAGAGCTGGAACTGCAGAGCTTACTGCCACTCACCCGGCCCTCCACCACCACCAGAGGTTGTGGCTGCACCTGTGTGAACATTCCTGATCAGTCCTGCCTGAGAGACACAGGAATCATGGGCTCCAGGCTGGTGGGTGCTGGAGAAGCTGGCTTCTTCGTGGGCAGTAGCTCGTATCTGATCCACACTGTCCCACACACATGATTCACCTGCCTTCTGTGTAAAGAATGCACTCCTAACTCAGCTGCCAGTAGAGTCAGCATGTTCTCTTTGGATCATGCACCAGGAGAGCTCTTGAGAACTGTTCTCTGTCTTCTATGGAAGTGTTCTATGGAACTCTGACAACTCTCCTCTGTGTTCTATGGAAGTGTTCTATGGAACTCTGAGAACTCTCCTCTGTGTTCTATGGAAGTGATCTATGGAACTCTGAGAACTCTCCTCTGTGTTCTATGGAAGTGTTCTATGGAACTCTGAGAACTCTCCACTGTGTTCTATGGAAGTGACCTATGGAACTCTGAGAACTCTCCTCTGTGTTCTATGGAAGTGTTCTATGGAACTCTGAGAACTCTCCTCTGTGTTCTATGGAAGTGATCTATGGAACTCTGAGAACTCTCCTCTGTGTTCTATGAAAGACAGTGTGGATGGAGACATTCTTAGCACATACCCTCATCCTGCTCTATCAGCACGTAGAGCCTAGACAGATGATTAATCAGTTTAGTAAGGCAACATCTCATTAACCTTTATTACTATAATAAATATTGATGATGACCAAAACAACAGCACAATAACAACAACAATGCTAATGATAATAAATGTTGTTTATTATTTATTGCTTCATGAAAACATTTATTTGTTTATCTTTTCAATGTTGTGATTAGTCTAATCGAAAATAGCACTTTTCTATGCAGTGATTTCATATTGCTGCTATAATTTGCCACGCTGCTCAGACACCGAGGCGATGTGGAGAGCGTTTGACCGGCGTGTGTGAGGGTCGCAGTGGATCGGTGCTCCCCCTGCAGGATGTGTTACACGGATGCGCCCACTATGTGGAGAGCGGTTGGCCGGCGTGTGTGAGGTCGTAGTGGATCCCTGCAGGGTGTGTTACATGGACAGCTGATCGGCATGAAGGTCAGAGTCCAGCAAGGACTACGAGCTTGGTTCACACTACCCGCTGATAAACACATGGTCCTCCACTCTCCCAAAAGCATGGCACATTGTGTTGCCGTGGCAGAGCGGTGAGCTGGTGTGTTGTGCTTTAATACCTCACATTGCATTTCAAAACACACTTAGTTAAACGGTGTCTGCTGTGTTCGGGCACTGTGCTTGCTCAGTGAAAGGGAGTTACGAAGAGAACAAGAATGAAATCCTCATCATACGCTCTTATGGTTCTAGTGGTTCGTATGCTCTGGGTATAGAACCGGGTATAAAGATCAAAAAGATGAATGCGTTCTGACTGCTGGGTTATCCTGGGTTATGTAAATTGAGCGTGTTCAGAAACACCTCCCTCCTCCCCTGATTTGCTCTTCTCTGGTCTTTTCGCACCTCTAGTCTGGCTCTCCTGAACATGTCATTGTTCTGCTCTTTGATCTGTTCTGCTGGGCTCAACCTTCCACCCCCCCCACCCCACCCCAAAAAAAACATCCAGCCACATTTTATTATCCCTTCATTTTCCTCTTTTTGTTTCCATGGAAACAGATGAATGTTTCGGTCTTTTAGTAACATGCCATGCATGGAACCTGTGGCCCTGGTTAATAAGCTGTGTTTTGCTCTTTTGATGCTTGATTCAAGTGAAACCCCATTTTCTGCTTAATTTACCTGTGCCCTCAAAGGACAGATGCTGTCCTGTCCTGTTTAGAACGAGGCCTTCAGTGTAATAAATGGGTAATTAGTATCTTATCCATGTGTGATCTTTACCTAACTGTGTTTGCCATGTGCTCTTTAGTATGAAGGTCATGATAGAGTTGAATCTATCATAACATACAAATATCATGCAATTCTTAGTTTAATCTATCATAACATACAAATATCATGCAATTACTCCAGAGGCTCCTATTGAACAGTCTTGATATGGTTTTATATGGGCAGGAACATGCACATAGGAAAAAAACTGTATTGACCAAACAGCCCACAGCTTTAGCTGCAGATAAAGGAATTATGTGACCTTCGACATATAGAGCACTGAAGCTGTGATAAATATGCCTGTACTGGTGGTGAGGTCTGGATGGGACATTTAAACTTGAAAGATCATGGCCATTTTAAAAATGATAATATCTTATGATATTATCTTATGATAAGATCAGCATCAAACAGTGTGTCAGTCAGGAATAACATGACCTGTGCGGTAATAAACTGTATAGCAGTGAATGATGAATTGTTAGAATAAGCTTTATAATAGCATTTGATGAACTGTGTTGCAGTAAGATATATAGCAGTATTTTTTCTGGTTATATCCACAGCCATACAGAGGAGGTGGACATTTGAGGAACATCACATCTACCGACAGCTCAGAGGGAGAGGCATTTACAGGTACATATGGTATGGTGGTTTTTAATGATTTTGAATCATTCCCATCAAATGCTGGTGGTTCAGCTCCACCAGGGTTCTGCTCCACCAGGGCTCAACTCAAACAGCAAATGAACCGAATCACCTCGTGATTCATTTTCAGCTCGTCTCCAGACCTGAGAGTGCTGGAGATTTGGGAGTTTGCTCCAATTTTTACAGACATCCTGACAGTCATGTAAAGGTTTGTTCTCACTCATCGAGAGCTCTATTGATTATTGCTGTAATCTTGCTGTTTGAGCCGCGTCGTATAATTCAATACACTCTCCATCTCTCATATGACATTTATCTGGAATATCGATTGTGCTTTGTGTGATGCCTGTTAACCCATACTGACACCATAATACACAAATCTTCTACTAATAGCATTACACTGCAGGAAATGTAGAGTGAGATTTTTAGCCAAATGCCAATGCCATCATATGTATAATCACGTGTGCTAGTACTATCACATAAAACCATGAAAGAGAATTAATGCAGTTATTTCACAAAAGATGATTCCTGGTGACCCAAAAAAAAGGATAAAGGAAAAGAAAAACTATGTGCTAGAATACTCCAGTATGTGACATTCGAGTTGTCTCTGGCCTGTCGTTGTGAGAGGCCTGAGAGAGATCAAGGAAAGCTTACAGAGCGCAGACTCCACACTTTCCCAGTGGAGCTGTCAGCTAAATCTGTCTCTGTGTAGAAAGTAAGACCCTAGCAACGTAAAACATTCCCTCAAGTCTTTTTTTTTTCTCAAACTTTTTTTTATGTGTTTCTGTGTAAGAGTTGGTGGAGTGGGTGGAGCAGATGTCACGAGCTACATAAGCAGTAGAAGTACAGTGAGCACCACCTTTAAGTCACCACAGTTCTACACTCCTTATGTGGCACTGTGTGCATGTAACTGTGATTTTGGAAAGCAGCTAGTCCAAGTCTCAGAGCGAAGCTTGCAAGAAACTTGGAGCTCGCTGCCCCTCATTCGCGCTGTATCTCCTGCCAGCTGTGCTCTTGTTTGGACTACCGGGGCTCCTGTCCTTCTCAAGGCTTGGATCGTTATTGCAGCCTGTCTGTTCGAATCACAATAGAGTGCTGACAGATGTTTAGCTTAATGCAAAGGGCCTTTCACAACAAATGGTTCTTGGCCAGTTGTACTTGAGCTGTGCATGTATTTGCTCTTGGGGTTTTTTGGATGGACTCTTGAAACAGCAAAGTAAACTGATGCTGTATGAGGGACGTCTGTGAGGTTTTGGCAGCCAGGCAGTTTATGGGTAATTTTTTCACACAGTCATAACCTTTGGTTTTTACCGGAATCTGGGGGACATGTCTGAAGCTTCCACCCTTTGTTTATACAGGTCTGTCTGGCACATGCCCTGTAACTCTTAACTGTTCTGTCTATTCCCGTCGCAGTGCTGAGGAGCTGAATCCCTCCCTCTGTGCAAGCTTGTCTCACACAGATTTGGCAACCCTCAGACTTTGACTGCTATCCCCCCGAGACCGGAACCACTCAACATGGTGTCCATCAGTCATTATTGTAGATAAGCCAGCTCTCAAACACCATTCCAAAAACTGCTCCCTCCAAGACTAACAACTGCCTTTCCTTTTCAGAATAATTAGGCCTGGGAAAATCATGAGAACGCCCAACTCACAATGTTAACGGGCTTTATATGTTAGCGGTTTCAGTTCAGTCTGTCCTCCTGTTGTCATAGTGAGGGCTTTCAGGCATAGAAAAGCAAGGAATGGAAGGGGTTCAGACCACTTTAATGGATTTACATTTTAACAGGGAAAGAACCGTCTACGAAAGGTCTACAACAAAATGCTACTTTGTGAAGTGCGCAACTCACTCCTAGACCTCCATTACAACTGGAATTTTTATGCTGTTGTTACTAATACTAAATGATTGTCTGAGAGTTTGCACTCTTTGTGGGATCTTATGAGAATAAAATGAAGGCCTAAGACTACTTTTGGTCTGGGAAAGTTGTAATGGCGGCAAGGAGGGAGTGGAAGGTGAGGCTGTAGGAAACATACTGCTTTAATGTTGACCACAGATACACAACAACAGAATCAAGGCAATCAAAACAAAGACAGCCAACAGCTGTCGCTAGCTAGCGGGAGTTCTGGTAACAGAACTCCAATACATTAGTATAAACAGGCCGGCACTCAAGGCGTAAGAACAACGCTGGGCATTACTGAAGTCCGCAGGCTCGGTAGTCCTTGGGTAAACGAATGTGCAGCGAAGGTTTGGCGAGACCTGTGGGCTTATAAGCAGAGGGATGATGATTAGTAGTGATGGAGACCAGCTGTAGCTGGTAAACCGGTGATTGGGAACGAGGCAGTTGGCTGATGGGAGTGGAAGCGGGCGTGGCGCTTGACCTACGTGCCCGACGCGACGTGACAAAAGTGGTCTAATAAAGAGCACTTCAGCAATGCCTTGGTATGAAGTATGACATCTAATGAGCTATAATAACCATGCTAATGACCATGCTAATAACCATGCTAATAACCATGCCTGCCACAAGGATCCATTTACTGATTTATTTGTTTCATATATTTTCCATTTTGAGGTTTACTTTATATTTTCCATTTTGAGTGTTACTACTTTATCACCAAAGCAGTAACTGTAGCAATATATCAGTGATTGATATACACCTTTTTTGCACTTTATGGTTTAACAAATCGTATCTCTGTGCAGCTGGACACAAACGATTTTATAAAGATTTGATAACGTAATTGGAAAGAACAATAATCCATCTTCAGCTATGATGAACCAGTTCTCCATCCTCTAAACAGATTCTTTTCTTTCTATTATGTGTTTGCCATGGACTGAGAGCACTTAGCAGACTTTCTTTAATGCTGTCTTGGGAATATCACATCACAGCAAGCAATTAATCAAAATTTGATCGGCAGCCAGCGCTGGTTATCGATCTGTTCTCACGGTGGTGGTTAGCGTCTCTTTGTGGTAGACAGAGGTGCCGAGACAAATAGACTGAGGCGCTTTCCCACATAGAAATATCTTCCAGAGTTCTTGTTTGGCCCAAATTGTAGAAGCACGTGCGTATTTGAAGGTCTCAGGCATTTCACTTCAAAGTGGAGAAGTCATGAATAACAATTCTGTTTGGTTCTTGGGAGGCTGGATGCCGTGAACGAGCTCCTCACTAGCTTTACAGAAGCTTTCTAAAGGACCTGGTGAATATATAACCACTCTGTTGTGGATTCACTGATCTCCTGTCTCTTGTGTGTTAGTATGGGAATTTTCCATTGCACTTCTACTAAAATTGCACCAATTTAAGACAGATTTGCCCACATGAAGAACGATCCTTTAATCCTGCCAGACAGTTGCCTTGTGTGGGATGTTCTATACGAAACGGAACCATATCCTTTCCCTGATGGGTTTGGCCCGACAGTGGCTCACTAATATAAAGAATACACTTGAAGAATGCAAGGCTACTGAGATTGCAGTGTCGCCTCAGAAGTCCCCTTGAGGACTTCGTTTTAAAAGACCACTGTCTCCTGAGCATTAACATTATCTGCCTGTTTAACATTACTCTCACCTCAGGCAGCAAAGCTGTTGGTCTCCCGCTCAGTAATTTGGGCGTCAGAGATGGACAATGCAGTCCTCACTGGGCCTTTCGGCTTTCGCAGACAGATTTATTCTTTTTTTCTGAGCTCCGCCGGGGAAATGCGAATTACGTAAGGAGTGGGTTTTGAAATCAGAAATGAAATGCGCAGAGAAAGTCAATTTTACATTCGTGGCACCCTGCCGAGAGCTGTTCGAGTTTAATAAGTGTGGCAGTTAATCATCACAGAGGTTCTGTGGTGAGGGATCTCAGAGTAGGGCCCTGTGGGGTGTCCGGAAGTGTGGGGCTGAGGTGGAGAGCCCTTTCTCAAAGGACTGAGGTGGAGGGCTTTGCTGGAGGATGGCAGCATCCCAGTTTAAGCAGGTCGATACACCAAGTTAGACACCACTGGGGACCCGGTCTCCAACTGCAGGGGTAGTCTCATGCATAGAACTTTGCTCTGTCAATTGGAAAATTGTAGGTTTGAATCCTTGTTCTGCCAATGCAGCTACTTCTGAGCCCTTGAACAAATCCATTAACCCATTAATCCGTTTGGCTCCACGGGTAACTGTACAATGTCTGAGGCCAGCTTGCAAAAACAGCATGTTTAGATGTGCTGTACACATGTACATGTAAACTGATAAAGTAAAGTCGTTCCATCTGGCCTAGATCATCTTCTTTTTTGATTTATGTAGTTGTTTATCTCCTACAAGGGGACACTGATATATTAGGCTGGAGTGTCTAAAAGGAGTGAGGCTTGTGCGCGGGACCGTGGAGTGTTCATGTAAATCACTAACATCTGTCCTGTCAGGTCCTGTTGTTAATGAAATGTTGCAGTGCTAACAGAGCTACTAGGTAAAGTGGGGTTTGATGTGTGATGATACAGTTTATTAGTGTTGCTTGGAAACATCCACAGACAGTTGGCAACTTTTATAAAAATGGCTTTACTGCTGCATGAACCAGATGGACTTGATGTGCTGCTGCAGGTGAACAAACCGCTGAGTGGACTGCATGAATTTTTGCTTCTTTGAACGTGATGTGCACAAAACCCTAAAAAATTAGGACAAGATCAGAGCTGCAGAAGGATGGAATGGTTCATGTAAGATATTGCCAAGGCTGGAAGTCTTTGATGCCAGCTGAAGTAACCGGACCTTGGAGGACACGTTCCAGTCGGGTCATCCATACACTCCTTTTAGATTTACTCTGAGTGGGTTCTGTTTACCCGAGGGAGGTTAGAACTATCAGCATCATAACACTCAGTGGAATATAAAACTGTTGGGGTTATATTTTGCATTTGATTTCACTATTTTATGTTGAGATGTCTTTGTGGTATTACTGCTCCAGTGTAAAGGGAAAATGTTTTTTAATGTGCTTATGGCATATGCTGATGCATATGCAAATGTGTTTAGCAATTCCATTTCATAGTAATTAATGCGGTTTTGATGGATTCACTGATGAATCATTTTTTTTAAGTGTGCTCATCAGAATCCAGGTTAGCAAAGATAATAATCTTAAATGATTCTCACAATTTTAACTACTGCAGTACATTTTATGTCCCACATATTGTGTTTATTTTACTCTTTATATTATTTTTGTTTACTTTTCATTATGCCAGATATGCCCTGAGTGAAATAATTGAAGCCCTTGTGTATTTTAATGCACACAACACATCTCACAGATGAAGTGAGTGAGACTCACCCAGATGAAGTGAGTGAGACTCACCCAGATGAAGTGAGTGAGACTCACGCAGATGAAGTGAGTGAGACTCACCCAGATTAAGTGAGTGAGACTCACCCAGATGAAGTGAGTGAGACTCACGCAGATGAAGTGAGTGAGACTCACCCAGATGGCTCTAAAAGTGACGTGCTCTCGTTGCTCTGACACAACTTAGACGAGTGTTTACACGAAACGTGATGAGTTCATGAAGCTTTTGTTTGCTGCCTCTCTCTGAGCTGTACCATCTGACTGCAGCTTCTTGATGGATGAGCCGCCCCCCACCCCCCGAGACACACACCCCAGGCGAGTGTGGCAGGTTGATTTATTCGAAGAGAAGCAGCATGTGATTGGCTGAGGCCTCGGAATGGAAGCCTCTGAAGATCTTTCTCATGGATGCCTCACTCAAACCAGCTTGTTTTGCTGTGCTTTCTCAAGCTGTGAGTCTTTTTCTGGTCCATAAGGTTCTTCTGTTGCATGAAAAGCAATTTCTTAGCTCTGTATTTTTTTACCTGTTTTCAGTGACCAAGAATTCCTAAGCATTCCCAAGCATTCCCAAGACTGTTTTCGGTTTTTTTAGGGCTTACTTTGGGAGACCTGAAAGTTGATTTAGGCAGAAGTAGACTGTATGGAGACAGACCTGTACAGACAGTGTGGCAGACCCACAAGGGCTGTAAAGATATTAACAGTGGGTTAATGTACACATTACAGCTCCCAGTAGCTGTTAGCAGATGTCCTGTGTTGTTGTGGTGAGACTGGGCTAATGACTCAGCCGTTGCTCTGTGAGTAAGCTGAGGGTTAGGGTGAACTCAGTCAGATACACACACACACACACACACACACACATACCTGGTGGATTAACCCAACTCAGCAGGGCTCCAGTGAAGCACCTCTCTCCTTCGTCTTTTGCAGCACCTGACTAAGGTGCATTATTGCGCAGGAAATGACTCTGGGAAAAGCTGTCTGGTAGGATTATTGAATTACGCCCGAGCTGTTCTGTTTGAAGAGAGGAGGAATTATGCAGAGCTATCGACTGCTGGGCTCTGTGAAATCATCCAGCTGCTTAGGGCTATTTATGCAGGAAGCGGTAGCTGTCAAGAGGTGGTGCCTCCTGTAGGTCACTCCTATGCAGCTGTCGAGAGGCGGTGCCTCCTGTAGGTCACTCCTATGCAGCTGTCGAGAGGCGGTGCCTCCTGTAGGTCACTCCTATGCAGCTGTCGAGAGGCGGTGCCTCCTGTAGGTCACTCCTATGCAGGCTGCAGTCAGACTGGAGCTGCAGAGGTGCGCTGGCACCAGTTGGTCCCCATGGTCTGACTGAGAGACAGTAAGAGAATTAAAACTCCCTGCTGGAGGTAAACCTAGGACCCAAGGCACTAATGAACAGTCTTGCCATTAAGCCAAATCCCCCCTAATGGCCTGAAATTATCCAGAGTGCATTGTCAGTTATGGAGCATGTATTCACAGAGAGGCTGCTCGCACTGAACCTTATTATGGCAAATGGCCTCATGCAGGAAGTGCATTAAACAAAAGCTCGTTTATTATTGCTGAAAGGTGGCTACTAAGCAAAGGAAGATAAATACATGGAAAAGCAGAAAATTACCATTAATTCCTGACCTGCAGATAATGACTTTAGTAGATTCCCTCAACACCCTCAGGGAGCTTCCTAGGCTTTTGTTTTCTTACTGTTTCATGGGTGACAGGGACGAATACGCTTACGCTGTAAGCACACAAGCATCCAAGAGCCCAGCTTCATTAGATGGATAGGATTAGCGGGATCACACGGACAGGCTATAAAACTCGCCATGTGGTCCAGGGAGGTGGGCGGACATGTTTATTTAGTCTGCTTGGTCCTGCTCCTGGTGTGAACAGTACCAAATGTGCCTTAGCCTTCCTGATGGTGTTTTTCTGTCGTTCCTTTCACTCCCACTCGTGACCATCTTCAATGCTCCTCCAAATCTCGTTGCATAAACAAGTCATCACGTTCCTGTACAGCCACTTACAAGTCTTTGGTTATGAGCCTCTGGTTTTTATGAACATATTTTTTCAGAGTCGCATTTGGTGATGTAATTACATGAGACATTGGAAATCTGATTAGAGGAATTCATTGTAAGTTTGAGCGAAGATGAATACCGAAACTGTCAGTGACTCATTTTCCAGGCTGATATGTCATTTTTCATTCCCGCATGCTTGAACACAGCGTGTCTGTTCCAGTGCAAATGGGTGCGTTTTTAAGTGAGGAAGTTGCAGAATGAGCTCATTCATTGTAATTAATTTAAGGGCACAAAGATCTGGCTTTTTACCCAGTGCACAGAGCAGCCCTCCTCTTCTTCCCCAAAATAGGGTGTGATTGTGTCCTTCTTTTTCTGTGTCAAGATGACCCTCTTTCTTTCTCTTGTCCTCTGTTTCCCCAGGGGCAAGGAGAAACTTCTGCCAGGGGCACAACCATGGAGAGCGACTGTCTTAGCTGTATCAAGTACCTCATGTTCATCTTCAACTTCTTCATATTTGTGAGTAGATCTCCTTCATCGTGATGCTTTAATCTGACTTATCAGGCTTCCTTTCGTACTAAACAGACAGTCAGACCTTTTAAATGTCCACTTCCTGTGTCTGAGGGTAAGTTCATGTTGCGTTTCCTTTAAAGCACAACTGAAGCATCATGGCAGAGCAACAGGACGATGATTCTGCCGTTTGCACTTTTGCGCTAAAGGGTTTTTATCACCCCTGTTTTCTTAAGCGAGTTTAATAGGTCCTGTTTTTGGCACTGTATGTGGTCAGCAGGTCTTGTTTTCTTTAAACCATATGTGCTTCAAAAGAGCCTGTGAAACTCAGAACAACCCAAGTCACCACCTCTAATAAAGCTTTATGAGAAAATACACTCATCCTGTGCCAGAGGACCCTGGTACAGCCAATACATCACACTGTGCTCAGAGACATAAGACTGTTAACTTCCCTTTGCCACCCTAAGAACAAGATGAACCATGAAAAAATCACAGTAAGGGTGCTGTTCTTCTCTGCTGCAGCTTGGTGGCGCTGTTTTGCTGGGTGTGGGTATCTGGGTGCTGCTTGACCCCACGGGGTTTCGGGAGATAGTGGCGACCAACCCGCTGCTCTTCACGGGCGTCTACGTGATCCTGGTGCTGGGCGGGATGCTCTTTCTGCTCGGCTTCCTGGGCTGCTGTGGAGCAATTCGGGAAAACAAGTGTCTGCTGTTGTTTGTGAGTGATGCTCGTCTGACCTGAGAACAGCTACAAGACATACTGATAATGCATCAAGATACTATTGCTGCATCTGTCTATGAAAATGGTTGTTTTTGCCTTTGGTAAACGAAACACTTGGTTATCATTTGTCTGTATTTGTTGTTCCGATTTCTTGTACAGTTCTTCCTGCTTATACTCGTCATATTCCTGGCAGAATTGGCTGCTGCAATCCTTGCCTTCATATTCCGAGAGCATGTAAGTATTATTTGGATTTAACGTGATCAAATATAAATATCCTTGGAGAAAAGCCAATTCTCAATGCTCACGTGTCTCCGCGCATCGACAGCTCACCAGAGATTACTTCACCAAGGAGCTGAAAACATATTACCATGGCAGTAACAACACTGATGTCTTTACCGCCACCTGGAATACCATTATGACCACTGTAGGCTGAACTATTGCATATTTATGCATATTTATGCATATTCAAATATACATATTCAGACTCTGTAATGTTGTGTGTGTCATTGAACTGGAGTGCTGGGATTGAAGTCATGCTTCCCTTTACAGTTTGATTGCTGTGGCGTGAACAGTGCTGAGGACTTTGATCACCAGAGTCTCTTCAGACAGCTGAACCCTGGCAGAACAGTGCCTGAGGTCTGCTGTCAGAGGAACGATCTGGAGATGAACAAAGAAGACTGTATCTCGGGGATCATTCCTATCCACAACAAGGTTAGCCGTCTCCGTGGGCAACTGTTATAAGTGGGAAGGCACGAGTGATCCCATTAATCCAGAATTACATAGAGGAACAGAATAAAGGAAAAAACACAACTAGACCATCTGAACTACAAATGATTTGTTTTAGATTTAAAAAGCAAATATGGCTGTGAAAATCGTTTGATTGCAGATTACCACGTTTATCCAAAGGAATGTTAATTATTTTTTAAAGGAATATTCAAGACTTTTTCAGCATAATCACTGAAGAAGTGTCACTTTCTTTCTATGAACAGTGATCCCTTCCTACACGTAGGCTTTTGAAAGCACAGGCAAACGCATCAAAATGGTTCTTTGTGGGTTTTAAGCAGACACACACACACACACTACACATGCAGCAGACAAGGATTAGGTTGACAACCATTGGAGTAGAGTCCTTTAACCCTAACATTGCAGTTCAGCACTACAGTTTCAGAATGAGGTCATAAGGGAAGACTCCCATGATTGTTGTGTGGTGCTTGAAGCCTCTCCTCTCTTTTGAAACAGGGCTGTTATTCAGCAGTGGTGGATTACTTTGAGACCTACATCTACATGGCTGGAGCTCTAGCGATTGTGGTGTTGACCATTGAAGTAAGATTATGATTTTGATTTTATCATAAAAAAAAAAGAAAACCCTCGAAAAGCAACAAGCCAACTAGCGGCTTTTGCAGCAAACTTACATTGGTATGACGGTTACTATATATTGCTCCACATTGCCACCTGGTGGGTAAAAGAAACAACACTACAATAAAAGCGATGTTTGCTAGTGTGAACACCGTTTCTTCTTTGTCTGCTATTGCGTTTATTGAATTCTGAAGTAAGTTATTTCCTGTTAATAGTATTACCATCCTATACTACAATACTATAACAGTATTATTGTTGTGTTATTATCGACCTTGTCCCTAATTCAGCCTTTTTTTGTCTCTCCTCAGCTCTTTGCAATGGTGTTTGCCATGTGTTTATTCCGAGGGATACAGTAGTCTGTCCGTACTGCATAAAAGACATTTCAGAAAAGAAAATGGCTTAAAAAAGTTACAACATTTGTATATATGTGTGTCATCTCTGTGTTTTGAGGTGGAATTGCTGATGATGACCAAATTGTACTTCACAGCTGGAACTTTGAGGTACTTGATAGCAGAACCTGAAACATTTAAAACAAGAGAAACAAAAAACATTCACTGAATTTGCAGAATCCTGAAGGAGTTCCTTTAACACGAAGGGAAGAAGATCTTGCACTGATATTTGGATGAATATTTATAAGATAACAGTTAATTCATTTGTACAAAAATAGTGTACATACATTACCTATTTCACGACTTCTTTGAGCCAATACTAAAAATCTTACCACAATGTCTGAGTGTGTGCATGCATGGTGTGTGTGTGTGTGTGTGTGTGTGTGTGTGTGTGTGTGTGTGTGTGTGTGTGTGTGTGAGTGTGTGTATGAGTGCGTGAGTGTTTTCAGAGCCTGACATCCTCAATATTGTAATGTGATGTGTATTGCAGCAGTATGTATTTTATATGATTTTAGCAGTGATGTGTTGTATGTGTTTGTACTGTTATCCATAGTCGATATACATAACATTGGTATTAAAAATGAAAAAAAAAAACAAGATGGTGTGAAGCATGTTCACTCTTTGGGGGGAAACTACTGGTTAAATAATGTACTGTTGTTTGATAACTTTTGAATCTGCTTACTAATTGTTTTCTCATAATTATTACACTTCCAGTGGAGAAGACCACACTTTGCACTTCAGTGACTGCACTAAAATGATCAGTTGTAAGTCCGGTGATGAGATGCTGATTCTGTTCCTGATAGATTTAACTATTAGGAACAGAATGAGCATCTCATCACCTGACTTACAACTGACACCATGGCCTAAACTGTCTTGAAGACATTTTGTTTCCATCGAATCTACATAATGCACATTATTTAAAAATTGTTACTTTTATATATAAAACAAATTATATGTTATGCGGAGTTATTGGAGCATTATGCACACTGCAGTTTGTGGAAAAAGTATACATGTCGTGTGTGCTAAAAAAAAGTATACATTTGTGCGAAACACATGAGCTGTCGTTTACACAAATAGGTAGTTATTTTATGTAAACGTGTAAACACGAAGAGTTTATAACGCAACAAATACAAGCCAGATCTTCCCGTTTTTTAATGGTCCACTGCACCGCACGCCCCCTGTACAGTAGGTGGCGATGGATGCCTCGCGCGTCAGTGAGGAAGTCTCGCGCTTCGGATCCAAGAGAAGAAATTAGCTGCGGATTTTCTTCCTCTCTGAGCAGCTGTTGTCTAAGCGGTTCTTGTGGGATTTTGAAGATTTTTTTTTTAACAGTGGACAGTAAACGGTGTCCTTTATACCGGACTACTAAGAACCGCAATGAATTAGACTTTATTTGAGACTTTTAAAGCCGCAGTGACGGTGCGAAGCCGAGGTAGGACACGAAAAACCAGCTCGCTAGTATTTACAGATATAATCTCGTTAACTAGCGACCCGCTCGCTCATAACGTGTCATATAAATAACTACCACAAATAAGAAGATTTTAGAAAGTACTCAGATTTTGCTGGTAATGTGTTAGCATGTACGTGGCTAATGGAAAACTGTCCCTAATGAAGAACTAGCAGTCCTGCCAGTGGGAAACTAGTTGGCTAGCTAGCTAGGTTAGCTAACGTACACACCGCAGGACGGACAGCCACATGCCCTTTTTAGTTATCCCATCAAACGAACAAAAACGTCAGAATAAGAATTATTTGGAGTTGTGATAGCTAGCTAACTCCGTGTAGATGTGAGCGAATTCACATACCGGGCAATAACTGGCTAGCTAGCTGGCTAATTGGTAGTGTTATTGTTATGACAACGTTGTTCTCCATAAACCACGTCGAGTTGTTCAACGTCCTCTCTGTCAGTCAAGTTAGGCTTGTTCAAATGTGTGTCTTTTATGCCACTCGTTGGATTTGCTTGTTAAATTACAGTGGTTTGGAGTCGTCATGGGTGCCTCAGTGAAGTATAGCTCGCGGGGCCCTGCTCTGATACCTCGCATGAAGACCAAGCACCGCATCTACTACGTGACTCTGTTCTCCGTTGTGCTGCTGGGGTTAATAGCGACCGGGATGTTCCAGTTCTGGCCCCACTCTATCGAGTCTTCGCCAGAATGGACCATGGACAGGCGCAGTGTGCACGACGCTCCGCTCGTTAAACTGCCTGTCTCCAGTCCTATTCCTGAGAGGGGAGACCTTAGCTGTCGCATGCACACCTGTTTTGATGTCTACCGCTGTGGTTACAATCCTAAAAACCGAATTAAGGTGAGATTAGATCACATCTTTCCAGTGCATTCTTATCCATCATAATATAACGTGCATCGCTTTTTTAAAATTAATTCACTTATGCTTCTGGGTTTGTGTGTGTGTGTGTGTAAATAAGCTGTGCATTGAATTTGTTTCTTCAGGTTTACATCTACCCTCTCCAGCGGTTTGTGGATGAGGTGGGAGTTCCTATCAGCAGTATTGGCTTGTCCCGGGAGTATAATGACCTGCTGAGTGCCATCTCAGACAGTGACTTTTACACTGATGATGTCACGCGGGCATGTCTTCTAGTGCCTTCCATTGACGTGCTGAACCAGAATGCCCTGCGTGTTCGTGAGACGGCTCAGGCTCTGGCACTGTTACCCAGGTTCACCACCTCCTCCTTCCATCATTTGCTCTGTGCACTGGACAAGTCCACGGCTTCTCTCAGTCCCAGTGCCTGTGTGCTTGTACATTTGTTTTTAATTTAATTTAATTAAATTAAATTTTAATTTTGTTTTCTAAGGTGGGACAAAGGGATGAATCACCTGCTGTTTAACATGTTACCAGGAGGACCTCCAGACTACAGTACAGCCTTGGATGTGCCCAGGGACAGGTTAGTCCACAAAGGGGAGGGTTCTGCAAATTATGTTGTTTAGACCAGTGTTGTGCTACTATCTGACCTTGTGGTTTTAATTTGTGGTGCTGATGATGATAACAACAACAACAACAACAATAATAAAAATAATGATAAACAGGATGGTTTTGTACGTGTAGACCACTAGAGGGCGGCAGTGTCTTAGGCTTCACTTGTGTGAATGGAACTCATGATTTATGACACAACTGTGTTCTTTCTGGAGAAAACCATAACTTAAAGCATAATATATTTTAACATGGCTGAATATGTGTTGTATTTCTGTATTTTCCACTCTGATAACCAGGTTTTCTAACTTGGCACTGTGACACTACAACTAGATAAAAACTGAATAAAACTTATTCTCCTGAGGTTTTTTTTTTTGTTTTAAACAGCTTTAACAAAATCAATAAAATAATTTTAAAAAACCTTAATTAAACTAAGTAATGCTACTTCACTTTTGCTTCAGAAGTCCTGTCCCAAATCAGTTTATCGTGTGCAGAAATATACGATAGCTTCCATACGCTCCTTGGAAGCGGCATATTCCAAAGGGAGATCAAAGGTGCAGCTAAGAGCAGTCCTGAAAGGGAAGAGCCCCAAGAGCAGACAGACGTGCATAATCTCCTGGTATTTACTGCTACACAGCCCGTTCTTCCCCCCTCTTTGGGTGGAAAAGGTGAGTTTTATGTACTAGAAAACCCTGCAACGATGAACACTTATCTGGAGCTGTAGGGAATTTCCTGGGCTCATCCAGCTGTTCTCTGTTTGGCGCGTAGCCTCATCAGAACCAGCTGCCCCCTGTGCATGTGCGTGGGTAGATTAAAGACGGCATGTGCTGCGTATCCATATATCGTAGCCTTCCTTTCACTTGCTTCAGTTCAGTTTGTAATCACTGGAGTCCTTCAGTACAGTGGATGGTAGTTTTATTGTCTTGTCACAGAGAGGGGGTGAGAATGGGTGGCAGCTATGTTTTAATGACAGTGAAGATGTCTGTTAGAACATGTTCACACACATGGCAGATGATACCGGTTTGTTTTATCAGTCGTCTGCGGTAATGGTATTTTGTGGTGTCTGTTTGTCAGCTGAAAACCTGTTGTCTTCTGGTGCTTGTTACCCAGGGCTCTGCTAGCTGGGGGAGGTTTTTCCACGTGGACCTATAGACAAGGTTATGACGTCAGTATCCCAGTGTACAGCCCGCTGTCAGAAGAAGTTGACCTTCCTGAGAGACAGCCGGGGTGAGATCCTGCCCAGCTTTGGTTTCATTGCCTTTGCTTTGGCTCGTGCATCATGTAGGGAGTCGAGACAACACAACCTCTTCTGACCTGTTTCAGGCCTCGGCGTTACTTCATCTTGTCGTCCCAGACGGCCATCCATCGAGAGTACCGCATAGAGCTGGAGAGGCTGAAGGAAGAGAATGGAGAAGCCATGCTCCTTCTGGACAAGTGCAGTAACCTCTCCCAGGGCATGGCTTCAGCCAGGAAGCGTTGCTTCAAGGGCCAGGTTTACGACTACCCCCAGATCCTGCAGGTGGGTGTGGCATTAAACCCAGTCAATCAAGAAAGAAATACTTCAGCTGAACTGTCAGTCAGAATGTCTGTGCCAAAATCCATAAAAAAAAAATAAATAGCCAGAGCTCTGAACTGCTTTTACTTGGAGAACTTGCACATTGTATTCTTGAGCTGTTGTGTATTATTACTATTATTATTATTATTATTGTTATTGTTTATTATTATTATTGTTGTTGTTATTGTTTATTATTACTATTATTATTATTATGAAAGTCCTTATAATTTTGTATTTATGTCTCATGAATACGTTTAGTTTGGTCAACTTTAGGCTCAATTGGTGAGCTTTTCTTCATTAGATAAAAGTGTGATTTGTCGTTTATTAGTTATTTTTGCCGCGCCCGCTACATAGTGCTCTTCATTTAATTTGAGACGGTAGCTGTGCCTGTCCACAGTGCTCATCTCCTGTTCAACCTCGTCTAGACAGGAAGCACGCTTATCATGTGGGCTGGGTGCAGCAGCGGCACATCTGGGGAAGGTTCTTGGTGGGAGGAGGAGGTGGGGTTTGTGGGAGGGTGGGTGGAGGGGTCGGTGGTGGGCGGGGTAAATTGGGTGCCCGTGGCCAGTGCCTGCTACAGCACCGTCCACCGTCTGGACAGGGTATCATTCCTGTCCCGGAAAACTTTACAGCTTTACCAGTTCACCTCCACCTTGCGTCTTGTGTCTCCCTCTGCCTCACTTCATACACTCGACGCTTGCATTCCCAGCTGGTTCCGTCCTCACAGTAGCGTTTCGCGGTGCGATGGAGTGGCGATGATGTCGTAGCTCTCGGTAAATGGAAGCAGACGTGCTCGTTACTGAGACGTTAATACATCTTTGCTCACTGGTGTGTAGGAGTCGTCTTTCTGTGTGGTGCTGCGAGGAGCTCGCCTTGGCCAGGCCGCTCTCAGTGACGTGCTCCAGGCCGGCTGCATCCCTGTCGTAATGGCAGACTCGTATATTTTGCCGTTCTCTGAGGTGCTGGACTGGAAAAGGTAAAGCTGCCAAATAGCTTGGAAAAAGTACCAAGCACTGCTGTATTGGACCGGGGGGGGGTGCTGTCATTCATTCATTTATTTATTTATTTCTACTTTCAGAGCATCGGTGGTTATTCCTGAGGAGAAACTCCCAGAGATGTATATGATTCTAAAGAGTATTCCTCACAGGCAGGTGGAAGAGATGCAGAGACAGGTAAGAGGCTAGGAGAGCACAGGTATTTGTTGTTGCCTGCAAATGTTTAAAGGTATAACTTGGTGTTTTACAACATCACTCACCTTTCCAAGGAAGGTATTTGGAAAAAAATACTAACAGACAAGCACATAGAGATGGATCAGGGCAACCCTCCCCCCTCCCAAAACACACCACAGCTAATCGTCAGTGTAACATCTCCTAACTGGGGCCAAATGCTGTTGAAACTTAAAGCATCGTTTAGTCAGTCTCAGTGACTAACACCCAAGCTGTCATCTCAGTTTTAATATGGTGTGAAGGCAAGAGTAGAAGAGTCATGACCTCTATTCTGCTGTACTAACATTCCTCTCTGTGCTCCTTCCTAGTGTGTCTCCCTCAATGGAGTGTCGGCTCCATTCTGAAAATAATACAGTCAGACAGGCCAGTGCCAAAAATAATATGCCTTTAAATATGTACTTTTCCAAATTTTTAAGATATATTTTCTTATGTTGCACTTAGTACTGATAACAGGCAATTAAACAGAAATCTGTGATTGATTTTGATCATAACAAGTGGTTAACCACACAGTATGTTTTGCATATTTTTTTTTACACCCTAACTTTAGGACTGAGCCAAACTATACACAGTGAATGAAGCTGAAACCCTGCTCACTTAACATCCCCACAGAAAGATGCAAAAATGTTTTTGTTCAGTGCTGGCCAGACAAGAAGAAGAAAATGTGTTTTTGTTTGTGATTTGAGTGTGTGAGTAAAGAGCTAAAAGCTAGATACAGTGCTGGCCAGTTTTTTGTGCACAGAGACTCAACATATTGAATTATGGCGTGTTGTAATGCTCATAACTCCTCACCGCTGCTCGATCCAGTCTTTTCTTCCCATTCTCCCTCAAGACATCAGAGCAACACACAAAAAAGACACAGTACAAAAATTATTCCTGACATATTCTGGCATAATTGTGCATCTTTAGACAAGCCTAGGTCATCTACATTTCTTTACCATGTCTGAAGTCTTCACAGAACTTGTAGTGCAGAAACCCGTAGCCTTTAAGTAAGCGAACTGCAATTTCACTTTTCACCCACAGAGGGTGCTATGATTCACTTTTGTTCACCATGTGATGTGTAGTATCCAAGATCATCAGATGAAGTCAGTATGTGTCATGGCCTCTTGTTTAGAGGTTACATGTTTCATAGAACCCTTGCAGCCATCATCAGCTCTGTAAGTGCTCTCTCTTTAAATGTGTGGTGTGGTTCCCTTTGCTTGGCTGTCATTTGTGGCGCCCTAAGCACTTCTTTACTTCCCTAAGATGGCTGTTTGTGATGTAATTGTGGTGCAAATAGAAAACTTCTTGCCCCTCTAAGCAGTAGCAAAATGCATTTATAGCAGGAAAACCACCTTGTTGCTTGTGAGGAGGCAGTGTTGATTTAGGTCAAACAATTTGTTAGCTAAGTGCTAAACAGCTGTTGAATGTTAACAGTGATCCAGACTGGCTTCTCAGCCATGTTCTATAAAGTGTTGAAGAGAGACTCCCTAGAGCGTTGTTTCGGTCAACCCTTTAGAACAGAACACATACGTGCCTCATTACGAAGGGGTTAGAGTCCGAACTTTTCAGAGTGCTGTGCTGTTGTGCTACAGTAATCCTCTCTGAACCTGTGTATGAGTGATGGCTGGCTTTTGTAGGATACAGTCAGGACAGAGCAGCGCCGATATTCCTGGGGCGTAGGCCGATATTCCTGGGGCGTAGGCCGATATTCCTGGGGCGTAGGCCGATATTCCTGGGGCGTAGGCCGATATGTTTTCCTTATGACATCAGAGGATTCAGAGTTGTGGTTGCGACAATGCTTCACCAGTAATGCAAAATAATCTTCTGTAGCAAAGAGTAAGTGATTTGTTTACACTTGTGTTAGTAAAGTGAATGCGATGTGGCAAATTTGCAACAATCAGTTTCTCCAGCAGTAAGAATTTGGCTGTCGTTGCATCAGCTCTAGTATCTGCTGTATCAGTATCAGTTACATGTCTGAGAGTTTTGTGTGTTTGTGGCAGTGAAGAGTCCTTTAATATGAGTGCCTCTTCCCTCATAAAAGATCTTGCTGGTGTTTGAATGGGCTGGGTTTGGGCCTGGGTGGGTGCGGTTTTCTCTCTGCCTCCTCCTCGTCGGAAAGGAAACTTTCATCACGGCTTGATTTATGTGTGGCTGCACTCTCCCAGGGACCAGAGAGTCTTTTTGAATCCTCTTCCCTTCTCCATAAAAAAGAAAAGCTGTTTTTGTGTTGTTGTATTTCTCGAGCGTTTTAAGCACCCACGTACCCGTGGGGGTCAGGGAGGGAAAGGACTGACTTCTTCTCTAATGTGCTGCTCAGAGGTCCCTGCAGACCATATGACAACAAACACGGAGGTCAATAAAACTGCCCAATGTCAAAAAGAAACCATGGATGGAGAAAACAGCACTGCCCTCAAACTCCTGTCACAGGACTCCTGCTCCACTTCATCTCCTAAACTGCAAGAGCAAAGTCTTTTATTTCTTAAAAAAAAGCCAAAACTCTTTTGTATATTCCGATACTGCAGTAAAGCTCCGCAATTAAGGCACTCGACTAGTAATTGGAAGATTGCTGGTTGAAGCCCCACCTTTGCCCCTGAACAAGCCCCTTAACTCTGTTGCTCAAGATGTATCCAGTCACAGTTGCAATTCACTTTGAATAATAATGCCATAAATGTATGTTCATCTGAATAAGACTGTCTCACAAATGCTGTAAACGTGAACACCTTTAGCCATGCCAGTCGCTGGACGTGTTGCGCGGTTGTTCCATGTTGCAGTACCACTACACTGTTCCCAACCTGATACTGTTGGTTATTAGGCAGATTGGTCCTACTAAAGGACACAGGACCACATAGAAAGCAAGTGCTTGTGGTGATATTTAATGTGTGTTTTAGTTTATAACTAAAGTCCATGAAAGTGCTCCACTGAATGTTATCAAATAACTGATATCCAGTTTGTGATCACTGTGTATTCTGCTTTACAGGTTGAGGGTCTTGAGAGTACAGAGTAGCAGCCAGATCTGTGGGGGTGGGGGGGCTCCATTGCTGTTGTGTTAGCATTGAATTGTTAGCTCTGGAGTTGGCGAGGACTTATGTGGCTTGACCTCTGGACTTCAGCTCTTGCCCCAAGCCACACTCCACTTCACTGGGAAGAGCTGAAAGACTGATGTGCCGAAGTGCTTGTAACAATCAGAGTGGTCCATGCAATTGTATTGCCAGGTTTTAACAGGCTGCAGTGCCTTTGAAAGTCTCTTGTGGTGGGTCATAAAGGCACGAGCAGGATTCTGGGAGTGTAGAGGAATCCCAGAGTATGTAGAGGGATGTCTGCCTGTGGTCTCCAGAGTTTGTATATGGGCTTGCATCAGACTTCATCTGTCATGCTGTCCGTGATGATGCTAACACTAAAATTTTATATCCTCTGTTGTTCTGCAGGCTCGTTGGTTCTGGGAAGCCTATTTCCGCTCCATGAAGGCTATTGGTTTAACCACACTGCAGATCATCAACGATCGCATTTATCCTTATGCTGCCCGTACATATGAGCAGTGGAACAATCCTCCAGTTGTGGTGAGTCTGACCAACACTCATGTGTCATGGGCATTGTGTTTGTTACTGTTGTTTTGTGTGCACTTCTGAAATATGTCTTGACTTGCACTGAAACAAACTGCATGTATTTTCAAAACAAACACCAAGTGGAGTTGTTGGTGCACTGGTAAACTGTCACACATACCTTTTACATGTGTAAAGAACTCTACTTTGTAGTTAAAGAGCTTTATTTGTGTAATTAATGCAGTTGCAGTTGAAACAAAAAAAAAATGACCAAAACATGAATGTTTAATTATGCTAATTTAGTGAAGTTCTGTATATTAAAGTACTAATCTAAATATTAAATCCAGAAGGCTCTTTATCTTGATGATGAGATCTTGGTACTCATTGCAACATTACCTGAGGCTAGTCATTTAATTTTGGTTCTCTTTTATCTGAAGCTTAACAAAACAGTTAAGAGGGGAAAAGGATGCAGAGCTCGCCTTTTTAACACTTTGAAGTAGCAAGGACTTGGAAACCTTTGTTGTGCAGTTCAGCTGTGCAAAAAATCTCCAAAGCTCCCAATAGCTGCTCACGGTTTTTTTGGAATTAGGTTTCATTAAAAGGTCTAACCTGTTAAATGCTTAAGAGGTTTGGGTTTCCACTGCGCCGGTCGCTTCATACGTTTGTATAACAACAGGTTACTATAAGAAGCCCAACGATCAGTTTTGCTGGGACATCATCAGCTGAACGTTTGTCACAGAAGTGTGCATTGGGAATCTAGAACATCTGCAGTTTTATGAAATGTCTTATTGGAAGGTAGAATTACATTGGTTTCATCGATCTTACTGCTGGGGGATCCTAGAGCTGATCTGCTAACACCAACTGTGTCGGCTCCCTATGTGTTTATTTCACTTGTTGACCGTTGAAGGTACAGGTAACGAGAAGTTGTATGCATGAAGTCTCTTGCATGTTTCTGTGAAAGCCCAGTTCAGCAACGGGGGAGCGGCTGGTCATTTTAAAGTATTTCCAAACATACCCTTGTAAAATATAAAAGGGTGATAAATTTTATTTATTTATTATTTTCCAGAGCGTGTGGTTGCTGATCTTTTGTACCTTACAGATAAGGAATGCATGCATGCCTGATTGCTGTCTGGTATCCCTGATAAATTCCTAATGGCATTTGCAATCAAAGTTGATCCTTTTATACCAGGCAAAGAACAACATTCCATTCTGTTCAGTTCCCCTTTCTCTTCTCCTTCCCTTTTACATTTCAAAAGTAATCCTCAATATAAATGGGTTTTATATTGTATAAAATATATGGCTTTTAATGAAGAAACATTTATCAGAATTGTTTCACTAATGTTCACTGATGTTAAGTTAGTTTTAACATTATATTCCAATATATTAACTATAATAATAGTTATAAACAATTAACTAGTCGTGAGCATTAATAGAGAAGAACATTACTATGTGAATCTTCTTTTAAACTGTAAAATCTGTCTAACTTTAGATAGATTAATTTACCTTTCTTTTCTAGTCTTTTTCTTCTTTCTCTCTCCCTGTCGTCGGGTGTGCATGGGCAGAGTCCGCGTAGGTGACCGTGAAGACAGTAGTGGTGCAGTGGTGGCCCACTGCTGCAGAAACACTGTCCTACATTTAAAGGCGAGAGTCTGCAGCTACAGGCATGTCTTCAACAGCTAGCTAACACTCTCACATTTAGAGGAAAACAAGACAGACAAGTCTAGTTTGAAAGACCACCATTTTCTGTCCAGTGTGGACACTTAGATTCAGTTGACAGGTAGGCCTTCATGTAATAAACGATCTGACTATTGATAACAATAGAAGGTACAGCTTAGGTGTGTTGATGCTTTGCAGAAATGTGAGAGAAATCAGTCACACAATGTCAAAACGCAAATAATAATAATACCTTGTAGCCAGTAAATATGTTTGCTATCTTGCTAATAGCAGTTCATTTTGTAAGTTGTAAGAGGCAAAAATTTCTGTTCATCTACTGGAACATTTTATCTAGGTATATTAACAATAATCCTCATTCATCCATATAACCGCTTTCCTAATTAAGAGATTAATGAGAACAATGATAACCCCATGAAGATGGCCATCACCTCATTGCCTTTAATCAGTTTGTGTGTATCAGTCACTTTCATAACTAGGTATCCACTGCAAGAGTGTGCTTAGACACACATGCTTCACCTGTATGATACTGTGTCTTCTTGGAAAAATCGGCTGCTCCATGCTTTATTCAGCCTTGTCTTGCCGGAGTTGTTCAGTAATGTTCCGACTTTCTCATTCCTGGGCTACTGCTTTGGTTTTGAATGAAGAATAGAGGTTAGTTAGGGATTTTGAATGCTGGTGTCGGTACATCTTTCTTCCCCAGTGTGATTCACCCACTCTGATTTTTGAGTCAAATTTATTCTTATGTTTTGGATACAACCTAGCAGAGGCAGCTGCAGCAGAACCATGCAGGGGACTATAAGACAGTCACAGTGTTGTGAACCATTGACTTCTGAAAGCAACACACACAGATTGCAGCTCCCACATACTCTCTCGTGCGAGTATCGTTTGTCCTCTGCCTCTTTATGAATGGTCTAATACTAAAGTACGTTTAGGGTTTTTGTTTTTTTCTTTTCTCTGTGGCACTTGTCTACCTCTCTGATTTTACGTTCTGAACAGTATTTGCATGATACTGTGATTATAGATGGATCAAGTAAGAAAGTACATAGCATGATGTATGTCCGTTTATATACTCTCACTTTATTGTAGTCTGGCATCCTGGCAGAGGAATTGCCACACTGTGAACATGAATCATTTGTGGCATCACCCAGAGGCTCAGAGCCCAGCACGTGCCAAGTGGTGGTGTGGCATCATCTCTCTCCTAGTACTGAACTCCAGATCTAATTCTATCTCGTGGAAGTGCGGCTGAAAATGTATGTAGTTGTTTTCTTACGATCGTAACTCGATTTATCCTTTACAAATGTGGAATTGCTTCAGCTGTGACGCTCATTCATCAAAAGTCCAAGTGTGAAAGCAGAGAAGATTGTAGCTCATTAGCTGCAAACTAATGTGTACACTTGATATTGTCCTCCTCCGCTGCTGCTTCTCAGCGCTTTATCAGTCAGCATGGCTCAAATCCCATGGAGAGACCTGGACCTAGGAGAGGTTAATTGTGCTGAAGTTCTGTCCTTTAACCATTCCAGCGTTATAGGAAAGATGAAATAGTTTCTCAAGATACTCAGTGGAAACACGTTGAGCAGAATTGGAACAGAGCACTAAATAAATCAAGGACCCTTTTTTCTGCCATTCTATATCCACCGGGACATAATTGAAAGCATATTTCTTGAACCCTGTTGGTTCTTTAGAGACATTGTCAAGACAGGCTGCTTTTTGTAATGCACTTCTGAAGGAACTCTTAACGGAGGCAATAGAACCCAAATGCATACATTGTTTATCCACTTGTGATTTTTTCCCCCCCAGGTTTCTTTGCTATTATTTTGTGCTAACAAGTCAACGTTGTCTCTCACTTCACCCACATTAAGTGTTGAAAAGCAGTAGTCAGTAAAATAAGTGTTCATATGGCAGCTTGAGTAACTCTAGGTGGTGTTTTTCACACCCTGTCATGACGTTTTTGCATCTCCTCCCTGTGTAGATAATGATTTGAGCTTTTATTTGTCACTCACTCAGCGTTTGAAAAGATGTTGCAGAACTAAAAAACGAATGCGACTGCTAGTTTTGTCCTGACGGTCCAAATCTTCTGGATGCTGCTTTATCATTTGCCACTTAAAATGCAACTCTTGTTGTAGACCAGTCGCTCTGATACGAGTGCCCACTGCCCATCAGTATCAATGACAGCTTGGAGGTAAGTGTTTTTGTGCAGAGCTTTTGCGATTGAACAGCCGTTCGTTCTTTCATCTGGCTTCCATTTTCGTCTAATCCCAAAGCTGTACTAGCATGATCCCAGCTGCAGGACTCGCCAAGCTGCTTCGGCCCACATGAAACGGCCTGCAATCCCTCACCATCACTCATGCCTCCTGTACCTCTACTCTTCGATGTATGACAAAAGTGTACTGGTCCCCAGTAACAAGCAATTTGAAGGCAATTATATCCTCCACCCCCCCCCCCCCACTTTCATATTGGATATGATAATGACCACCTTGTCACTGAGTAGTGGAGTTTTCTCAGAAGTATGTATTTTTTGTAGGGGCGAAAAGGAAGGGGCCCCACGATTCACATTACCGTTGATGTTTATGATGTTTTGTGGTACTTCCTTATTCTGAAAAATGGTCTCTAGTATTAGTCATGTTTTATAAAACATTTCCAGTAGTGAGGTTAAGGAGTATTTCAGTGCTGTAAACCGAACAGCAGGTGAATTTACACTGCATACCACAGACAGATTTCTTGACTGTGTGTCGTAAGGGGAAATTAGCCTTGTTTTCATTTTGTTTACTTAGTTGAGTTTCAAGAAACACTGAACCACACTGGAGCCTGTCCAATTAGACCAGACTGTTTTCAGACTCCACACTTAATTCTCGTGTACCACACCCCTGTGTTCATAGTGCTCACTTTACCACTTATATGTCACAGTGGTTCTTTAATTATTTCCCCTTTGCTTGTATGTCAATGTCAGACACTTCAAAGAAATTTCCAGTGGCTAATGTAAGTTTTTTTTTTTCTTTTTCTTCTCTTTGCTGTGATGGTTGACTGATGTTAAGCGAGGAATGGCTGTCTCTATGGTAACAGATCGTGGCCAACACGGCTAGCTGCTACCCTTTAGTTAACACCTGGACAATAACCTTCAGAAAGGGTTAGGGTTACCTGGAGCAGTAGCCTATAGAATTAGGACTCTGGAAGCCCGTAGCTCAACAGTACGCTGTGTCTCTGCATCTCTGCCAGGACATGGGGTAGGACCTTGAACATTTTAGTCATCAAACTACAGGCTGTTTTATTTGTAGGCATGCTTGCTTTACTAAGTTTGATTTTATCGCTTCACATCAGTAAACATCACGGCGAGTTTATTCAGAGTAAAGTTTAAAATGTCAGCTTGTAAAATGTTATCTGTGTATTCTTTAAAAAAATGATTAGATTTAATTGCCAGTGTCTAGGTGCATCACAAAACGCTTCTGTCTGGGTTATGAATGGCAAATTACTCTTCAGTTGTCATGAAATAATATGAAATCTGAGGGTCTTTTCCAGAAATAGTCTCAGTGTTGGCTATGCCTTTGGAAGCTTTGAGGCTCTTGGATCTCTCAGCACTAGAGCAGGAAGCTTCCATCTAACCCATATAACCACCTAGTGTGTTCACCCCTAAAATAAACCTCTGTTACAAGTCATGTTAGCCATTCAGGCACCATTAATTCTGATAACGGGGGGGATGAAGAGCTGAAGTCAGGTTGATTCTACAGTAGTAGTTCTTATTCAAGATGTATTTTATTTTATGGCATACTCGCCCACTATGCTTCTCAAGAGAAAACTTGGCCAATTGTGTTCTTTGGGATCTCAAGCCAGTGATGTGGCATGCCACATGTTTAAATCTTCTAGCAGTATGTTTAAGATCATGGATGCAAAGAAGCACTGGAACATGCCGAATGTTACTAACTCCACTATAGTGTTCAATCCAAAATGTGTTGGCGGCATACATTAATACGTAAATGACTCTCAGGAAATGAGTGTGAATTCAACACGGTTTCAAAAAAGGTTAAGTACCGTGTTTCGTTGTAAAGACCTAGCACACTGTAATTACACCCTGTTCACCAATGTTGTGTCCTAATTGCAAGATAAGGTGTTGTATTTTACTCTCATAATCTTGCTGAAACCAAGTAATCAAGTATATTCTGCAGAGATTTTTATTAAATTAAAACGATGGAGAAACTGCCAGTCATCTTAGTAAGGGTACAAGTTTTAGTCTTGGTGTACAGCGTTTTATCATACCTATTCACCATTTTTGTATAGCCCTAACTGGATGTAGATAGCCTAGGTTGATGGTGGTTGTTGTTGTATAGCTCTAACTGGATGTAGATACTCTTTGATTAAAAGTTCTTGGATTTGGCCAGATCTGCAACTTTTATATAGTATATATTAAATTCTTTATTTGTAAGTTGTGGCACTGTTGAAGTAATTAAAGTAGTTGGAGGATAAATCTTGCATTATGTTTACCATAAACTCCTAGACTCTCATTCTAGACTTTCCTGCTCTCCTGTTGGATGTGACTAGAAAACTGTAGTCACTGACCATGGAAGCATGCTGGGCTTCAAAGGAGAAAGCTGCTACAGTGTGATGATCATTTAGGAATCTTTTGAGTTAATTAATTTAATCTGATAAACCAGACTAATAGGCATAGGTTCGACCCGTTTTCTTCCGGATAACCTCTGAGAAACTAGGTCCAATTTAAACACATAAGGGATTAAAAAAAAGACCATCTTAATTGTAGATTGTAACCCCTCTCATGATCCCCCCCCCCCCCAATTTTCCCCAATTAATGTTCCCAAGCATATGATGATAAGGACTTGTCAAGGTGACTTATTCCTTGTGTGTACTGCACCTCTTTTGTGGGGCTTGAGATAGCTAAGGGTCTTGTTTTCAGTGCTCTTTCCTCCTGCTTCAGGCCAGTAAAGAACAGAAATCTCCATGACCGCATCAGAGGGTCTCTAAGAACTCGCAGTATTTACTTTACAGCGTCACTTGATCTCCGCACCAGTGCGAGCATCTTTGGGAGTTTACAGGCTGTTTTAAAGCAGGCCAGGAAGGCGGGCCAAGCCCCACACTGGCAGGAGACGACCGCTGACGCCGAGAACGTGTCGGCACCCCCTGCCTCACCCTGCCCCTGCCAGGGCTCATCTGCACCCCTGCTGCACAGAGTTCACAAGAGTGCAGTCATAAAATTCCACTCCCGTTGAAAACTGCACTATAGACTTTGAAGACGGAAATGCTGTTCAAACAGATGCGAAGATGTAGCGGAGCAATCGGTTGTTCCTGTCTCATTTATATCCTCAAGTTATGTCCTTGGAACAAGCTCTACTACAGTACTTCAGGTTTTTGCATTCTTGCCCTCCTTGAGGGAAAATGAAGTATGTCTTAAATGTCTTGGGTAAGGTTTGGTGGACGACAGATGTTTGCATTTCAGTTTGAGAAGAGCTTTAATCAAATTCAGTTCTATATTAAAGATAACAGTAAAATAATGGAACAAAACTCGTAGCTTAAAGTAAGGAAGTATTTCATTTGGGCAATAAAAATATCTCTTTTATTTGCTACATAACGTATCAGTTTTACCGTGCAGACCCGCTCTAATACACGGTGGAAAATAAAAGCTGGGTGAACCGAAGGTAAATGTACCTTAATCTGACCCCTTACAAAATTGCATTGTGAACGAATACACCAAAAAATATAGTGGCTGTGCACATAAAGCGTTAAGAGCAGTGTTTCACAGTTTATGGGTTGGTTATGGTTGGTCGCCAAAGCTGTCCCTATATACCTTTAGAGAAAAGAAAAAAAAAAACTCCTTTGGAGCAAAACAAAAAATAAATGATGTGTAGTTTTACTCCACAACACAAGGGGGCGCAGAATGATTTTACTGATTTCACGGTTTGAATTACACATTCTTAAATTCTCGCTGCAACCCATCATATGGATTTGGATAGACATGAGAAAGCTCAGCTAGCCGCTCATGGTTTTTTGTGCGTTTTCCACTTCACATTAACAGCTGCATACCTCCCACTGAAACTCATTAACTAGTTTTCACTAGTTTTAATTCTGAAAGAGACAAATAAAATATTACATCTTTCAGATATTGCCAGGTTAGTGAAATATTAAAATGTTTGTTGGTGAAAACCTTTGAAAATCAAGCCTGTCTTAAATTTTGCAGGTTTCACTGAGGGGAAAGACAAAAATGCCATTAAGATCAATGTGGGGTTTTTTGTTTTTTTTGGTAAGTTCTGTTTTGAAGCAAAAATTAAGTGGTTTATCCATGTGAACATATCAAATATTTGTGCTAGTTCCAGAGGCTGTGGTGTGTGTAATGAGGGAATACTGGACAATATGGAGAGGGTGCGATGGGTAATATAAGAATATTTTTTATTAAATAATAAATGTTGCTCATGTATGTCACTTTTTGGATATTTGTGGTTTGACTTTATATACTGTTAACATGTCATGGTAACTCAGGAAGTATTTTGGGGAGTTTGGATCCCAGGCAGACAACAAATCTTGCTTTTAGGTCCATAGCTGAAAAAGTTCTGGAACGTCTGATCAGGAGGATTATATTCTTTAGACCTGTGGGTGTTGTGAGAGAGTTTTTCCATGACACAGAGGCTTTATGCACAGCATTTGTTTCAGTGTGCTGTGTTTTCGCCTGATTACCAAGAGCAAATTCTTGACGAATTCTTGTAAGCTGGGCAGGTCTCTGCTTACTGGGACTAATGGTGGTTGAGCATCGCCCAAGTATGAGGGAAAAGCTTTAGGCAAATGTGTTGGCACCTAGAAAAGGTCACAGCATTTTTTCCAGCTGTCTTTCCTTTGTTGTGCTTCAGTTTTGTGCTCTTGACATTCCTTGCCATTTTGAATCTACTTTTCAGAACTACCAGTTTGCAGTTTTTAAAGTAGTAATTACATTTGATATTTGATACTTGTTTTCATTTAAAGTCATCATCTGGTGCGCACACACACACACACACACACATACACACACACACACACACGTTTTTTTTATTAGAACCTAGTGAACCATTTTTGTCAAATTGTCTTATTTACTACTCACTGATTATGTAAATACATGTTGTGTTAATTCTCTCCCAACAGAAATGGTCCAGTGTAAACAGTCCACTGTTCCTTCCTCTCATTCCTCCTCGGTCCCCGGGCTTCACGGCTGTGGTCCTGACTTATGACCGCGTGGAGAGTCTCTTCAGGGTCATTGCTGAGATCTCCAAAGTGCCCAGTTTGGCAAAGCTGTTGGTTGTGTGGAACAACCAAAATAAGAGTCCACCAGAAGGTTTGAATCATCCTTACATTCTAACAGGAATCATCGTTTCACACATTGACAGTTGAGACACTTAGAAACACCTTGGGGGGGGGGTGTGTGTATAAAACTGCACAGAGTGTCATTTGCATACTGAGATCTTACTCCCAGCTTGTATATGAGCTTTAAAGTTGTGGGTGTGGTTATTGAGCTCTTCTAAATCTGTTGTTTTGTTAATGTGGGTTCATTTAGTGCTGTCAGTGGTTAAACAGATGTATTTAACAGAAATGGAATAAGATTCATGCTAGATCAGATCTTGTAAGAGTCCAAGCTGTGAAACGATGAAGCCAAATCTCTTTTGGGCTTTTTGTCTTCCGATAGTATTTGAGAGAGAAATGTTTGACCGATCCACTGGTGTAATCATATTGTTGGATAGAAATGGGATGGAATGTCCATGAGTTTGATAATGTTGTGTTTTATTGTCTTTTGTTTTAATAGTTTTCATCTGAGTTTAGAAAGTTATGGTGCTTGCCGGATCTTCAAGATGAACAGCCTGTTTTCACCAGACATTCACCCTTAATTTGATCATCAAACTAAAAGAATTGCTCCCCTAACGGCTCCCTCCTCCCACAGCTGGGAACGAATTTATAGCCTATTAGACATGTGTCAAAGTTAGCTGATATTAGTAGTAATTTATTGAGGCGCTCTCTCTAATAATACCATTTAACAAGGTGATTAGGTATGTGCCTGCTATGGAGCTTTTACACTGGCTTTCTTAGAGTAATGAAAAAAGGAACAAGAAATTAAATATATCCTCCATAGATTTTGGTAATGTAATTATGCCGGGGTGTACTTTGAAGTGACTTAATGGGCTACTGTTGCCTTTGATTAGAGGCGTCAGTGGAGCCACGCTAGAGCTTTGTGACCCATTAGGACTAATAAGGCCTGTTCTCAGGTCAGCGTGAGGCTCAGGTCGAGATGAGGATGGATTGTGACCCATTAGGACTAATAAGGCCCCTGTTCTCAGGTCAGGTCGAGATGAGGATGCATTGTCCACCCCTTGTTGCCCTCGCCAATTGCGTTTGTTTATTTTCAGCGGTTTAAGTTGCCTAAGTCTCGTCTGTTTTTAAAATGTTTTGTAGTGAGTTTCTCAGTTGTTTTAATACAATAATTCTTGAGGGAGTACAGGCCCTTCTTTAGTTGTGACTGTGCACTTTTGTCTAAAGTGTTTTTTGTTTTTTTTTTAATTAACGGTCCTTTTTTTGGCACAGCTCCACTGTATGATTACAGGCATTAAGAGGCTTTTTGGTGTCATAGTTGTTTTCTGGCAGCCGGATTCTCACCAAGCTTTTATAGTTTCATGGACAGAGAATAATGATGTGTGAATAGTTTAAGTGTGTACTGTATAACCTCTTTGTTCTTAATAGCCGCGTTTTGTTAACAGTACTTCCCTATGTCCTTCCCCTCCACCCTGAGAGAGTTCCTCTCCACCCTAGGCATGCAGATTTTACACGAGAGGATCTCGCTCTTTCATGTCTGTCACGGTATTAGTTTCTTATTGAACCTTTGCTGTGAGCTACACAGGCCTCCATAAGTGCTCAATGTCTGTGTTTTGTCTTGGGTAAACTTTTAGTAGAGAGAGGTGCTTATTCCACCAATTTGCAAACTTGCTCGCCCAAAGTACCAAAGACTCAGGGAAATAAAAAGCAGGAGAAAAGTAATCTCATCGAGTTTAATCACACACTCCCTCATACTCTGTGAGGGCCTGTATGTCAGCCTGGACCTGGTCTCTAGCTTTATTAGGTGACACGGCATGTGCTGTCCATTCTGTTCGTGCTGTGGACTGTTCCCAAGCTTCTTACACAACTGAAAATACAGCGTTGTCTTTCTTGCCCTGTGAGGAATGTCAGTGTGGTCAGACTCATATATGCCACGAGGCAGTGATGTGTTTAAACTGAACCATTCGTTCTCTTTTCCACAGTGACTTCCACCTCTCAAAGCTTTTAGCGTATCTTTAAAAGAAACACAATGTTTTAAAGTTGCTCTCCTATTTCAAGAAAAAGTCATTCTTTGTTATTCTCCTGTCCTCTCCTGATGTTTGCAGAGTCTCTCTGGCCAAAGATTGCTGTACCTCTCAAAGTGGTGCGCACCAAGGAGAACAAACTCAGCAATCGCTTCTTTCCTTTTGATGAGATAGAGACAGAGGCGGTGTTGGCCATCGATGATGACATCATCATGCTAACCTCTGATGAGCTTCAGTTTGGATATGAGGTAGGAGGGATGTCCATGCACAAATTCATCTCTAGTCATTAACTAGCTGTCATTAGTGTAACATGATCATGAAACCTGCAAAAGTCCTCTTACTTTAAGGCAACTCATTCTATGCGAAGTCCTGTGTTTTCGGACTCTGGGCTTGAATTACATTTGGGAGGGTTGCCTGGATAAGTAGCACCACAGCTCTGGAATTCTTCCTGAAATTTAGGCAAGATTAATCACATTTTAAGTCCAGGTTAGTACTTTTGTGCTAGAGAATCATATAACCACAAACGTGAGTAAGCTGGACTGGCTTTGTCTTCATCTGATGGGTTGAAGTCATTCATATGTGTCTTGCAGTTTCAGAATTAACCCAAATCCAACACCAGTGACACCAGACCCCTGACTGCTGGAACTGCTGAAAATGAATTTGTCTGAATTGCTTATTTGACTTCTGCTTCCATGAACAATTTAATTAGACTAACCTTAAGATGCGTTTTTATAATTAGAGTAACCTTAAGATGCGTTTTTATAATTAGAGTAACCTTAAGATGCGTTTTTATAATTAGAGTAACCTTAAGATGCGTT
>JAOXYF010000001.1:1261172-1279145 GCA_028565775.1 Sternarchorhynchus goeldii | reverse complement strand
CCACTCTGGGCAGACCTGGGAGTCTGGTCCACTCTGGGCAGACCTGGGAGTCTGGTCCACTCTGGGCAGACCTGGGAGTCTGGTCCACTCTGGGCAGACCTGGGACCAAGCGCTCTACCTTGGACGTGAATAATTAAAGATGGTAATAGAGTCTGGCTCCACTGGCCAAGCAGCTCCTGACTAGAGGCTCAGGGGAGATTGATGAGGTCTCTGTGATCATGCTTCTCATTCTAAATATGTTTCCTGCCATAAAACCTGGGCACCGCACCATTCAGAGAATGGCACAAATTTTGTTTCGATTTGATATGATCGTATTAATGAAAAAACCTCTTTTTTACATACAGAAATCTTTTGTGTTTCTGTATCTTTACTGAACATATATTCATGATTGTTGGCAGAGGTATGTGAACCTCTAGGGTAATGACTTTGGGGGGGGTCATTTTGTTTATTACTGAGTCTTTATGAACAGAATTCTGTTCAATTGATATGATCAGATAAAAACACATTTTACAGGTTGTTTTTTTTCATAGGCGAGTTGAATTTTTTTGGTAAACATGCAAAACATTACAAAAAACCCACTACAAGTTAACTCCAGCTAATTATGCCTGACTGTGAATATGCATGCAAAGACTAAAGTAGATTTATGTAGCACAAGGAACTAAAATACCTTCACACTTATGTAGGCCTGATCATTTTCTACAGAGCATTTGTGTGGTTATTGCTAGTAAAAGAGATTCCAGTATTAATTAAATACATGCTTTTATACCAGCAATTAAAGTAATTCTTCAGTAAAAACATGGCACCAAAATGTTTTTTAGGACTTAGATTAAGGTCATATTGCAAGAGAGAACAAAATAAACTCCTGGTTAAATTATGAAGGAGCTGGAATATGTTCTGAACAAACAGGTCCAGCATGGAAGCACTTTCACCAGCTGTCAGTTATAAAGGGACGTGCTGAGGGAGATTAGTCGAGTGTTCAGAACACTCTGACTAAGGTTTTGTAGTTGTAAATATCACAGTGCTCACCTTGCCTGCTCTGGTTGGCTCAGAGAATTGATAAGGAATCCGTTGCATTGGTCTTGTGCTGATTATCTGTTCTGCCCCCTCCTCCTCCCTCTCTTCTCAGGTCTGAGTGCATAAACAAGTTTGCATCCGTATTTGGCACCATGCCTCTGAAGGTTGTGGAGCACCGGGCCGACCCGGTCCTGTATAAGGACGACTTCCCCGAGAAACTCAAGAGTTTCCCCAACATTGGCAGTCTATGACTGCCCACTCCGTTCTCTGGTGCACCTTTGTCTTCTGCGCTCACTGACGTACTGTATGTCCCACGTAACGACTCCATGAAAGTAGAGTTGATGAGACGGAAGGAAATGTTACCCAACACTTTTATCCACGGACCCTTTGGAAGCAACGGCGTGCTCACTACTGGATAAACGCAGGACTGATCTTAGGACTCGTCCTGTATCTGTGAGGCTGTCTAAAGCATTGACTTTAACAGGGAGTTGAACTGGTGATGATGTTTTTAGATTCCCACTGAAAACTCTTAGCTGTATACTGTGCTGTGCTGCATTTAAACATTTAAGAGCAGACAGTCTAGGAATCAAATATCAGGCTACATTTGTCTTGCTGTTTTTAGTGATTTTATGGTTAGAAATGTTAAAAATGCACCAGAAAGGCATGGTGAGAGATGCATCACAATGTTACAAAATTACAAAGCTTTATTTAGCTTTTTGATTAGTTGCATTCACAGAAGGTGTATAAAGGAAAATGCTCAAGACTTGTGCTGAGACTGTAGCACAAAGATGATTAAACAGGAACTAGAAACCTTTGTTTGTTTGCTGTAGTCTTTGTCTATGACACCACAAGAAGAAAGGAGGTAGATAAATGTTACCCTAGTAATCAGGGATACTTCTGCCAGGTATTTATAAAATGTGTTTGGAAATGCTAAAAGGTAATATATCTGTGTAATTTATCTAACAGTTAAACCTGTTTTTTTTAAGGATATGCATTTAGGGCATCTTGGCATCAGTCAAGAAACGGATTATATTGATTTGTTTGTGTAGGGATGGGGTGTGTGTGGGTAGGGGGGGTGTGTGTGTGTGTGAGCACCAGTCAGCACCATTTCTTGTTTGTTTGTACTCTAATTTTAGTCTGTGAATGTAATTAAATACCAGAGAAAGTATTTTTTTGTGGCATTTCCCAAGGTTTTCGGACTTTTTCAAGCAGGGTGACCTATACTCTCTAAAAGCATTAAGTCCCACGTCGTGTCTGATGTGATTTACATGACATTTTTCTTCAATAGCACAAGAGTTAAGAAAATGGGCCGTGAATCAAGTTCATTTTTCCGTTTAGTTTTAAAATTCTAAACAAGACATGTATCAGGTTTGACCATATTATGATAGTTGAACATTTAAGTTGTTTTGTTGTCCTGGTTTTGTCTTTTTTTTAACTTTGGTGTACTTTACATAATAAATGGGTTTTTCTAAAACATGTATAAGTGATGATATTGTGAAGCTGTGCAGTTTTTTCTCCGTTGTCTAGGGATGGAGCAGATGTCTAAGTTCTGTGAATGATTTAAGTTCAGGAGCCTGTGTGTCTGAGATAAATGCATTTCATCTCTATGGGGAGTGAACTTGTGAAGAGAAATTCCTGTTCTGACTCTTCCTTCACAGACAAAGAGAAAATCTGGTAAGGAGGTTTCAGCAACAAGTCCAGTATTGGAAATGTCAGTGAATGACCAATTACATAGTGAGTGCCAGATTGTCTGCAGCTCCTTTCTTTATGAAGTGTCTGTTATTTAGCCGACGGGAAACCCCTGTGGGAGTACTGTAGTTGCTGCGTTCTAAATGTGTCTACTCTGTGAAAATGTGTATCTGTGTGTAAGTAGGAGAGAGCACAGTGTGCTTGTGTGCGAGTATTAGTTTTTAGTGTGATATCTTCAACTCCTATTTTGCAGGGGCTCTTTGTTAATGTGTCGGCAGCACTCAACCTCGCTCTGAGGGCTTGGATATCATCTGTTCTTGATATCTGCTTTTTAATCCACCCCGTACAATGTTAGCAGTTTAAATGCGCAATCTTGTGTCTTCAGCTACTTCTAAGCAATCAGCTCTATTCTGTTCATAGAATTTGTCAGGAGATGTCGCACACCATAGTTACGGTACAGAAGAGAACAGGCAGTGTGTTAATGTTATTTTTTATTTATCAGTATCTAGAGGGAAAAACACACGCAAGGTCTCAAAACATCTACGAATAGAGCTCCCTTCTCCTAAAATGGTAAAAATTAAACAAGTCATTTCCCATTGCTGGACAACCCCAGTTAAACCACACGGTCCTTTGAGTCTCCATTACCCCAGTTCAGTCAATGGAAATAGCATAGTGGATTAAGCTTTGAGAATGAATCCTGTCTCACAAACCATAATCTTAAAATAGTCTCCCTCTGTTGAGCAGGAATTGTCCTGGGGCAAAATGACTCAAAAGCACTGAGAGCCTTGGAGGGTTTTGGGATCATGTTATGGTTTACAGTTGAGACGTACATAATTATGGTCTCGGTCATAACTGTGTAGAATGGGATTTGAGCATCAATATGACCTGGTGGGAGCTGGGGTGAGGGGTGAGGGGGTGGGGTTATTGAAGAAGGAGGGAAAAACAGATTTATCAAATTTTGAAATTTGAATATAAGATGCTTAACAGTAATATTGTACCCAGTAATTGCAACAACAAAAAAAAAACTATGCAAATGAAATTTTGAAAAATGTAAGTGCAATAACTTACAGTTATAAATCACACAATATATATAGATTATTAACAAGCTTGAAAGTAAATAATTATTTAAATGCCGTATGCTTAGCTTGAAGCTTTGGAAAAAAAAATCTTTCTGTAATGTAATCCATTTACATACCAAAACCTCACATTTAATCCCAAAACCGACTATAAATCTAACAAAAGAACCTCCAGTCACACACAAAATAATATTAAATTCCTCACAAGGATACTTTACAACAAATTAGTTACAATTTCAAAGGTTTTTCTAAACAGCAAAAATTAATTAATGCACAAGTATAGTTGTACATGTGCGTGGACACACAGACAAAAACACACAAGTCTTATATTATTCTTCCTTTACTTGGATATGCCTGCTTCAGTAGTATTAGAATGACTATGGATGACAGAGACATAAAATGGCCTCACTCGTACGCTGGGATGTCTGTAGGCCTTTGTCTAACAATCACTGTCTTGTGTTTTATTCCCACAGAGTGTAATCTTCTGGTGCAATCCTCTTGTCTGTCTGATTCAATGATTGAATTATTGTATGAGGGACCTGTGATGGAAAAATGGTTTGTGTGTGTGGTTTATCCTGAAATGTAGCGATATTAGAAACTAACGTTGTTCTCTACTAGTCTGTAAAGTTATTTTAACTATATTCTCGAGATTATTCTGTGTAAAATGGAAAGCACACCTGTATTAGTGTTCACCTCCGAGACACCTGAAGCCACTTCCCCAACAAGTAAAAGTCAGACTGACACTGAAGACAGACAGCTTTCCACTGTCAAAGTATCTTCATCCACACATGTCCCGGTGTTAATTAAAAAGGCTGGCCGAATGTAATTCTTGTTCATGCACCCGCTGAGAGTCGGTTTGACTAGAGAAGTGAGAGCCAGGCATTGTGGGGCTGAAAGAGAATCCATGGCAGCTGAGAGGGAGGTATGTATGAGGCATGTTTGTTTTGCATTTACCCTGTGCACAGCTGTGTGGACTGTCCTTTCGCAGAACACCGGAACACTATAGTTGCTTCGCCCTCTAAGTAACCCCCTCCCCTAACGACAGGGGCAAGAGTGGTGGAACCTGTGTTTCCACATGGCAGGGCAAAACTTCAGGGACAGCAGTTGTCAGTGACTGTTAGTTGTCAACACACCCATAAGCTTGTAGCTTTTGTACAAGCTTGGATCTGGATTGATTCGATGCTGTGTAGAGTTACTGACAGTGAAATGCATATCATCAATTCACATGTCACTAATGTCATTCTCCTTGTAAGAACACATTGATGTTCTTAAGAGAAGGGCCATGTTGCATGTTATGTGATGAATTTTATGATCTCTCATGATGGGTAATTGTAATTACTTTTTTAAAACATTTTTTTCTACTACTTCTAAAGGTGAGAACACTTGGTGGTTAATCTTGTTCCATCTGGATGTGTTGAGTTAAAATGGCTATTATTTAGTTCTGTTTGTTATCAGATTCATATGTCAAACCATTCTATTACCTTAATACCACTCCAGTTTACCCCCAAAAATATCAACTTTCCCTCAAGTAAATCATTTTTCCTAAAAATGTTTGAAGGAGAATGGTGCTTTTCTTTGTGTAATTGTTCAAGTCAGGTTTGAAGATCAGGGATTCTGAAAGGCAGCCCACTAAAATGTGGGAATGTGGTTCTTATTTAGAAATTAGAAATGGCCTGTCCAAAGGTCTAGGGGTATCAGGTTCTTGTCCAAATTTAAAACAGGTTTGTTTTTACCTGATCTGTATCTGACTCCGGAACAACACAAAGCTCGTAAAGCGAAGCATGATGGAACAGACTTGTTATTTCAGTCACTTTAGTGAATTGTGAGTGGAGAAATAATGGTGTTTGGACCCGAGTTGCCTGGTCATTGTTCTCTGTTGTGATACGTCTGTAAATGAAAGCAACGGTGGCAGATAAGAGGTGAGGTGGTGTAAAACACCCTCTGTGGAATGTGGTCCGTTACTGCAGCCAAAATAATGAATGAAGAAAGGGTCGAATTCAAGACTGCCCCAACATTATGGGTATATATTATGGGTATATATTATGGGTATATATTATGGGTATTGTGTTCAGGCTCCCCCAACACTACACGCTTCTCACATTTAAATGTGGGACCACAAGCCTTAGGTTTGCAAAATTCCTTGTATTGTTGGTCTGACACCAGTCTGACATGGAGTTCAGATACATGTTTAATTATTTTATTTTTTGATTATTTTTAATTTTTCGTTTTGTTGCTTTCCACCTTTTTACCAGAATAAACCTGCCCAGAAGAAAAGTGTTTCACTAATAATTTGTGACCTTTGTGTCACTGTTTGACTGCTGAACTATTGGACAGCGTATGAAAGAGCATGTAACCATCACTTCAGACCCAGCATCTTGAGCTGGTCCTCTCTAGACCCACCATCTTGAGCTGGTCCTCTCTAGACCCAACATCTTGAGCTGGTCCTCTCCAGAAGAGAAAGCAAACTGGGATGGAGACATAGAGGATCATGTGTTTCCTCAGATCCATCATCTTGCTAACCTCCTGGCCTGGCCTGCCATTCAAAACCATTCACTACTTCATTACAAGAGCTATTCAAGTGTAAAATGCGTTTAGCTCTCTTTTGTGTATGGTTCTTCTCTGCCTGTGGGGAGGCTTCAGTCTTTGGTAGAGATCAGATATTTTGGCAGATGCTGAGCAAGCACATGCTTAGTGGTTATCTGTGATATCTGGAGACTTTCCCATTGTACTACACTGAGGCTGATGTTCTTATTACTCACAGGAGAGTAACAAGGACTATGAAACAGTTCCTGTAATCCAGTGAAAGCACAGATGTTTGGAGTTACTACCTGTAGACATGTGAGTTGAGGAATAGTCACTGCCACCTCTGTTACTGATTGTCCTTGGGCTAAAGATTTTGGCAAATTTAGAAAATGTCACTGACAGAACAAGATTCAGCATATCTATAAAATACTTAAAAAGTTAATAGGAGCAGACCAGTTTCTATACATTTACACGCTTTGCAAACAGGACCTACAGTTTCAACTGGTTCAGGGAAGGAATCGGATGTTTGAGAATTCAAAGCCTTTTCATATAGTTGTGTTTTGGGAGCAACAAACCCTCTTGTAGAGGAAACCACATCCGCTGGATTACCGCAACTTGTTCTAATTAATTTTCATCTCCTAGAGCAATAATCTCTGATTTCCCAGTCTGGTTTTCCTTTAGAGGTTAAGTGTACGGGGTCAGGTTTCTTCTCTCCAGCGGGTCCGTTCCCTCCTGGTCGTTGTCCGTGCGTGGTGAGACGCTGCCTGCTGTCCTTCATGCACGTCTCTTCTTGTTGCTGTCTTCACACTGACTAATTTTACTGCTGGGTTGTTGAGGGAAGCTCAGAGATCACGTGCTGTGGCTGCTGGGGGAGTCATGTAGCCCAGGAAATGGCTGCGCTGTGTTCCTTGGCTTTCATGCGCAGAGTGGCGATGCTTGACGACTTCCTGTCAGGGTCGATGTTGAGATCGTATCCGTTAATACCGCCGCTCATACCTGGGCTTCCAAACAGGCTGCCCATGTGACTCTGTCCCATGTGACCTCCGGTATTGGCCACTCCCAGGAAGTCAGACACTCCGCTTGCAGCGTGCGGGTGAGGGGTCATGCAGGAAGTGACAGAGTCGCACGGCACGACACAGCCCGGCACGGGAGAGGCAGCGCTGCCTCCGCCAATCCATGACGGGTTCTGGATCTGCAACACAAGGGAGAAGGTTCAGGGTTAGTGTGTGTACAACTATCCAGTACAGCTATTCTGCAGAGTATAAACGAATATGTTGCTGTACATGCACACATTGTTGTGCATGATTTATAATGTTCTATTGTTTAAAAATGAAACACAGTGACAGTAAGATCACACTGCTTCTTCTGGTGATTTCTTTTGCATTCCCTGTTCTTGTCCTGAAATATTGAATCTGCTGTGTTGTTGGGTCCCATGTGGTATTAGGCTTGAAGATTTATCAGGCCCTTGGAGGCAATCGTCTGGTTTTGGTGCTGAGTGGGAGTTGTTCGGGCCTCACTCGGAGGAGGAATGCCTGTCTGTGCTCCACTTCAACACCTAGCGTGCCTCTGCAGAGCGGCCTCTTCTGCTAGGCTGAAAGGGCAGCGCTGTGTGCTGGGGCGCGCGGGCTGCAGAGGGAGATGAAAGCCCTCTCAGGGAGATGCCCCAGATGTGCGCAGGGCCGCATTCCACAGCTGCAGCCCTGCTCCCCGAAGAGCCGCCTCTACCCCCCCCCTGCGGATTCATAATAAATCCGGGGGATTCTCTCGGTCTCCTACGAGGGCGTGTCTCGCTCGGCTGCGGGCCTGGGGCTGACCTTACTCCGGGGCAAGGGGAGGCTCCAGCAGAGTGGGAGGAGGCCAAAGACCCCAGAGGTGTCTTCCTCTGATCCCACATGGTGTTAATGGTGCATAGAGCGGCTTATCCTGTTAACTTTGACCCCAATTCTCTTTATGATAATGTCCATAAACTCAAATTCTGTTCCTTATGTCTGTTCTAAAATATGTTTCTTTTACTTTATCTACAAGCCTTTGCACTCAGTACGCATGTATGGTTTCTTTAGTTAGTGTATTGCTTAGTCTGCTATCTGACATTGTCACAGATGGTGATGTGTAGTGGTAGGTAAACAGTACCTGAGCATAATTCTCTGGCCGAGTGAGAAGTGGAAGCTCGTAGGCTGTGGAGAAATGTGTTCGGACCTGTTGCATCTGTCCAAAACGCTCTCTCTTCCTCCACTTGGCTCTGCGGTTCTGGAACCATACCTGCAAGTAACAAAGTTCAGCAGCATCTGAGTATTTTTGAAGAATACCATCGCACAGAGTCACAGGCTGGAAATGTTTTTTGAAGTTTATTATGACGCATTCATTATGTTATGTAAGTAATCTCAGTACTCATGATACTCTGACAAGAAAACTTGGACACCGACGATTTGTGATTCATTTTGGAGTGAGATGACCCGTTGGAGAAATTCTAGTGCCTAGAGTCTCGATCCAGCCCCTCTGGTCACAAAGTTCACACAGAAGTCCCTCTGGGTTGTAGCAGAGTGCTAGATTATTTTACAGCATCTCTTCCTGAGGGAAGAATGTGAGACCTGGCCGTTGTTTGATGCTGCGGAAGCCGACAGACTTTGATGGCCTCCTCCGAGTTCCTTTCCTATCGGAGACGTGGGCAGCAGCAGGAGGTGGGGAGGGGTATGTAGGAACCCACAGGGGCAGAGGTCTCTAAGAACTGTGTCACTCCTCCACCCTTCACCATGTCTCACCTGATGGATTGGTAGAGTGCTTTTGACTCTTTAAAAAAGAGAAGATTCAGGAGGTAAGGGGTTCATTTGGCTGAAGCTAAATAACCAATCACCATCCAAGTGATTTCACCCCGAAAACTTTTCTGTCTTCCTCTTCCATGTCTTTGCTCCCCACCCCCCATTTATACTTAAGTAGCAGAATTTATTGTGATTAAATGATTTGCTGATAGATGTTTAGAATTACATGATGTTTACAGAATGTCATGCGTGGTCTCATCGACCTGTGCTGCAATTACAATCTTTCCATTCTAAATTCTCTCTTCTTATTTCCGTTTGTGTATCAGTTCAGAAAAATGTAAGCCTTTTTCCCAAAGGAGAGTCACTTTTGTTTTGTAGAGTTTGAACTCGGTTTTGAGGAGGATAGTTTTGGTCATTCAACTTGCATTTCTGAAACTCACTGACGTGCTGTTTCCCTCTGCCTCCATCCAATGCCTCCACCCTCTGCCTCCACCCTCTCCACGCTCATGTGCTCACACATAATTAAAATACAAGTGAAGTAATAGAGTCATTCATCCAATTCCCAGGGGGAAGCAGACAGTCAAAGGGAACAGAGGAAGGCCTTTAATACAGACAATGTGAGGAGAAGGTCTTCACATGAGCTTTCAAAACAAAATGCTTGCAGATCCCTCAAGTCTCACATGGCCTCTGCTTTGTGTTCAGACTGTGATTGGCCAATATGTTCATGACAAAAGTGTGCCATAATTACTTATGACAACTGATCCTACAGCCAATGTTTAGCAGAGCAATATTATGTTTAAATTTCCCCTCAAAGGCTGAGAAAGTCTGAGCTGGGCTTAGTCTCCCTCTCATCCAAAAAGAGGTACGTCATCCCTGCTATCAGCGCTCTGTGTAACGTGATAGTGCTTCTCCCCCGATGACTGCTTGTGTCGTGGAGGACATCACAGTCCCCTGATTCACGTCATATGTTTTGGAACTTAACAGATTGGAAAAAAGACACTGTTATTGAGACAGATCAGATTTTGTTTTAAAAAATGTCATTTTAATTAGTCAGAAATGCTATATTGTTGAACTCGCACGTTATTTGGTTGATTGAATCACTGAAATTATCGAGAGCCACTAGAGAACTTTGCTAAGGGATGTACATAATGAACTGAGCAGCAGTGCAAAAAATAAATAACTGTCCCCGTAAAGAAATAACTGTTTTCTTTCTGTTTTTTGTTTTCATTTTATCTTTTACTCTGACACCCTTCTTCATGAATCTGAGCAGCCAAGCTGGGAAATTGAAAAGCGAGATAGGAGAAGGTTCAAACCAGAGCTTGTTTTCATTTTGTGTTTCATTTCCTGCCTCCTAAGCCCTCAGCTTTGCGACTCTGCTCCTCCAACCTAAGAGAGGTGTGCGGCCGAGGGAGCAGGATGGCTCCACTCCTCACCAGGGCCAGAGGAGGCTCTTCTCACACTAAACGCCGACCTTTAACCAGAGACGTGGAGAATAAGGAGCAAGAAACTCAGAGGGAGGATTGTTAAGGGCCACAGGTCACTAGGAATATCTTTTACTATGGTTCTTCTACGGACCTTTGTTGCATGGTCACTGCGTTCTGTCTACACTATTTTGTTTATTTGTTAAAAAAAAGAAAAGCATCATGTTGCCAAAGAGTAACTTTGCATGTTGAATGTGCATAGCACTGACATGGTAATTGGTAAAGACGTTGACAGCCAAAGCACCTCTGAGACTTATTATACAGCCTTGTTTATGTTCTAGCACAAGCAGAGGGTGAACAGAAACACTAAACTCTGCCCAGCAGAAAGGAGAAAGAGTAGCTTTGATGTCTGGAGCAGTTTTTGGAGGATTGATAGTCTGTCTCTGCCGTCACTCGTATTCACCTCTTTGGGTTTTTTTTGTTTTTTTTTTGCTTTGTTGCAAACTTATTTTCCCAAAGAAACAAGACTTTCTTCAGGTCATCAATGCACATGGTTCAGAAAATATATTTTGTTTTTTTCAACGGATAGAGATGTATTTATTCATTAATGTATTTACAACCTCACTGATACAAATAAGTATCTGACACAGTTCAATGTAGGTCTAAGTAGTTTTGAAGCGGCTGCAAACATTGTAAAAGCATCCGAGTGCTTTGGTCAGTTGCCTTTGGGACGTCTTTCGTTCCATTACATGTTCATTTCCAGATAGTTCATATGAAACTCTGTGATGCAGTGGTTCAGACAGGTGTTTGTTAGTCATAGCCTTTCATGTTTAGGATGTTTTTTGGAGTACAGTCAACACATCCACTATATGCTAAGCAAAGCGTTCTGGTACCAGTGCTTCTTTAAGTGGGTCACTGAAGTGTTGAGTGCATTCACTCTTAACGATAATGCACTGTCTAATTATTTCTACAGATTTATTCGGATCTTGGTTATTAGCCTTTTGATTGCATTTGCATGTTTCTGTTGGTTTACATCCAAAGTATGTTTTCCAATTTGACATATTTTTAAACACAGCAGAGTAGTTTAACAACAAACGGGGGGCGTGTTTGGAATAGCTCATTTATGACTATTGTGTTTGTCAGATCATACATGCACAACTAATGAAGCATGTGTCTATAACCATGCAGATGTGGGTTGGAAATGATCTCTCTTATGAAGCTTCAGAAAGTCCCATCAGAAAGAAAAAAAAAAAAGGTTTGTTGTGGCTTTTCTCCATGTGTGTCCACATTATCTTTATTGTTTATCCAGAGTAACAGAGACATTTTAGGATATGAGCAAACCTCACCACATCCAAAGCCCCAAGCCGGGTTCTCTCACCTACCCCTGAGAGTATGGAAGGACACATTCTTTCCCAAGCAGGACATTGATGAAAAACAAACAGTATAAATCCTGGGGTTCTTAGTAAAGCGTGTGTGCAGGGCTGTATGTGAAGACTCCCTGTCCGTCAGTCAGGACTGGAATGCAGCAGTGTGCTTGTGGAAGGGTTATATGCAAATATGAGGTTTAGGGGTGGAAGGCTGGAGGCTGTAGTGCAGCACATTTGTAGGTGTTTTCTGACACAGGTGTACAGGTGCTGTCCTCTGTGTAATAGATATCTAGCCATTTCAAATTTCTTTTCTCTTTTTCACTTCCTGATCCTTGTAGCATTTTCTCATTTAAGAAATAAATGACCAGTATCTTCATGATTTTATCAAGCTCTGCTGTTTTTGGTTACATTTTTGCATAAATGACACCTTAAAGTGGCGAAGGATAAGCACAGGTATGGCAGGTAATGAGGAGGTTCTGAGGAGATCTTGGTGTGTATACCAACCGATTCGTAAGGGGAGAGACGGTACAAAAGGGTGGTGAAGGGCATTTTACCTGCACTCTGGCCTCAGTCAGGTCAGTCCTCAGAGCCAGCTGTTCTCGGGCATACACGTCAGGGTAGTGTGTCTTCTGGAAGACCTTTTCCAGTTCTTCCAGCTGGTAGCTTGTGAAGGTGGTGCGGTTCCGACGTTTCTTGCCCTTGTTGCTCTCCCCCTCAGCCTTGTCCAGGGAGGAGGAGTTGAGCTCGGAGCTCTGCCTCTCCTGAGCCCCCTTCAGCCCTGGCTCCTTCACGCTGAGGTAGCTTCCTTCCATCCCTGCAGAGTCAGTGTTTGGGGGTAACTCTGGGTCCGTCAGCCCTGTGCTGTCTTTACCTGGAGATGACAGAGGGGAGGAACACACGTTAGCATCACTCTTGTTGTGACCGAGTAGCTGAACATCGTTGCAGTTGTAGATCCTGTCACAGAGGCGGTAGGATAGTTCTAAACGGCAAATGACCTCAATAGCATAAAACGATCTCCTGATTTCAGGATTCAAAGAAACATTCGGTATAATATATACATTTCTTTTCAGATTTTTATCCTCCCAGTTGTACACAGAATTGTAGCAGTAGCATGTTTCATGTGATTAGGTCATTCAACATGGCTGCACGGTGCCACTACTCGGGGTTCTTAGATGGGTCACTCGAGCAGCTCGAGCAGCGGCGCGTGTCTGTGCTGTGGCTTTGCTGTAATATCTAAACATGTCTGACTCTCTGCAGCTCAGGCTGCCAATCTCAGCTCGTAAATCAAGAGCTCATATGAAACAGATACGCTGGCTGTAATTGCAGGCTGAGAGAAAATTGCTACGTTCCCTGTCCCTGTGCTTTGGTTTCACTCGGTGCTGGGGGCTGGTCTGGTACGTGTTCATGGTCTGCGGATCTTCCGGTTGGTGTCGGGGCAAAACTAAGGCAGTGGCAGAACTCTGCAGTGGTAATTTTCTATGTCAGGCTACTAGAAACGCAAAGCAGCTCAGCTGTGAAACCTTGGTCAGCCTGTCATTCATAAATTCACATGTAATGCCCATATTACTAATGCAGTTGTCTGTGCTCCTATCATTTGTGTGCACCTAACAAAGGAGCAGAGCTAGAAAAGTTGACCTGAGACAGCTAAAGCGGTATTGTCTGAGAAATGATCTAATGGAACACCACATTATGGCGAGGCACAGCCATTAACAGACATTAAATGGGAAAAAAAACTCTTGGAGTTTAGATGCTGAGCCAGAGTCCTTGAGTTTACAGATGCCAGTATGTCTGATAGAGGACCAGTATACATTCATTTCTCATTTGCTGCTTCAGTATGGGCTCTTGAAATTAGACCTGGTATACAGAGTCGTGGGTAAAATCTGTGCCAGGGGGTGCAGCGACAGTTGTCCCCAAATCCCAAATGGTAATTTACCAAGCTAGGAATTATTGCATCCATAAGCCTCTAGATAACAGCTGAACTGACTCACAGCTAGAGTCGTATTGCTTGTGAAACAGTTTGATTAAATAATGGTACTGGTGTTTGATTGAATAATGGTGATGGTGTTTGATTGAATAATGGTACTGGTGTTTGCACGAAGTCAGTTTGAGCCCATGGAACATTTCCCAGAATCATGCTAAGAGGTGTTCTTTAAACATCTTCTTCTTCTTCTGCATTAAAATACCATCCTGTTAGATTCACTTAGGATAAGTTGGGTACTGTGTAAGTGCCACTTGAAAGAAGTAGAGCCGTTTGGCTCAGTTGTGTCAATAAATATGTCCGGGAGTCTGCTTTTGCTCTGGTCTGAAGGGCAGGTTGTGTGAGAGCAGCCTCACAAGGCAGGCTGGCTGTCCCTGGTCACTATAGCCTCTGTGCCCACAGACAGAGCTTGGCCTGGAGTTATAATGGCTCCCACATGGCCTCCTGTCCAGGACTGACATATCCTGTTAAGTGAGAGGGAACAAGCATATTTATTCAAACATAAATATTTTCGGCCCGTGCCTACAGATGCCTCGTCCCTCTTGCCTCCACATGGGTTGGCTGTCAGGCTGTTTGAAATTGGGACCGGGCGATCAAAGGCTCTCACTGATACCTGATGTCACTGATGGCTTTTGGCAGATGCAGAGTATTGTGACAATCTCTTACTTGTTATTCGGTGTGACTGAACCAGCCTGCAAGGCTTCTCGTTGCCCGAGGTGAACAGCGGTCTGCCGCTCCTGGAGCTCCTCCATCTGGGTGAGTAACATGACCTGCCTTTTAGGCATGAAACCTCACTGCTAATTGTTTCTGTCAGAATGGGAAAGTCTTTGAATGGAGCAGCAGTTAAAGAGGGCGGTAGGGTGACGCCAAGGCTCGGGCCTGACAGGAACAAGGAGCAAAAGGAACTGTGGTGGTCACTGTGATGTGAAGAGAACCCTCTCCTCCTAAATGACTCCAAAAGAACCCTTCCTTGTATCTACTGTATCTGAGTATGTGTGTGAGTATTAATATTTAAGGTAATGAATAAATTGTTAGTATTAGTTTTAAATGTTGCTCAGAGTGATGAATTGCTCTGTAATCTGTATGTAACTCTCATATTTAATAATGTATGGCAGATCATTGGAAGTGATGAATCTTTTAACGATCTGATAAAATTTAACACTAGGTTTTTCACACCGTACTGACACAGAGAGGAAAATCTGGAGGTGAGTTCTTTCGTTTTTCTTTGGACCAACCCAACCACAGAAGTGACATCATTCATTTATGTTGCTTGAACTGTAATCTCAATCTCAGCTCTGCATACAAGTTTATCCCTGTTGGGTGGAAGGCCATTGTATAACACAGCGTTAAGACTAATATTGTAATAACATGGTTGTGGGGGTTGAGCTGGTAGCCCAGTATTGTGGTATTTAGCATGTATCAGTGTCACTGGTTTGGTTGGTGCTCACTCAACAGTCCTGTGGTCAGAGACTGACCACTGATGAAACCATGGAGAAGGATAGAAAGAGATCGGCTAACTGTACCCCAGTGAGATGTTTCTAAGGAAGTGACTGGTGTGTGGAGATTGTGTTGTCATGATTCTATATCACTTGAGGGGGAGTTCATCAGAAGGGCAGGAGAGAGTGAAGTTCAGCTGAGTCACACCTGTCTGTATAGCAAAGGGTGGAGTCTGTAAGGGTGGAGTCTGTAAGGGTGGAGTCTGTCTGTATAGCAAAGGGTGGAGTCTGTAAGGGTGGAGTCTGTCTGTATAGCAAAGGGTGGAGTCTGTAAGTCAATTTTACAGCAACTAAATTTACATCTCAGTCTGGAATAGAATCTATTCAAATATAAATAGCTGTGGAAAGGAAAACCTGCATGTTGTTCATAATATGTGCCTGGGTTTCCACACACTAGTTCCAGATCTGTGTGCTCTAAAAAAGATGCCTTTCTTGCAGCAGGAGATGCTGGGGGCTCGTGGCCCCTCGTGGCCCCTCGTGGCCCCTCTTGAGTTAGTAGGGGTCATATCTTTACAAGGGGCGGCTATTTAGTCCCAGTTGAAAATGAGGAAATACATCAAAGTGTAATTTAACTGGCTGTAAAGCGGCAGGGCATCTCTGTGCTTATTCTGGAATCGGATGGACAAGGTCAGCGGCAGACATATAAAAGAAGCACATTAAACCAGGAACCCCAGGGTTCATGGCAAAATGTTAATAAGTATTAAAACACCTAAATAAACCACATATTTAGAGTAGGAATGATGAATCTATTTTCAGGACACTTATATTGCATGTTTTGATAGAAAGCTGAGAGTAAAATACTTTTTTGTGTTTTCTGTTCTTACAGTATAAAGAGAATTGTAATATGCATCTTATTGCTCTGAAGACAATAATCCAAACTTTCTGCTTTTCTTTCTGCTTTTCTGCTTTTCAGGATTTATACCAACTGATGTATAAACAGCTGGGCCTTAAGTGCCTGAGCAAATCACTGACCTGAAGTCAGATGTAAATCTTACATCGTTCTTTTGTTAAATGTTACCCTAAAAGCCAGGCTCGTGTTATGTGCTCTCTAATTACTCAAGAAAAGGTAGCAATTGCCATAAAGTCTCATTGGATGTCAGACTAAAAGAAAAAAAACCATAGCAGAGCAGTGAGAATTTGATAGGTGCCCACAGAAGATACACTGCTAGTCCCAGGGGACGATTTATCCCAGCAGGCAGCAGCTCAGAGCACATGCTAGATAACACAGTATTTCCTCAAGATCAACCAATTCTCTCTTAACTCATCTAAGGCTCTCTGAGTGTATGGACCAGCATTATTTAAACGAGAAGCTGTTTATATATGTTGGTCAGCAGAATTGTATGATTGCAAGTGTGGTTTTATTTGTGGCTGCATCCCAGTGAAAAAACACTCCAGTAGGAAATAGGTTGTGAATACAGAGCAGAGATGCTTACTGGTTTACTAAGACAAACTTTAGCTTTTGCAAGATGTCTGGGCCTTGATTGCGGCTTAATGAACTGATTTGGTGCTTTTTGCCAAAAAAAAGAGGTTTAAAATGGCCGGTTGTAAAAGTGATTTGGATAACACAAGCTGTGATTTTCATTGGAACATCCTCAGAGATGAAGCACATGGAGCACTACCCCGGCTTTCTCCAAACATCAGAACACATCTTGCTGCAGAGATTATACAATTAACTTTCTGTACAGTTTAATCGCTCCTCCTTCGCCTCTCACTGCCCCCCACTTCATTCATTTGTGTTTGTTTAGCAGTTTACACCGAAGTTTCGATCCCTCGGTGCATTTTGGAATCTCCCAAATAGTATTTAAAACCACAGTGGGGCAATGATGTACTTTATGAGTACGATGGAATTCTAACAGACGCACTGATGTCTCTCCGAGTCTGTGGCAAAACCAGATGGGCCGTTCTACCAACTCTTGGGCTCTGAAACCTGACTTTTCAGAATATTTTATTCTTTTAGATTATCTACTAGGGAAAAGTAATAATAATTAATCCACTTCTATACCCTTATTGCTTTTTCCAGCGATGAAACACGTAGAAGTGCTCGGAGTTGAAATGTGCTACAGCCCAAGACAGACTGTGGACTGATTTACATTAGTGACTCTATGCTGAGCCCAGTTTCCCAAAAGCATCATAGTGTTATGGTCATCTTAAACAGGAGAGAGAGAGAGAGAGAGAGAGAGAGAGTGTGTTCAGTGTAACGTTCATTCTTAAAGATGAGCTTTGCGTGACTGTGCTTTTGGGGAAACTCAGCCCTGGTCAGTTTTGGTCAGGCACAAAGCACAAGGTTTCTGACGCGACGCATGTGGGTCCATTAGACAGAGTCTGTAGGAGATCGACTTACGACCTGGTTGAACTTGGAGCCTAAGCTTTGAAGCACCCTGATAGCCCTCTCCTGCCTGGGCATGCAAATTAAGACCAATGTCAACTGTAAAGCCCAAAAAGGATCTAACAGGTAAAACGATCCAGGGTCCATGTCACTGCTCCTTAAACTAACAACCTACAGAAATAACCCTTTTCTTTAGGCTACAGGGAATTCTGTGAGTCCCCACTCTGTTCTGTGATTGGTCCCCACTCTGTTCTGTGAGTCCCCACTCTGTTCTGTGATTGGTCCCCACTCTGTTCTGTGAGTCCCCACTCTGTTCTGTGATTGGTC
>JAOXYF010000001.1:1249538-1261072 GCA_028565775.1 Sternarchorhynchus goeldii | reverse complement strand
CCCCACTCTGTTCTGTGAGTCCCCACTCTGTTCTGTGATTGGTCCCCACTCTGTTCTGTGAGTCCCCACTCTGTTCTATGATTGGTCCAAACTCTGTTCTGCCTGTGTTACTATACATAAGGCTGACGTGGCTCTTCTGAATCGGCTGGATGAGTACACTTGACAACAGCCTGGTGTTTGTTTTCGTAGTCATAAGGGCTACTGAAGGGTATTTATATAAATGTATCTTATTTATTTATTTATTTATTTATTTATTTATTTATTTAATATTTACTTAAAAATATCTGATTGGTAATTTTCAGTTAAATTCAGTAGAATATTTTTATGAAACGTTGTTAAAACCACATAGCATGATTTTTTATGTGATTACATTGGCTTTATTGCCTATTTAAAATTATAATTCTTAGAGCGAATTCCTGTGCTTCAGGAGAATAAAACCTTTCATACCCCTTTAATTCTTGTGGTTTTTGATTATGTTGTTGATTATCAATAATTGTGTACAACACTATTATACATCAGGAAAGTGGAATTCCCAGACCAAACTCCTTTCTTCAGCTTTAAATCAAAGGATTGAAATAATAACCACTTTGGTGTTTAATAGGGCCTAACCCTCACACTGTATATCCAATACATAAATTTAATTTCATTACCTGTGACAAGTATTTGGTTCACCTCGGCTATTATATCTAAATAAATAAAAGCTTTTAAAAAATAAAAGCATAAAAACTCCTTTCAAGCATTATTTATGGACAGAATAAATATAAAATCTTTATTTGACACAAATATATTATAGTTGAGATTTTTAATTCATTATAAATGTTTTTATATTTAAAAACATTTATATTTAAAAACATTTATAATGAATTAAAAATCTCAACTATAATATATTTGTGTCAGAATTTTTGCTGGTTCCAGCATTGGTAGTTTAAATGCTTTTCCCAAGCAGGGTGATTTTTTGTGATGTATGTAATTTCCTATCGTGACTGTAGGTTTGTCCCTGTAGATAAAATGTTCCTGACCTAGATTACACTGCAAAAACAAGAATAGTTTTATGTTTTCCAGAAAGACAGATTGTGGTGTTTGTATATTAGTTTGTATATATCTTTGCATCTTAGACGTATCTTAAATTAGATTGATCAACACTGATGATTTTGCTGTTCTGTGTACAGAACAAGTCATTTTACTTCATCAGTTTGATAAAAGCACATTCTCAGTCAGGTCTAACCACTGGTATTATTCATGTTGTGAGCAGTTACTCAGTATATATCCACATCAGAAGAATCCAAGACAGCTTTATCTTTCTTCCATGTATATTCATCAATGATCAGGAATCAACATCATGAACTGTCCACTGCTAACTGAACTATATACACGCACAGATCCTGCTCAGAGTACAAATGAGACCTTTACATACTAACAGCATCATAACATTGTAACATCTACGTGGGGTTTAATGAATAAATAATCTTCAGGTATTTTAAAAATGCTTTCTGTGTAATGTTTTACCTTTGCAGTTTAAAGGTAAATGGTTTCCATTAGCGCTTAGAGCACAGAGCTGTTTAATAATAGACCCTTTTAATAAACTGGATACTGCTAAAGTTACTATTTTGGTGTAACGTATTTAGTGTCTGTGTAATAGATGCAGTGATACACTAGATGGAAGTTCATACATCTCAAGTGTCTTTTGATTGGAACTGAACAAAGAACTATAGGACAGATCTTTTTTCTCACTCAATTCAGAACAATTGGACGACCTCCAAAAATTCATCAGAACCAGAGATCTTACTAACCCCCCTACCTGATGTAAAGAATCTTGTTTTTCCCAGCTAGGTCTTTGGGCCACAGAAAAGTGTGCAAACCTTAGGATTCAGACTACCGCCTAGAGACAAAAAGGACAGAAGAGGATAAAGAGCCCCTCACTCCTAACCCCTAAGCCCTAACCCCTAAGCCTGACGCCCTAAGCCTGAAGCCCTAAGCCAGCACGTTCTGGGATTCATGCTACTCACTCATAGTTCTGTTCAGTTCACCTCCACAAGGTGTTTATCAGAGATAAAGACTATTGTGAATTACTTTTTTAATCAAATATTTACAGATGATGATGTTACTGAGGCATTTAGCTGCTTCCAACACTTTAAATTCCTTCAAATTCTTAGTTAAAGTTTATTTATAATTTTGGATGGCCCAAAGCTTTGACGCACTGCTGAAATCTTTGAAATCCTTTTTCATAAACAAAGTTTTAATGACCACATGTAAGGTCTCGGGCAATGCATTGATTAGTGCTCTGTGTGTATGTGATGACCATCACAAAGCTGAAGCTTAATATTGTACTGAAGACGTCCTGTGTATTTGTTCAAGGCATTCATTTAATGGGGTTACACAAACCAGTCACCCCTCGACATTTAAGGCACTCCTTACGGTTTTTAGTCTCATCTTTTCGTCTGGAAAAAAGTGCGTTGCTTGGTAACATACATCTGACTCTGATTAATGACAGAGGGCTCCTGTTGAGTGCTGGTATCCCAGCAATCTTCATTAGTTATCTGAAAGAGCTAACTCTGAGATGTGGTCAGACTCACGTTATACTGGATTCTCGCGTTGTACTGGGTGGCTCCAAGTTCTCCGTCTTCTTTCGTTATTGATATTAACCTATGAAAAGCAATCGATCTGGCTTTATTTTATAAACCACACGATGAGTAAAACTGAGTATCCATTCTCAGTTTGTGTCAGTTGTAATACGCTGTTCTTGTACGCAGCTCTAGTTTGCTGTTCCGATGCGATGCTGATGTGTGCAAAATTGATCTGGGTTTTAGAACTAAATGTTATAGAATAAAATTGTAATTTAATTGTCATTATACTGTAAAACGACATTGTGAGAAACTGTGTCCAACATTTGTATTTTTGTTGCATTTGAATTTGCTGCATTATTTTTTATTCCCTGTTATTATTTACTATCAGTTATTTACATGCGATTTCATATAAACAGTTATCGGAATCCATATTTAGCTACTTTACATCTAACGTCTTTTCAGCTGGTGTCGCGTGTACAGGAATGCTTGATAACTGCTATGCGCAACACAACATTTCACCAGAGCAAGATTTGTGGTCGTACTGAATGTTGGCATAAATCCGCTGCAAAATGATTCATAATAATAAAAACGGCACAACAGACCTGAACACGTTTTTTTTTTTTACAGGTTTTTAAATAAATGGTTGGAAATGTGTTTTCAATTTTCCTGTTGCCTGTGCAGCGCACAGCACACTAACCTACTCCTATCAATTACGGTGATCCATTCATATATCCCTCGTAAAAGACAATTTTTAAATTAACTCCTTAACCTGACTGTACATTTCAGCTACTCATTCTGACCTTTTTTCTTTTTGCTGGCTATTATGTTCAAAGGAATACCTTTTGTTCAATGGAATACCTTCACCTTCAATGGCAGTCTACCGTATCTTCTTGCTTAATTTAGAGAACAGGATATTCCCTGATTTAGTAAACAGAATAACAAAAGCACATTAGCCACTGGGATTTTCTTATACGTTCTTAAAGTGCCATGTTCTAACTCCTAATTCACACGTGGAGATATTTTGCATTTGCATATCTGCAATTATAAGAAATGCGGGTTGTGATTAGTATGTATCAAAACAGTTTTGTTTTATGTTTGATGTATTTCTGTTGATTATTTCTACTACCCATTCTTGCCAACTCACAAGCTAGGATGCATGTGCTGTAAATAACCTACTGTAGACTGTAAGCTATATAGCATGTATACTATGTTATATATTCTGTATTTTTGCACCCTATATTTTAGTAAATAAGGCGGAAGATTATTAGAAGTGTATGAATGTGAACCTCCTGCTGCGGAGAACACAAGCTTTGCATTAGCGTAAGTATATTATTTATAGCATTTCACAGATCTGCCCTGCCTGGCAATGCTAATACGGAATAGGCCTAAAATTACATTACTCTTTTCCCCCCTTCATTTTGTATTCTCATTTATATCAATAATGTCATGCGTAATGTTCAGGGTTTCCATCTGAGCAGTTTGCATTCGTCCGAGGCACTACTTTCAATAACATCTGTGCAACAGAGCGGCGTTAATTTTCATGTATGTCAATAGCTGTGATACGTCATGCATTTACAGCGATTTTTCACTATGAAAAGAATAATTACTTTATCGCATTGCGCGTTTATGAGAGCTAAAGTCTAAAAAATGTCTATACAAGCCTAAAATAAGGTCTGTGCTATTCATAATTGCTATAATTATAATTATAGTTATTATAACTGTCGTCGTTGTTATTGTTTGGCTAGTATTAGTTATTGTTGTTTGTTGACTGCTCTGGACTGTTTTATTGATCAGTGATACTAAACTAGAAGGGAATGGTTAAGCGCCCTGTGCAATAGGCCACACGACAATAAATTTAGTTCTGAGATCTCAAACTACATTAATGTATCAATGTCAGCTCTGACAGCGCAGATGAACTGTTTGGGTTCGCCTGAGTTAGCGGACGTATTTAACTTCGCCTTGCCCGCCCTTTTCATCACATTTATCTTAGTTACGTCTATAGTGTGTCCCTGCGCGCTAGCCATCCAGTTAGTCGTGCGAAGGATCTTTTGAAATTTAAGTTTGATTAAGGCTACGATTCCTTAAACACTTGATCATTCCTATGGGTTCCTACAGTAAATAAGACTTCCGTCAGCGTTTTTCCCCAACAGGTCAGTTTATTATTTGAGGTACTTCGTGCAGCTAAATAGTTGTTCTTTTTAAAATGTGTCTAAAATCTTCTTGCGTACATCGCACTGTTTCAGACATCTGCGCTTTCACTAACTTAAAAGCGCTCAATGCAATCTTAACCTTGAAAGAGTTTAAATGTTATAGGACGCGATTTTATAGTATTCGGTTATCTCTTAAATCCTTAATACAGACGGACTATGTTATTCCAGATGGAAGGGGATCAAACTCTCCGTAAAGTGATGTCTCACACGTGGATGGCAAATAGTAAAAGTTCACTCTGAAGTGTCCCTCAGTTGTCACGGTAGTTGCTTTTGTTGTTTTGATTATTGTTGGTGTTACATTAGAGCTAGTGTTTCATGATTTTTCACGCAAACATGCATTTTTGAAATCGTCCAGACATCAACGGAGCATAGGATGTGCTGAAGTCTTTTTATATCCGTCACATTTTAGTGCGGTGAGTTACTGCGCATAATGAACATCTGAATCTGTTACTGCAGAGCCCTTCCTGAATGATCATCGTTCTTGACTCTACTGAATCCGTATCTTTGTTTAACTTGTATCTCATATCTTGAGTGATGATCTTCCATCCTCAGTATCTCACATATAAAGACACGCATGGCATTTTCCTGATAAGAGCCAAAACACTAAAACCGACTTTTATTGTTGGAAACAAAAACCTAAACTGATTTTTTATTACGTTTAACAATAACCCTGTTATTGTAGCGCGCTAGATTCGACTTTAAAATACTGTTCCTAACTAGATTTAATGTGATGATGACGATTACTTTTATCTTTTATCATACATTTATCCTCGGATTTTGTTTCTTATCGATTCAACAGCGCTGTTGTCATGAAGAATGTCAACACGCTGTTCCAGGGCGAAAATTTGGTCCTTTTTTTGTATTTAACGTCTAAAGCTACTTGAGATGCTTCACTTAATGGTTGCGCTGTGTGTTTCTTCATCTTAATATCTCTACTCCTCCAAAAGCTGCTCGCACATGACACAAAAACCTATTAATTGTCTGCAAATACGAAATATATAGCAAATATACAGGCTAAGCTTTCAGCATGCAACTTTCTGTGCTGTGGCCTGAACACTATTAAAAATACACAGACTGCATTTTAAAAACTAGTTTATTGTTAAAAGTTGTAATTTTACAGGTCTTTTAGATTCTCTCTTCTATATATATTTTAAATGCTACCGTGTTTTAAACACGCAAACACACACACACTGGAGAATGTCTTGAATTTCGATTTTAGCTCATTAAATAATGCGTTACTGCGTTAAAAACAACTTTTTTGTTCTTGCCAGCTGTGTTAAAGACAACGCTCACAGGCCGGCCCAACTGGTTTTCCCCTCGTACACACACATATCAGTTCTGGTCAACACGAGCGCGCAGACGGATAGCTACCAGAATCTTTCTTAATTTACACGGTACAATGTTGACTTACGAAGAAATGAAGAAGTCCTCGTTGAGATTCTCGTTTATTTTATTCTAATTATTAATATTATTGTTTGTTCTATTTTGGTGGCCTTTAGAGCGTATAAATTCTCTAAAAGAATATTAAGCATTTACTAAAACCACTAAAAATATATCAATTCACACAGTGTACAACCGAAAAAGTATTAATTAAATTGTCCGAATCAGATACACTATTAAGGATTGTAACAGATTAGCGTTTTAGATATAATTTAATTCAGTCTTTAAAAGTCAAGCGTACTAGTCCTCAGCGTTGTAATCATGTCTCCTTGTAATCATGTTACTAATATAATTTGAAGAACAATATTGGTAGTAAGTTGTGAATTGCATGGCGTTCAGAGAAGTGACTGTTCCTTTGATGAGTCCAATATTACGAACAGCCGCAGCAATGACAACACTAGACTTCTCATTTTTGTGTCCAGTCTCATCTGTAGCCTACGACGCCTAGCTTTGCTCATCTTGTGCTACACTTACAGTTCAGCGAACAGTAGTTTGTTTCAAAATGAAACGGCAGTCTGTCAGCTGCATTTAAAAATGCCACGCTTTGGATTCTTTTAAGAGAGCGAACGATTCTAAAGCATATTCCAGAGACATCTCGACATCTCCAACTATTTTTTTCCGCACATGGAAGAATGTACTTCCCTTAAAACTCACCATAACAAGAGATGAGCCCTCCGTTGTGCGCGCTTTCCTGCTGGAGTTTGTTGCCTTCAGGGGGAGTTTTGCAAGAGGACTTCTGCATGAAGAGATGGTATTTGTTAAAGGTGCCTTCCCCAGCAGTGGCATCCAGTGACTGGCATTCCTGGTGGAACGGGCTTCGAGATTTCTCCCCGTAAGCCTGAGCTTTGTTGGTTAAGAAAGTGGGGCTGTATTTGGTATCACTCGTTTGGAATGTCCTAAACGGGTTCGCTTGGTGATCCCTAACTTGCGGTGCCGACGGGCTACAATATGAATCCATGGATGTCATATCGCAGTATGAAACGCACGTCTCGGCGTTCATTCCTAAAAAAAAGTTAACGGGGGAAAAAAGACGTCCAAAGTTTTTTTCTTTATTTCCTTTTTGGAGAGCAAGGGAAGCGGGTCCTCTCAGCCTCTCTCCCTCTCCCTCCTACGACCGAACACACACATACACGCACGCACACAAACGCACACACACACTGGTGCAGCAGCTGGGTTTGGTTAGAAAATGATTCAGATGTTTTCCAGAAATGGCAAGCTGACCAAACGCTTAAAAAGCCCCCTTAAGGTTTAGAGGAGTAACAAAAATGCGTCTTTCTTCGGAAGATGCAACCCAGATCTCCTCTGCGTTTGCTTCCCTGTGCTCCTCGGACTCGATGGCAAGACCCCTCTTCGGTTATTATGTAGATGAAATGAATGGGTGAGGTCAGAGCTTTGCTTAGAAGAAAAAAATGTTTTGTTGGAAATAAGTGGGGGGACTTAACACATGACATTAATGTAATTAGGGTATGAATATAACCGCCTGAATGTGAATGGTAACACAGAGGGATCAATTTAATGTTACACTGGCAATAGTTTTTCACCAATTGCTTTATTCACACAACCGCGCTTTAGTACTTTTCAACTTTACATTAATATTACATTAATGATATTCGGCTTTTCATGGATATTTGTTTTGTCTTGTATAATTAACGTATCGTTTTGCTGGTCACGTTCTTACTTACAGTTGTGTCTTGCTGTTAAAAATTACTTTTTGGTTTACATCTCGGTTTACCTATTCCTTAAAGAGTTCCCGAGTCCCATTCCCAACGGAGCTGTCATTCAATGATCATTCTGCTCCTCTCATACTTTGATGACATTAAACCTTCACCTTTTTAACAATAAGGACGTTAGTGATGTCAAAATAAGACATGATAAACGACTCCACTCGCGCTTAACGATGTATGTTCCACTTACAGGCCCGTAGCTATAAATAGAGAAAGAGCCCAGAGTCTAAAATTCTAGCGAAGTACACAAGGTTTCGAACAGCTGATTAATGGGGTCTGTCCTGCTTCTCTGGAAACCTTGTGTACTACATCTCTACATCTTTTACGATAGAACACTGCAGTTACTCATCTCGAATGTTCTTTGAATTTTTATATATACATTCTACCTTTTGGAATATTCCTTATATATTTTTTTTCGTCCGCATTACGTCTGATTCTATATTTAATTCTATTTTTCACAGTTCTCCTTTTAATTCATATTAAAGACACAGATGTATGCGCAATATTAGTTTTAACTAACAGCATATTCTTAAGTTTACGCGCTCTCATGTTCTCTGGACTTTAAATAACAATAAATGTTTATATTAATTTGTGATCATTATCTTGCAAAGGTTCTCATGGTTTTCCTATATATGTTTGAGAATTTTGCTTTTCAAATTCATTTTCAGAGATTACAATTTGTGACATGGAAATTTATTGCAGAAGCGAATCTGTCCACGTACAACTTCAGTAGAATCGCTAGAACACTTTGGGTGGGTTCGGTAGTTACCAAACTGTTAAAAGCAATTATCTTATGATCTTTCGTGTATGTAGCACTTAGCAGATGTTCATTATTGCAGACGAGCTGTGAAGGTTATTGTTGTCCTTTCCAGACTGGAGGTTAAACACTAAGACACCTTTAGGGCGTGGGAGGTTGGGGATCAACTTGCGAGACGCTGAAAAAGACCCATGATTTTAGATAACGGTAAAGTCCGTAGCGCCGTTGCAAGCCATTTCCCGCACTCTAAACAGGGTTTCATCTCAGGCGCGAGTCTTTCCCTTAAATATTTTTGCTTAGACAACAATATCAGTTATGCATAAATACTACTGACAATTTTAAAAAGATATAAAATAGGTATGTGTGTTTACCTATCAAAATGAGTATTTAGCATTTTGGATTTATGTAAACTATTTTTAAATGACGCGAACAAGTGTTAACGGGAAAAAAGGAAAGATGTAATTTTAACATCAGGGGATATCTTGGTTATGTTGTTCCATTTGGATCAACCTAATCCGAGTTTAATCTAGAAAAATACATTTAGTAAGATGTAATTTGTTGTATATTGCCTGTGAGGTGTTTTTAGATTTCAGTGAAATGTGATAGGCCTATTTCAAAGGAAATGTCAGCCTGCATAAGCTTACAACGTCGTTCCGAAAACGCGCGTGTAAATAGATTTAATTCAGTAATGACAATACATGCCTACAGCAACTGTTAAATTGCTGTGACCAGTTATTGACATTGGACATCATGAAATACATTGTAAATGCAAAAAATGATTCTTAAGACTTCTGGACTCATTAAAACAGTCAAGTGGTGCGCTTTTACTCATTTAGATAGTGGTTCTGTATCCATGGATGTAGGTGCCGCGCAGCCGTTAAGTGGACCGGCGTGAACATCCGTTAAGGAAACGAGGGGCGTCATTAAGCAATGTTATCCAAAACCGCGTTACTTATAAAATTAAAAAAGGAACAACATCCCTATAACTGTTTATTAAAGTCCGTTCTGCCCAAACCCTTCTGGATCAAAAAGAAATGATTTTTTCTTTTTACAGCCACGACATTCTTGGTTTAATTAATTGTGCCACGTCTGTCCTGTGCCACATAATTACCCTATAACAAAAATTGTATTATTACGATCATACATTTATCATCATCATCATCATAATTCATATTATTATTGTTGTTTATTAGTCTACATTTTATTTTTTAATATTTATTTGTTACCTATTCAAGTGTCTAATGAGAAGCTTTAAAAATCTCTATTAGATTACTAGTTATTTTTGGAATACAACTGACTCGTCGATAAACAATTTCACCACCATAATCAGTAATTACATTTTTAAATTATAAGATGACACTTATGATCACTTTGTATCCACAGTTTTTGTACTCTGACGTCTAAAACCTACAGTAAATCAGGAGCTGAACCCTGCATGCTAACCTGTAAACAACTTAACGCTCAAAGTAGCAACACGAGACTAAACCCTGTCGCGCAGAGTCATTAGACTAGTAATGATCACTGATATTTCAGTGATATTTCACGTGACTTGTCCAGATAGTTGAAATAACCGAAATTCATAATCGTACTAGCTGATTGGTATGACCTTATAAAGTCATTTATGTGTGAAATGTGCGTTTATTTATTGTACAACTCAAATGTCCAAAATGGGATAATACTTTATACTGCATTTTATGATTAACATTTTTTTAGCACGTGCCCTGAGTATGGGCGTTCCCTAAATCACTTCCCCACACGTACTTTCCAATCCAGAGGCTAAATCAGATCAATTTTAACTCAAGGGAACGTATAGCTTAAATTAACTCTGGTCTGAAGTTTGGGTGTTGGCTTGCAGACGGTAAGCGCAATGGCGAAACAAGGTCTTTTCGTGTCCTTTTCTCTGCATTGGTTTGTATTCCGCCTACTGAGGTATTGTTATTTCTCGCAGTCAAACGTCACAGCAAGGACACGTTGGCAGCTGTACACGTGTCGTTCGCAAAATGTTCGCAAAATTTTATTAAGACTATGTAGGCCAACATAAAACCATCTGTTTTATGAAATATAAATTGTAATGAATAGACCTCATATTAACCATAGTCTACTATAGGTATCAATTAATTGTCAGTTAAATACGGTCTACAGTCAGTATAAATTAATTATTAATTCATTATTATCAATGAATCATAGCTTACTTTCGGTAGATTTATAATATTAAGTGAAACATACTTATGTTAGAAAATTGTTTTGGTGTGTTAATTAAGAAAATAATACATTTCCAAAATTGTTTATTGATGCTTAGTGCCAGTATCGTAGGATCTATACTGTAAGGGTAATCATTTATGTACATACACAGAACATACACAGAACATACACACAACATACACAAAACTTACACAGAACTTGACTTATGTCAAAGCACAGCAGTAGAGTTACAATTAGTAATATCTTAAAAAGTAATATTAGTAATATCTTAAAAAGATGTGGTTGTCTGTTTGGACAGGTATTACTGGCAAACATGATGTCACAGGCGTATTTTCATAGCAGGTTGTATTTCAGTGCTGTGGCCTGGCAAAGCCACATGGTAAAAAACAGCACACTGGCCTGGGTACAGCATGTGAGTCCACTGGCCTGGGTACAGCATGTGAGTCCACTGGCCTGGAGTACTGCATGTGAGTCCAGTGGCCTGGAGTACTGCATGTGAGTCCAGTGGCCTGGAGTACTGCATGTGAGTCTAGTGGCCTGGGTACAGCATGTGAGTCTAGTGGCCTGGGTACAGCATGTGAGTCCACTGGCCTGGGTACAGCATGTGAGTCCACTGGCCTGGAGTACTGCATGTGAG
>JAOXYF010000001.1:1225956-1237205 GCA_028565775.1 Sternarchorhynchus goeldii | reverse complement strand
CGTCAGCGCTCAGATTATCTCAACAACGGAGACTATGAAACTGACTATAACTGAACCGCCCGTCCTACTGTGTTTTCGCGGTGGAGCGGGTCGGTTTTATTGCCAGCATTCCCTGTCGGCGTGGTTGGTGTGGATAAAAGCACACTGTGACCCTCCAGGTCAGCCGATGACCCCGCCACTGTTTTCACAAACAGGCTTGATCCCGAGCCGCGCTTTGGGAGGGGTGTGCAGTGGGGGCTGGTCAGCAGATTGACTGCCTGTTGTGCTTACGCCACTGGCCACACTCTTCCCAGCAAGGTGCCCGCTGTCATCGCTGCGACCTCTGACCTGGCCGGTGGACCCGCCCCAGGGATGTGGAGCTGGCAGGGGGCGGCCCACCAGACGGCCCGGGAGAGGAACTGACGTGGAGGTCAGAGGTCAAGAGCTGTGGATGTGTGCTTGTTTAAGACGCTCCCTGCACATGGCTGCATGTGGAATGTACTTTTCTTACGTTTTTTAGAAGTTGGCTGTTATGTTTTGTTGTGCCATAACTGTTTCCTTTGCACTGGAAAGAAAATGTCAGAGCAAGAAGCTTCATTGGTTCAAAATTCTGTGAAGATGTTTGCTGAGTAATTGATGAACTCTTTACTCCAGATCAAAGGAACTATTGCTGAAAACCTGGTTTAGGCCAAACAATTCCACTTAAGGCAGAGAGCCATCAGTAAGTCTCAGATTCTGCAGGGGAAGTGTGAGTGGTTTGTACTGAGCCTGTACGTCTCTTCCTACTGTGCTTGTGAGGGACGTTACTTTCACTGCATCCCTAGATCTAAAGCATTTCTAGCTTGGACACTGTCAGGTCAGTTTATTGGCCTGGGACTGGTGCCTCCACACATTCTCTAAACACACACACACACACACACACACACACATTTACATGCCCATAAGTATATGAATGCCAGGCCAGCTCTCACCCCTCAGGCGTTTGCTTGTGCACCAGGCTTCACTTTCCGTTTTCCCTTTTCCACTACGGATTCTCATGCCCCCCCCTCACCATGGCCACAAATGGAAACATTATCACTGGGGTCCATATTTACCCCCCCGACCCTCAGGCATTGATCGTTATTCAGTTAAACGTTTGTTAAAGAGGAGCGTATAGGAAGAGGCTGACTGGTCACAGGCAGGTCACTGCAGAGATATGCAGACAGAACACACTCAGCGTGGAGCAGTGTGTATGAGAACCTGCCATTCTTTCTGGAAACGCTTGCTTGGCAGTTGAATTGCCTGTTAGTGGGTCTCGTAATTCAGCATCTACACCACGTTCCAAATTATTATGCAAATGAGCCAGTATAATAAGTCATCACCCATTAGAGCATAAATTTAAATTTATTGAACAAACCTCCCAATGATAACAGTATATTCTTCAAAAATTAAAAAAAGCTCAAAATGCACTGTTCCAAATTATTATGCACAGCAGAGTTTCAAAACACTTTATAGGTTGTAAAGAACTGAAAATGGTCATTTGTTGAATTTGCAGCATTAGGAGGTCACATTCACTGAAATCAAAAGCTATTTCAATCAAAAACATCCTAACAGGCCAAGTTACATGTTATCAAAGAAGGGTTCCTATGTTATCACCTTCACAATTCTTGCATCTATTGAACTTGAGTTTTTGGAGAGTTTCTGCTTGAATTTCTTAGCATGATGTCAGAATAGCCTCCCAGAGCTGCTGTTTTGATGCGAACTGCCTCCCACCCTCAGATCTTTTGCTTGATGATACTCCAAAGGTTCTCTATAGGACTGAGGTCAGGGGAAGATGGTGGCCACACCATGAGTTTCTCTCCTTTTATGCCCATGGCAGCCAATGACACAGGGGTATTCTTTGCAGCATGAGATGGTGCATTGTCATGCATGAAGATGATTTTGCTCCGGAAGGCACAGTTCTTCTTTTTGTACCATGGAAGAAAGTGGTCAGTCAGAAACTCTATACTTTGCCGAGGTCTTCAGGGACCCTGAATGGCCCTACCAGCTCTCCCCATCATTCTGGCCCAAAACATGACTCCACCACCTCCTTGCTGACGTCACAGCCTTGTTGGGACATGGTGGCCATCCACCAACCATCCACTACTCCATCCATCTGGACCATCCAGGGTTGCACGACACTCATCAGTAAACAAGACTGTTTGGAAATTTAGTCTTCATGTATGTCTGGCCCCATGGCAACCGTTTCTGCTTGTGAGCACTGGTTAGGGGTGGCCGAATAGTAGGTTTACGCACCACAGCAAGCCTTTGAAGGATCCTACAGCTTCAAATACCTGTTTGGTGGTTTGTAACGGCATTTTAGCGGCTGCTCTCTTTATCCGATGAACTCGCCTGGCAGAAACCTTCCTCATTCTGCCTTTATCTGCACGAACCCGTCTGTGCTCTGAAACAGCCACAAATCTCTTCACAGTGCGATGATCACGTTTAAGTTTTCGTGAAACATCTAATGTTTTCATACCTCGTCCAAGGCATCGCACTACTTGATGCTTTTCGGCAGCAGAGAGATCCTTCTTCTGTCCCATGTTGCTTGAAACCTGTGTCCTGCTTAATAATGTGGAACATCCTTCTTAAGTAGTTTTCCTTTAATTGGGCTCACCTGGCAAACTAATTATCACAGGTGTATGAGATTGATTTCAGTGATCCAAAGAGCCCTGAGACACAATACCATGCATGAGTTTAATTGAGAAAGAAAAAAATTAATCTTTATGACACTTCAATCCAATTTGCATAATAATTTGGAACATGGTGTATGTCGATTTCACATGCATATTTATTAGAGTGGTGGTGTGAGAGACGCCTGTTTAACTCGGACAGACGTGGCTTCTGTCATTTCGTAGATTATATCTTTTTTTGAAGAGATGCTGTCAAAGAATGAAACAGCAGAGACGTATTCTGCTCTCTAAGCTCAGCTGAACTCAGGAATATGGACGATCCTTCTTCCTCAACTAAACCTCCCTGAAAATGATATTCTGTAAATTATGTAATTATATAAATGACATGTTTCAGGGAGCATCTCATATTTGTGTTCTAGGCTCAGAGCGTTAGACTGTGTGTCTTTGAAGGGATCTGTGGAGATGTGGAGACCACATCCTTACATGCTCTGTGGAGATGTGGAGACCACGTCCTTACATGCTCTGCGGAGATGTGGAGACCACATCCTTACATGCAGTGTAGCCATGACATGTTAACAGAACCACAGGGACGAATTAGATGTCATACAATAATGTTGTCTATTTAAAAAATGTATTCTTTCAGCAAAGATTTTGATTTTAAAATTGTGGATGAAATGTGGCTAACTAGAATGGAAACCATATAAAGTGGTCTATCTTCAGTCCTTCTCGGAATTTCTTCATGGAAGTACTTTGCTGTTCATCGGATACTGAGAGACAGTGAAGGATCATGAAAAATGCCTTTCCATTCCATTAAACTAGTTTTTGGAGAGTTCTGAGGCTTTTCAGTTCCAGAAGTTTGATGTTTATCTTTTGGCTGTTTTGTTTTGTATTGTGCTTCAGCCTGTGCATCTGTGTGTCTTCCTGAGCTTGATTACAGTTGTATCTGAATATGCACCATTTACTGTAAGGGCCCTCAAGGTCGAGGTAACCCAGCTTTCAGATTAATTTGTAGAAAGCTTGTACTATTTGTGATGTTGGAAAAGCAGAGCATGTTGGTGTTGGCTCCACAGTGGCAGATGTCTGGCCTCTTTCTTTTAGTACTGCCACTTTGCTGGATAATTACTTTAGCCAAAAGAACTTGGAAAAAAAAAACTCCAGCTGAAAACTGCTCTCAGTGCCATGTCTCACTTTACATGGGTTTCCACATAAAACCCTTCAAATATGATGCTACAGGGGGAGGAATTCCAGAGCTGGTGAAGGGTATGAGATGCTGAAAGATACCGACCGAGTGGCTTCAAAACCAGGGTTTCTAAACACTGCATGGTTTATGCAAGACTAACAAGCATGAATCCACATCACATGCTTCACAGGAGGAAAGACCGTGACGTGCAAGGAACTCCGTTACTTCGTGGACAAGATTCAGACGAGCTGTTAGCACCAAACAAAAACTCCAGCATCCCTTCACTCAGAGGTCTCCCGACTTCTCAGTTCATCTACAGCAAAAATAAACCCATGGTGTGTAGAGAGTCTGTACACAAGAAGGAGCTGCAAATGTTGTAAGCATCTTTGCCTGTGATTTAATGATGCTGTGGGAGTTTTTGTCATAAAACACTGCCATTAAACTCTTTTCTAGATGGCATGAACTCTTGCCTGTGGTTTACACTGCTTTGTACTGTGATTTCTCAGAGAAAATGGTAAGTTAAAAATGGCCCCCTGGTGACAGAGGCTGTTGTTTTGTCAGATTTGTATTTATTTGCTGGTGCACATGGGCATTAGAGTTGTGACTGAACAGCCAGTGTGACCGGAGATGACATCACTATTTCCAGAAGGATTTCAATAAGACAGAATGGCTGAAGACCAAACTCACTTCACCCACTACATCATGCATCGCTCTGTGAACAGTAAAGTGTATAGTGGTGTTTTTTTCTCTTTATCTCATTAGTTCATGATCTTCCAAGTGTGTTTAGTTGTTTGCTATTTAAATTTCAGATTCAGTCAGATGCAGTTACAGTATATACCTGACTAAACAATTAATTTTCAATTCAATTACATTTTAATGCTACTTTAACACTGAATTGTGATTATCTAATTGGTTATACTGTCTTGGTTACTACTTATTCCATTATGATAGAAATAGTAATGCCATCCTACTGTATTAAAAGTGTTTTATTCTTCTATTATAAGACATTAAAGATTATATGGTGCTATCATACTCAGCATAAACAATACTGTTATTTGTCAGTAATGAGGTTTGTCATTAGAATTTAATTGGTTTAGCATGTTTGTATTTTGTAAAGCATGGTATAGATCACACTCCAAAGCTGTGTGTATTTCTGTGATGGCACCATAGGATCAGAAGAAATGTTCTGTCATCTTAAAGCTTTTTGTCTTATATTTTATATAATTCTCCAGAGACCATCTAGAGTTTCTCTGGTCTTCAAAGTGACAAACATATTTTGAAATCCTGGTGTTCAACGGTATGCAGTATTGAACGGTACTAAAACGTCATTTAAACAGCCAGTGTTTCACCATAGCTGTCAGGTACTGTGACAGTACTGACCTCTGACCTCTGAGGTCATTCCAGAGGGGGAACAGAGAGCCTGTCATATCCCTAATGTCTTGGAATGTCCTGGAAGCGACTAGAAAGAGACTCTTTCAAATTTGTCCCTAATCAGAGTCATGTTTTGTATTCAATTTAGGAGACGTTTGGGTGGAAGGACTTGTTCTTTTTTGAGGAGAGAGAGAGATGCCATAACTTCTTCTTTCTGCTGTTTACTGTATGTCATTTCATTTGTCTGAATCAGCTTGCAGCTCTGTCTGTGTTCTGTTTTACTCAAACCAATACTCAACATTACTCTTCATTTCTTGTTTTACTCGTACCATTATCCAACATTACTCTTCAGTTCTTGCCTTAGAATCCTCAAAAAAAGTAATATTGTTCTTATACCTTTGGTATACAGTGTGAAGAACTTCTGTCAGATGTGTTCAAATAGCTTAGATAGTAGTTAAATCAATAACTTTTGGTGAGGGTCTTATCAATTTTTGGGATCCACAGCTTAAGTAATGATTATATTTTTTGATTATATATTTTATATATTTTTTTATCCTGTTTTGGAGAGATATAAAAATGGTTCCTGGCTGGGACATCTCACCCAGATAATGCAGGTAGTCAGAGGAAGCCTAGTTCCTTAACAAAGCTCTCTTCATCTAGCTGGTGAGCTGCAAGTGATTTCAATTACTGGTGTACGTGCTGTTTACTGACTGTGGCTCAAAGGGTCATCGGTAAGCCAGTCTGATCTTCAAAGTGACGTGGCCAGCACTGTGCCTCTCTGCCTGGCCTCCTCTGGTTGAGGAAACACTGCCTGACTGTTCTCCATCTAAAAAGTATTTTTGAAATTGTTTAATGGTGCAAAGTAAAATAATTTTATCCATAGCAATAAAAGAAGACCACAAGATGTAGTGAAGTAGTGAGACGTGAATTGGTAAAAGTATGTGAACAGATCTGACTGATTTTTGACCCCTGTGACTCAAAGGAACTCCTGATCTCACTTCCTCTCGCGGATGCATTAAAATGTAACCAACATGTCTAAACAGCTCCAGAACACTGTCAACCAATTAATCAAATTAGCATGGACCTTGGAGCACAAGGGGCAAGAAAAATCAATTTGTTTTAGTACGCAGGAACTTCCTGTTGAGTGGTCAAAGATGTGGATTGGCGGGAGCGAATAGAGGAAGCCAGGCTGGGGGGAAGTGCCGAGGCAGAAGGCTTCAGGGTTTCCTGTCCAACAACAGAGCACAAAGTCCCACTGGCTTCCTCAACATACCAGCTGCAGTGTAAGAGTGACTGTCTGTGATTAATATACTGCACTCCCAATATTAACATGCTGGACAGCAATATATTTCTCTGTTATATGAGATGGGTTTTGCTTCATTTTATCATATTTCATTCATTCCCAAGAATATCCTTCCTGATTTCAATGTACAACATGCTGTAGTTGCTTCAGATAACGTATGACATTTTCAGATGGGATAACAAATGAGAAGTAATAAAGGATGATAAACGCAGTGTGTTTTTCATGGATCAAAGACAAATGTTTCAGGTCAGTGGACACCGATATTGTTTGACGCGATGCAACTCACACCTTTTCCCAAGTCCCAAACTGCTTCAACTTGAAAATGAGTTTTTATACAGTGGAGTTTAAAGGTGAATGTTCTCTGGGTTCTGACCTCTAGCAGATTAGATTTGAAATGCATTTGTGACTGGGAGGTTTAAACTCAAAATGTTAGTTGTAATTGCAGGTGATTTACAGTGACTGAATCATTTAGAAGTAGTTGTACATTTTTGAATAATCTCTACGTTTCATTTACATAATTAATTGGACCATAGACTGCTCAGTTGTGTGTTTTTGTCAGTTTTATCTTCTAGTGGCTTTGTATCTGAAGTCAGTCTTTCCACATGAGGACCAAAAGAGTTTCACTGGTACTAAATCTGGCCATGAGGAAGCAGAAAAATCATAGTTCAATCAGAAACGTAGGCAAAACATTAAACGTCAAAGTCAATGTTCTGTGCATTGTAAAGATGCAAGAGTCTCCTGGTGAACAGAGGGCTCACAGACCGCCAGGCAGACCACTGAGGACTCAGCAGAGGATGTCCAAAGAATGCTTTCAGTTGGGTAGCCAAACATTTAGAAAAATCAAGAACACAAGGCTGGACATGGACATATGCTGTACAGGCATCTCATATGTAAAGATCCCACCTACAGGATCTCAGGGGGGCTCCACAGAATGCAGTCCACTGGGAAACCTAAAAAAAAACCCATGGTATAAGATACAAAAATGTACATTAAAAGAGAGAGACCTGTACCAGAGCATTCAGGCACACAACATTTCTGTTTGAGATTGTGTTCATTTATTCAATCAATTTAGGTGGCAGAGTGCTATGTATCAAAATGTGGCAGATTTCTTAAAATACCCATGAGCTGACGCCCAACACCCCAACCTTACCTCTTTTGTTTTAAATCCAGTGTCCTGGAGTACAGAGCAAAAAAAACTAGCACTGCTGCTGAATTACTCACAGACTGGATTGTACATAACTGTACACACACATTAATGATATACAGAGGGTGGACCGCACGTGTGTGGGTGGTGGGGCCTGGATCTCCAGTTGAGGGGAGATGAAGGAACGCAGTATGCATCGTCCTTGTGTTGTACTTTGTATTGTGTTCATCTTGGTGCCCAGCTGCTGCTGAAAGAACCCCTGCTTGCTGTCTGGGAAACAGTAGCTGTGATTTGAAATAAAAGTTTACTGCCTATCATTGGCAGTGCGTTTCAGTTCGGCTATCTCAAACGCCTGTACTGTGATTTAAGGTACTGTCTGCACAGTGAGAGGTCCAAGGTTATTAGTATAATGAGGTCAGAATATGTCTAGAAACATATGTTTTCACCATAGGGACTTTATGATTTTGTACTTACTAAATACTATATAACGACAAGGCAATTTCTGTAATAATTACTATCAGCTAGAAGTCATTACAAACTTAGTGTCTGTTTCCAAGTGACATAGTGGCACCAGATGACAAATAAAATCAGGCCCTGGGAATGATAAAGGCTATGGTGTTTATCATTATTACACATTATAGTTTAAGGTCTGCACATTCAGTCCCCTGAAATGGCTTAACTGTGAGGTTTTACAAATTCAAATAGGAGCGATGGATAAAGTCTGAATTAGTTCATGGACAGGACTGGCCTGATTTGCATGTTGGCGCAACATAATACCAGCTGACCTGAGATTTCAAAAATAAAAATCAAACACTTAGTTGGATGCTGCAGCTTTCATGTCTCAGAAAACAAAACCAGAATCTATTACATAACTTGCTCCCTTAAAGCAGAACCCTTCAAGTGAAAGAGCTAGAACTGTCTTTCCTGCGAGGTGAGCTAACGGTTGTTGTGGTAGCCGATCACAGTCGCTTCAGTTTCACATTCACCTGATACGGAGCCTCACATCCACACGCCGGGGGAGGAAGTGAGTAAAAACCATCTCACCCGGGCAAGATAACTACTTTTATACAGGTATTAAAACTTCATCTAATTGCTGGGAAAAGGGTTTGCCGAGCTTGAACAGGGCGGGTGCAGCGGGCACGTGGTTGTCCGAGCTTGAACAGGGCGGGTGCAGCGGGCACGTGGTTGTCCGAGCTTGAACAGGGCGGGTGCAGCGGGCACGTGGTTGTCCGAGCTTGTGACTCGCACTCGGAGGTGACGACTGTGACAGGGGTCACAGGGACAAAGGCCTCACTCAGCCAGTGCACGTTCACTCTGCCTTATATCCAATGCACCCAGCTCTTCAGCCACTGATTCAATTACCACTAATCACTCAATTAAAATCACATGCACCCAGCAAAAAAACAAGAGACTCAAACCCATAGACGAAGAACTGGGCTGTTTTCCTCAAGCTCTCTGGAATGCTAGTGAAACAGTGCCGGTTTATTGTTCCATATCTAAGCACCTGCATTCAGCCCGGGCGAACCATTAAACTATATGACAGACTTTGCAGTAACAGTATAATTGAAGCTTGGTTGGTGCTCTTGCTCTATGTGTTGCTTTCTAGCTTAGCTTTGAGAAATGTAACAGGGTAATGGCACCACTTTTAGCTGTAAAATAGTCTGGTGCTTAATTTACCTGCTGGGACCAAAAAGTAACTTCTTCTCCAGACCATAAACTCTATAGAATATAAAAGTGTGATATGAACCTCTGTGGGAGCCTCATTTATTTAAAATGACCTTCAAGGAGCTGGAATTTCACACTAGTGAGAGGAAAACACTTAACCAATGGCTTTTAATGGATTTAACCAATGGCTTTTAATGTTTTACAATGTCCTTGTTTTTATAGTGTGCTTTTAGAGCACCTCCTTTGACCACATTTATTTCAGACTCACTCACTGGCATATATCCTGACTGCTGACCAGTCCCCAGCAAGTCCCTGGTTCAGTTCCCATGTACTGGGTCATTTAAACACATAAATACATTGAACATGCTCTCAACTACAGTGCTGCATCAGAGCTTTACTTCGTTCCAGTGGGCAAATCATGGGGGTAACTAGAGGGAGAAAAAGGAAATGGGTTCTGACATGTTGACTCAGGAGAAAATCCCCCAGGACCTCTCAATGGACAGCTATTAAAGTTTAATTGCTCGCCTCTCTTGGAAGCTCTCTGGGTTCTGGTGGGGTAAGTACGGGATGCAGAGGGGGCCAGTCAGTCAGAGAGGCTCAGTGAGGGGTCTGGGTACCCTGAAGCAGGGTGCGCACATAGCACCTGTCTGTAAAAGGTGGAGCCCTTCAGCGTGAGGCTCTGACCATGCGGTGCAGCTAAAGACTAGAGCAATTACTGGCTAAAAGCCCTGCGTTTGTGAAGAAACATCATCAAGCAAGCTTCCATGAAGTTTCCACAGCTAAGCCAACTTCCCTTTCTCTCACAGGAAAAACACACAGCATCTGAGCTATGTTGGGGGGTTATTTGCATAATTCGCTTTGATGGCTGGATATTAGCTCTCCATCTTTGCTCGCTTTTGTATCTGAAGATTACAAAGGGACTATTTCCAGCGCCATTCAGACTACCAGGAGGAGACTATCAAAGGGAGGGTGCGGACTTTCAAGTCAGGACACTTCGATTGTGTTACAGATTGGTTCCAGGTGAGGAGGCTTTGGGAGTCTCAGGCAGAGGAAAATTGCCCTCCATGAAGTGCTGGGCAAGATGGAGCAAGGCTTCACGGTTGGGATGGCATTCCGGAATTCCACAACTACTCACGTTTGGCGGGATTTGAAGGGATGAAGGCCGGGCCTCAAGAATCTTGTTGTGGTGATCGTCTGCATATTAAAAGCTAAGCGGGATGAGGACATAAGCATCATAAAGCTTGGTAAATAGCCTGCAATTTCTTCTCCGAGGTGATTTTGGACAGATATTTTCCAGAACCTTTTCTTGTTTTCTTTGGGTATATTTTTCCGTGATAAATGTTTCATTGTGCTTGCAAGTCTGTTTTTTCAAAAACAGACAGTTGTATCCTTTACTGTATCAAAATCCACTGACAAGTCACCACAATATACCAGTGTGTGTTAGTTCACAGCTGTTCATTTTTGTTTAACACTCTTTATTTTTCATTGGGGAAGGCCTTTGTATCTGATACCAGTTATTCTGAGACATCACAATGCATTTAAAAAGTTTATCATATTTTATCAATGCTGTCAAAGGTTGATAAGTTTGTTTAATTTGCTCGACGCTGTTTAGACTCGAGTAAATGAGGGAAAAATATTGTGATTCCATATCCTGTTCTGCTTATTTCTTTAACCTTTTATTGATTTTGATTGCCCAGTTTTCAGTGTTCCTATCATACATGTTCCTCAGTGTTCCTATCATACATGTTCCTCATTGTTCTTATCATACATGTTCCTCAGTGTTCCTATCATACATGTTCCTCATTGTTCCTATCATACATGTTCCTCAGTGTTCCTATCATACATGTTCCTCATTGTTCCTATCATACATGTTCCTCATTGTTCCTATCATACATGTTCCTCATTGTTCCTATCATACATGTTCCTCAGTGTTCCTATCATACATGTTCCTCATTG
>JAOXYF010000001.1:1184532-1204392 GCA_028565775.1 Sternarchorhynchus goeldii | reverse complement strand
GCTTTTACCGTTCCAGTCGTTGTAGTCTGAAGTGTGTGCTGGGGTTTGACAGGGCTGGCTAGCTGCTGAGAGTGGAGAAAGTGCTGTGACTAATCTTCTTGTGTGTGTAAAAGGCTTTAGTCAGGACCGTTTGCCTTGTGAATGCCGAGGCAGCAGATGCTTTGGAAACGGGCTGTAATTCGTCATACTGATCATGATGTAGCATCTGACCCCCCCCCCCGACGACTGTAATTGATGCTGTTTTGTAGACAAAACTGTTAAGGACACCTTGGACAAGATCCTGTTGAGTGGCTACTTCGACCAGGCACAGACGCACCAGAACGGAGTGTGTGAGGAGGAGGAGGAGGACGAGGAGGAGGAGCCTCAGGCCACCGCCAAGTCTGCAGAGGTAGAAGAGCCGGTGGCGGAGCCAGGTACGACCACGCCCGCCCCGATCCCTCGCGGCGATGCTCAGCGCCTCTGTTCACCTCTGCGTCTCGTTGCAGTGGTGCCCATCTCTCAGGAGTTCACGGAGACCCTCGAGGTGGAAGCCACAGAGGTGAGTCGCACACCGTCCTTCCTCTCCAGGGCTAGCTTTACTTTATTTTGTTCCCCATTACTCAAGTCGTCGTATCTTGTTTCAATCTTCTCGTCGCAGTTTGTAAACCGGCAGTTCATTCCAGAAGCCGCCTACACCAGTACTGACCCAGAGCAAGGTGGGGAGTGGGGCGTGGGCTCGGAGGTAAGGCTTCAGCCTGGCCGCGCTGGACTTCCCCCTGCCAGCGAGGGCAGCGCCAGTCCCTCACGCCGTGCTGCCTGTGTGCAGGTGGTGAGCTCCCTCCAGCAGCAGCAGCCGGCTCCTCCCCCGGCCGCGAGCGCCGCTCTGGTCGGCCCCGAGACGCACGCGCTCAACCCCGTGCTGGCTCCGCCCACCGCCGCCGCCACCGCAGACCCCCTGGTCAGGAAACAGGCGGTGCAGGACCTCATGGCACAGATGCAGGGCACCTACAACTTCATGCAGGTGAGTGATGGTGGCTGGACCCTCTCGCGGGAGCCGTGGGCCCTGCCACGGATGCTCTTAACACGCTCGGCTGTTGCAGGACTCCATGCTGGAGTTTGACGGACAGTCCCTGGATCCTGCCATTGTGTCTGCGCAGCCCATGAAGTCTGCGCAGATGGTCTGTGCTCCAGGTGAAGTGAAGCTTTGTGTTCCCCTGACATGACTTGCACCATTACTGTGTGTGTGCGTGTTTGCATTCTGCTCACCTGTCGTCTTTCGTGCAGCTCCCACAGAAAGCAGACTTCCCCAGCACGGCACACTTCCTGTTCATCCTGAAGCCACGCAAGTAAGTCATAACTGGGAGCTTCTCACACACATCGCAGCGGTTCATCGACTGCTCAGTGTTCACATGCGTTCGAACCCGAGCCAGGGTGTAGTCGCAGCCTGCGAGTTCCTGCAGCTTCTTCAGCCGTCCTCTGAAAACGGTCCCCTCTCCCCTCCGCTGCAGGTTTCCATGGTGTCTCCTCCAGCCGACACGTACGTCTCCACGCCGCCGCTGTACCAGGCCCACGGCTCCGATCCCCGGCCGCCCGCCGAGCCCGTGGACCCCCTCCAGGTAACCCCCGGGCCGGGCAGCGCACAGCTGTTCGCGTGCGCCTGCATCTTCGGCGTTGGGCGGGAGGGATCCTGTGCTGACCTGTCTCCCGTCCCCTAGGTGCCCATGTCCCTGTCGTCCGAGCCGCCCCCTGCCCCCTCCTCCCAGTCCCAGGGCTTTCAGTCCGTTTCCAAACCCCTCCACAGTGGCATCAACGTGAATGCGGCACCATTCCAGTCCATGCAAGCGGTAGGTGTCGACCCGTCTGCCTGGAGCAACCATCCATGCTTCATCTGTTCTTCACAGTGCATCGTGTTGCTCTGCTAGTTGGGGGATGGTTAAAGCTTTTCTCATGAGATCTGGCTTTTCATGTTCATGTGGGGTGATCTGCTCAAAGGTTATCTTTTGATTGTCACTTTTTAAAAGGGCCTGCTTCTTGAGCCACTACGGCACAAAGCTTCAATGAATGAGGCATAGATCAGCAGATGTAACGCACATCAGTGGATCTGATTTGCCCAGAGATGAATGGCGTGTAACTTGCATGTCAAAGTCTGTGTGTTAAATATTGTTTATTCGTGCGTTGCCTCTAGGTGTTCAATCTGAACGCGCCGGTTCCTCCATCCAGTGAGATGGATTCTCAAAAGATGCCCAGCCAGTACCAGAGCACCTACGTGCAGGGCTTTAGCAGCCAGCCCCCCCTTGTGGTGGAGCAGCAGGAGCTGCAGCAGGAGACTCTCCAGTCTGGTAAGCCTCTCTCGCAGGGCGTCTCCGCTCGTCCTGAAGAACGTGGTCCACACCCAGGACCGATTCTGTGCTCGTTTTGGGGCAGGGGTTTGTTGTCAGTGGTTTGTTTTTCTGGGTGCAGGTTTGCAGAATTAGACACTAGTTTCTTCTCTTTACTGCTCTTTATTTTCTCTTGGGTAAAACCACTCAAGCAGGATGGAACGGGGCTTTTTGGACATATGGCATTTCACCGTGTGTGATAGAATTTAAAAAATAGCTGTTCTTGTGTAAGTCCTACAGGCCGGCGGTACTAAGCTCTCGGTATACACTCACACATGCTCCTCAGAGGTGAGCTGATTACAGTAAACTTTGAAAGTGGGTTTTATTAGACATGTACTGATTCATAACATGGCACTGTTGTATGACTCGCCTTCATGAAACGCTACAGCCTTTTCCCTGCCATCAGAATACTAAGAAACACGACACGACATGATGCAGTCAGCCAATCGCACGGCACCATACACATCCCCACAGAGCACACAGCTTCTGCAGCACACCACACATGGCTTCCGGAGGCCCGGACGGTTCTCTGTACCACTGCTGGGCTCGATTCATGCGTATCGAACCTGCCGATCAAGCGGTTCTGGGTCTGGACCAGAGACCTTTCGCGTGAAAAATGCCTAGAAAGCATCTTTTAGTTTTACCCAATTCCAAACCCCGCGGTGCTGCGGTGAGCTCAACTGCATCTCTAAAGAACAGCGGTGAGCTCAACTGCATCTCTAAAGAACAGCGGTGAGCTCAACTGCATCTCTAAAGCTGCCTTTGTGGTTTTTTCCGTCAGTTGTTGGCACGTTTCATTCTCAAGACCAGGGAATGCCCTCCTCGGGGGCCCTGCAGGCCCTGGCACAGCAGCCCTCGGGACAGGGTGCCGGCTTTGCCCGCCAGGCTCAGTCCTTCTACAGCAGCCGAGCGGTTCCGCGTGCTGGACCCCGTGGCGCCCGGGGCGCCGTCAACGGCTACCGAGCCCCGTCCAACGGCTTCAGAGGTGTGCGCTCCGCTCTCCTTCCACGCATCATGCCAGGCGGGCACCGTTCCGCGTGATGCCCTGGCGATCGGTGACGTGACTGTGTTTTGGTTTGTAGGTGGATATGATGGGTATCGTCCACCGTTCCCCAACTCTCCTAACACCGGGTACGGCCAGACCCAGTTCAGCACTCCACGGGAGTACTCCAGCCCCACCTACCAGCGGGTAAGAGAGGCTGCTGGCCTGGGTCTTTGGACCACGCACCTGCCTGTGCGTGTAGTCGAGACTCGGCCTCGGCACATCAGCCAGTTTCCATGCACAGAAGTTCAAGACGATTACTGATCTAAGGGATGCAGTTGCCTTAACAGACACTTGTGTGCAGAGTAACCTGCAGCAGTGTTTAGGTGCTTCCATGGAAGAAAATCCTTGTTCTGATGTACTAGACCTAGAATCTGAATATTGACATGGCGAGTCTTTAGTTTGCGTCTGAGGACACCATCTCTCTGCTGAAGCTACCAGAGATGCCGGTTTGTCTGTGTGCGTGATCCTTTGCGATGTGTGTTTGCCGTCCAAACAGGAAGGATATCAGCAGAACTTCAAGAGAGGAGGTGCCCAGGGTGCTCGGGGGAGCTCGCGAGGTAACGCACAAGTGATACGGCCCTGAACGCGGGGGGAGCACTAGTCTCTTTGGCCCACCTTCTGCATTCATTTACTGCGAATGTGTTAAAGCCCCTGACCACATTTTTACTCTTTCTTTCTTTTAACATCAGTGGTATTTCTTTTTATTTTCATTTTGCTAGGCTTATTCGTCCAAGCCTGCTTTGATAGACTAATATACGTAAACCTTTTACGGAGACACATGCAGAGCTGAAAACGGTCAGTGTTGTGATTTTTCAGCAAGGTTGTGTTAAAAGCAAATAGATATTCCTGTAAACTTGAAAGATTTTCATTAATTTATTTTTTGTATAAAATAAAATGCAAAAAAATAACTGCCACTGTTGGTCCAATCCATGGGAGTGTTTTGTTTTGTTTTTTTCCTTACTTTTTACCCCCCCTCCTTCCCTTTTGGTTCTTACCAGTGACCACACACACACACACACACACACACACACTTCCATTTTGTTTATCAGAAAACTCCTCTAGGCCTGCCTCTGTATGTTCATGTTGCTTCTTGAGAGAATGTTTCAATAAAGATGTGTTGCATTACCTGCTTGTCTGCTGCCATTTTCTCTTTTTTTTTGCTGTTTGCGCTCAAATCTCGACCTCCGCCTTGGAAACGCGTCGCTCTGAACTTCCTGAAGGGCAGTGATCAGCTGTGCTGGCTTTGCTGCAGAGCCTCTGGTGGAAGGCGATTTGATTGGCTATCAGATTCCCGTGGCTTCGCTTTCCTGTCCTTTTGCTTCCCTGTAAGGTTGATGAGACTCGTGTGACGACCTGGGTTTGCTAGTGCTGCTGTTCCTCATCTCAAAGCTTTTACGTTTTGCCCCTCCTGTGTGTGTAATGGGGGGGGTTTTGTTCTGTTAAATTGCTGAGCAACAGTCACTTCTCTTATATCTTCTGGTCTATGTAGACGATTCCACATGGTTGTGCACTAAACCAGATTAACGTCGATCTCGTACGGCTACGTACCAAGTTAGCATGTTCTTGTTTCTTTTTATGAAGTGCACATGAATTCTTGGGTTGTCATGGGAACATGGTTCTGCAATATTCTAGAATAATCTGTTGCACTGAATGGTAATCGGACACTTAACGAGATCAGGCAAAAAGGAACTAATTTTCATTAAGATAATCCTGTTTTAATGACCCTTTGCATTGTTGGTTTAGTTTGATACATGTATATACACAATACTTTTTTTGATATGATGAGCTGTCTGTACTGTGGTGATCTGTGTTGATTACCCAGGTGAGTGGCATTTAAAGATCCTCCAATAGTGTACGTGCCATTTTAATGTGTTTTAGCCTGGCAGAACTGGGCGATGACTCTCCAGAGCGGTCGACCGTGTCGAGATGATGCCGTCTTCTGTGTTCGGCTTGCAGGACGCGGGGGAGCATACAGGCCGGGCAGAGGGATGGGAGGCATGGCCGTTTCCCAGAGCAGCTAAGTCCAGCCCAAGAACCGTCTGGCCCTTCACCTCCTCTCACGGTCTTCTCCCACCCGTGCCAGCCCGTGCCACTCGAGCTGTCGCGGTAGTAAGTCAGGGCGGGTGTATTCAGGACGGGTGATGATCAAAGCCATAGCACTTCCACTACTTTATGTTTGTCACCTTCTCTTGGTCCCATTGCTCTTGTAAATCTTTCAAGCAGGAACAGTTTTGCCTTTGCTATTGGGCTTCTTGTTTTACTTGGACCAGAATAGATGAGGATCTGTTCACAGGTAGCCAAAGGAAATGTGAGGAATCAACCATGTACTGTACCATTTTCTTCTGTTGTCTAGTTTACGGGAAACTGCACCGTTGCTCAGTGTGATGAAATGAATGCTTAAAATTAAATTTATTTGAATATCTGTGCTGAGTGTTTTTCATCATGTTAAATGTGGGTCATCACACCTCAGTGTAGCTGCACGTTAACAGCTTTAGAACTTACATTTCCAGAAGTTTCTCTACATACTCAAAACTCGCAATATTCCAAGAATGACCTAAAAAAAAAAACCCCCACAGTTCTGTGTAACCAAACTATTTCAGTTTAACCCTACCTACTCATTGTGCAAATAATCAAATAACCTCACAATTGGCACACGATTTAATGACTAACAATTTCCTGTTTCTTTTACAAAGGGAATAAAAATGTAAACATTACAGCAATATCAACTTTGGATTTCTTGACACTCAGAACTGCTTACAGTAAGACACATCTGTCACTTATGTAATGGTGTGAGACTAATCTGAGAAAATAAATCCTTGGATTAAATTACTCTGATCAGCAAAAATGCCCATTAAAAACGCATTTTAGTCTGATTATCATCTGAAGATTCATCAGTCAGTTCAGTGTTTACACTAGTGTTTACGCTATGAACTGGTTTAAGAACCATCAATTGTCAATATCTGAATAGTTTATTAAGCCTTTATTAATGCCAATGCCTCCATGACCAAAACCTGCTTTATTACATCTCTATGATAGTCAATAATTATATCTGTGACTGAGTTCATGTCACCTTTATGGCACCTAGTTTACACTTAAACTGTATGTGGAAAAATAGCCCTTTAAATGTACATTTATTAATACTAAATACAGATCAAAATCTTCTAAAATATGAGTACAGTAATAAAATTGTCACAAATTGCATTGTTTATTGAAATACCTGGTTCTCCCTGCAAGCACATAGATTCTGCTTTAAACAGCAACGTTTGAGTTGCAGAGACGTCCTAATTACAAACCAGAAGAAAAGCATCCCAGCACGTCCACTGTGTCCAGCCCTGAAACCAAACGCTGCTTTTTTTGTTAAAGTTTTTTGTAGTGGCTTTTTTGTATTCCGTGTACAGAAAAGTGCAAAACGAATCACACAGTTTAAAAAGATGAGCAAAATATCAATCACGTGAAGGGAAAAGAAAAAAAAACGTGTATCACAACAAAAAAAAATGTATGAATTATATTTATCCTGTTCATTTAACATTGTACAACACTTGGCAGAGCTGCAGCCCCTTTGATTGGGCCATCAGATGGACTTGGGTTGTTCTCTACCAAATCCAGACACTGGAGAAGAGGTAAGGACAGTTCATGTTTGGTGCAGTGTGGTGCTAGCCTTGTTCGTCCCCAGTTGACCCCCACACGCTCTGGGGGCTAAGGCACCTGCGGAGCACCTTGTTCTGGGAGAGGCTCGCCTGCAGGGACCGGCTGGTCTACGTGGGGCTGGTCTACGTGGGCCTGGTTTAGATCCTGTGGGGGTATGGCATTCTGAGCTTGGGGCACTTCATGGTGGCCCTCAGGCTGGTGTTCAGGGAGCAGAGCCTGGTCTGACCTGAGCTCGTCTGGAACAGCATTCCCTTCCACTGTAACAAACAAATCAGGAATTTTGCTAAACTTTATACAGTTACTCAGTAAATATCACCGTAGCTACAAGCATCAATTCCAAGCTAAATTATAAATACTTATATTGCTGAAGGTACAAGACTATACTGTATGGAAGGGCATGGTTCAAACTGCAAAGGGCATCTCACCGTGGACTTGAGGGGGAGGCTGTACGTTCTGAGTTTTTAAGCGCTCCATGTGCTCTACTGCCTGTTGGAGAGGAGAGAAACAAGAGAATGGAAGGCCTTTGCAGTTACACACCTCAGAAAAAGAGAGAGACTCCAGAGAATAAAGCTAACGGCTGCCCACGTTTGAAAGCTAGAGTGTTTCCAGCACACACGTTTGTGAACAAAACAGCGAGTTTGTTTTGACCTGTTGGAGCTCCACTTTCTGAGCATTCAGCTGCTCCTGCTGTCTCTCCAGCTCATCGCGCTGTTTCTGCAGCTCAGTGGCCTTCAAGTTCAGATCCTCCTCCTGCTTGGCTAGATGCTCCTCAAACTCACGCATCTCCTCCTCGGTATAGGCTTGGTTCTGCTCCAGAGTCTACCAGCACACATCCCCAGCGGAGGGAAACGTTACTCAATAACACACCTGCTACTTTCACTACCTGTTCCCTGCGCAGACAAAGCAATTCTTTCCCCTGTCTTTCCAAAGATTACCTCCCAGCTGTCTGGTTCTAGAAACTCCTTTTTCTTTGTGGCAATCAAGAACTCATCCAAGGACACCAGTCTGTCCTTGTTGGCATCAACCTGTTTCAGAAGGTATTTAAAAAAAAAAGCTTTTTAAATTATCCTTGCAATGAACCAATCATTGAGCGTGTTCTGCATTCACAGAGCAGACGTACATTCTGAATATTGCTTAAGACTGATTTCCTGGTTCTGTTTGATACCTCATTCATGACATGCTCTCTCATTCGCAGCCTTTCTTCCTCCATCTCCACCATGTCATCTTCCTCGTTGGTAGGATCATAGATCTTCTCCAGCTACCAACACAATTCCAATATCTATTACAACTACAGTGTTTTTCAGGCCTTTTTATGTATCTGACATGTTATTAATGTACCTCTTTAGTAAACAATGCCTCCAACTCCTGTTCGTCAAAGAAGCCATCTCCATTTGTGTCTGCACAAGAGAGAAGCAACACGCGGATTTAATTCTCAGTTTGATTACGCAGAGCATGTGTGCACTTTTTGCAGGGTCAGTGAATGTCTCACCATGTAGGCTGAAGAAGGTTTTGGGGTCAAAATCTTCTGGGTCGAGACCGTCTGCCTCCTCCCAGACCTCTTTCAGCTGGTCCTGACTTCCCTACAGATGAAAAGTGTTCAGCGTTTCTGGGAATCATCTACACAGGAACGGCTGCTCACAGGAGGAGTCGTGTTGAAGCCTACCGGATGGTTGACTTTGGGGTGGTCTGCGTGCTTCTTCCTCATCTCCTCATAGTGCTCCTCCTCCTTTTTCCTGCCGTCCTCGTCGAGCGTCTTCAGGTGCTCCCGCCTCTCGTGTTCCTTCATCATCTCATACCTCTTGAACTCCTCGTGCCGCTCCTTATCAAAGTTCTCCAGATCACTTGTAGCCTGAACACACACCACAGGTCTAAAGTGTTGTTGGATTGCCAAGTTTTCTATTCTCACATCACCTTTAACATTTTATTATTATTGTTTTATGTAAGTTTTCAGGGAGGACAGTCACCTAGAGAACTTCAGCTCTACCCACAAACGAGCGGAGACAAAACTTTAGGGTAATAATCCAATGCAACGTCATCGATGACTGACAGACATGACGTTGATGCAGCACTGAGATGCCACTCCACACTTTCTTTATCCTTACCATATTCATTTAGCCATTTTAAGTTTAATGCTTACAAAATGTTTTATATCATTGCGTTTACTTTGTAGAATGAACATCTCCAGCACTAAAACCAGTTCATGGCAGTGGCGATACACGTTTTTTCCCCATGATCACATTTAAATTGAAATGTCATCATCCATCGCCCTGTTCCCCCGTCAACACTGACACTCAAAGCCACATTAACAGCAACTGTAGCAGCAACGTACCGATTTGATGAGCCTGTCCAGATCTTCCACCTCAAATGTATGAGGGTTCATGTGGTTCAGATACTCAAACTGCTTCAGCAGCACCTGGTGGTCCACAGACAAGCCTGACGAGGAGCAGGACATGCAGAACCTTCTCAGTTAACAAAGAAGGTATCAAAGTGGAATAGTAGTAAACAGAGTAAAGTAAAAATACTAACAGGTTAATTACAGAACTGACAAGACCGGGACTAGATATGTGCACGTGATTTATACCTTCGGTGTCAAAGGAAGAGAGAAAAAGCAATAAAAAATACAGTTGCTCTAAACTGTATTGTTGTGTTTTGTGTGGCTATTTCTTACCATTCCCTCCATCCATGTCTTGTTTGGCTTTGATCAGAGCCCTTAGACGACTAACTTCTTGCCTTTTCAATTCATCCAACTTAGTTCTTACATGGTGGCTGACAAAATCAAGTTCTTTTGCCAGTTTCCCTTGCTGCAGTCAGTTAATGAACAGACAGATCATCAGTGTAATTTGTTAAATCACAAAAGTCACGTGGCAAAACAAGTTCTACATGAATCATAACACTGTTATTGTACCTTAATATCCTCCATGTCTGTGTTGTGTAGCTTTTCTCGGAAATGCTGGTCTTTTTCGAGAAAATCAATAACTTCCCTGAGATAACGGTCATAATGTAGTCCAGTATCCTTAAAAAAATTCAATATTTATGCATAAAACAGCCGACAAGATTAAAGACTTTTCTCGTGATTTTATGTGTTGTATATGAGCTGTTTACATTTATTGACATTCGTTACGGACGAAGTTATTTAATCTATACGAACAAGCGAGGTGAAGCGTTTCTGAAGCGTTCCTCTCTTACCACACTTTGTGGTGCATTCTGTATCGTTTCCTCCGGTAATTTCACTTTAGTTTTATCTAAACTTATTGGCACCGCTTCTGAACCCAACAGCAGGCTGGCGAACACAAGGCAGCTGGTGAGGAATCGCTTTGTCCACGACATCTGTAAACACAAACAACCCCAGTAAACACAAACAACCCCTGTAAACACAAACAACCCCTGTAAACACAAACAACCCCTGATAACGACATTGCGAAGCGTTTCACACGAGACTGTCAAACATGTCATCTCTGCCAACATTAACGTCATATTCGTCACCTGCTGACGGTAGAGTCGCTAGTTACCGTAAAGGTACCGACGGTACAGGGCTACGTGTCACTCGGGTTATTTGTGCTGTTCAAGACCGCAGCGTCCAGAGTTTGGGTGCAGCTGTCGTCCGACAGGTTTTGCTCAACTGCCGATGCGGTGGCTCAAGCCAACATGCATAACGCTGCTATTTAATATCTAACTAATGTTGTTGTGAGTCACAAGCTACCCAAGATTAGCTACCTATCATTTTACAGAGGGTGATGATCGCTGAAATACTGCCTTGTTCTTGGTGTTGTGCCATCTAAAGCAAGAAACAGTATTTACCGAAACAAACCATTTTATGCTTACTTTGTCTAATTCTGTACCGACGCGTTATCTTGAATATCTTCTGGTTCCTCGCAGTCGGTCTTTCATTACCAGCTTCCTTGAATCGCAGATGAACTACATTGGCTGAAGCGCCGCTGAGCGATTTCACCAGACAGTTAAGAAAAAAAGAGATGCCGCTGAGACCCGGCAGGATTTCTTCACAGCGCCACCTAGCGGTTGTTTTCGAGACCGACGTACCACCGAGTTGAACACGTCGGCTGGACTGGATACAACGACGCCCAGAAAAGCACGAAGACCAGGATCTTTAAAATTCGTTGACAAATGACATATAAAATGATTTGCCTTCCACAGACACGCTCTGTTGTGATGTATTTTATTTTATAAATATATTTTGCCCCACTGGTTATTTTATTTTATTATATATTTTATATAATAGTTTGTTTTTTGTTTTTTTTGCAACAAGAGCACATTAGCCTAGCTATATAGCATATAAGGGAAAGTCACTACTCTTAAGATATATATTCCTTAACAATATATTATTCACCAGTTTCTTGATACAGCTAATCATATTCTTGGCTTCTTTTACTTTTATTTTATTTTAAATGTCACTCTTATGACTAATATACTCCGAAAACTTCAGTCAATTTGCGCCCTTCCGATTTTAAAACGTTTTATTTTGCATAACGCTTCTCCTTTAAATGTGATGTTGGGCAGCCTCTTCTCCATAAACATAATCTCAATACTAATATGCTTCATAATTATAAACCAGTTTTGAAAACTGCCAGTTCCTCTCTAAAATACTGGGGAAAGTGGTCCCTTTAAGTATGACCTCATCTGACTAAAAACAATATTTTTGAAGTTTTTCAGTCTGGATTTAAACCTCTTTATACTGGGTTCTGGTCAATTGCCAACATTAAATGTTCTTACTCCTCAGGGTTTGGATAAGGTTATTTATGCCATCATTAAATCTTTATTTAATCTTCCTTTTATCTCACTTGGATTATTGCAGTGTACTATACATACAACTTCATTGGCTTGTTTAGAATTTGTACAGTTTACTGTTAAGAGAAAGAGAGCATATCATTCTGGTTTTAGCCTCTTTCCACTGGCTCTCTGTTCATTACTGGATCCAGCACAAGGTTCTTTTAAATGTTTTCATAGCCCGAAATAGAGCTGCACCTTCTTATATCTCAGAATTCCTAAAACCTCATTCGTCTTCCAGATCACAGCGGTTTTTAGATCAGTTGTTCTTGGCTTTTCTGTGGTATTGGCTGAAGCTCAAGGGTGAAGCTCAAGAGTTTTTGTTGTTGTAGTGCCAAAACTCTGGAACAGCCTATCTGGACATTAGGTCAGATCACTCAGTCTCAGTTTGTAAAACAAGACAGAACATTTTTGAATTCCACAGATGTTTGTGATTATTTGTGTGTGATTATCAGTCTATGTGTGATTATTACTGTATATGTTGTGTATGATTACCAGTGTATATGTTGTGTGCTTTTATGAATTTCTTTATGGAATCATATGTGTGCAACACTTTAGTTTTAAGTTTGTGCTGTAAATGAATTCTTACTTGCTTACTAGTGTGTGTCATTTTAAAGGGCAATATTTTAGTTCAGAAGACTCACACTACAGTACAAACGGTCAGCACAACAAAATTGAAACTTTTATTCTATATGGCTTCTTCTCCATAATAAGATGAGAGCTGCTTAATAAAATACTGCATTGGAATACTGTCAATGCCAAGTTGAGCAGTATCCATGATGTTAGTGATGCCTAAATATAGGAATGAATTCTTTTAATTTATTGAGAGAATTAGTAAAACTCCTTAATACCTTTTCTCTCTTTCTTTCTTTCTTTCTTTCTTTCTTTCTTTCTTTCTTTCTTTCTTTCTTTCTTTCTTTCTTTCTCTCATTCTTTCTTTCTTCCTTTTGTTTACACATTCTTTTGATGTTTATTTTTTATAATTTGAATAATAACATGGAATTGAAATATCCTCACCAAATGGCACTATACTCTGTTAATATTTGACAATCCAGTGTTTAACCCTAATGATGGCTATAAAATACATTTAATTATAATAACCTTAAATATTACTTTGTAGTTACAATATTGTGATTGTAATCAATTACATTTAGGTGCAATCGAGATAGTTATTTCTACTGTCAGAAATTCTCAGTCAAATGAGAAAGTTTTCAAACCTACACATTTTTATGCTTATTTAAAATGCAGTCTAATTTTCCTTCTCTAATATTTAATAATGTGTTATATGTTTAGTATTTATTGAGACTGACCTGTTTTTGAACCCATGTTCTTCACTATTTTTTAGTATAGTATACCACATTGAAATGGAAATATCTATTGGTCTGATGACTTACTCATTTATATCATTGAAGTATAATTTGAAATATGTAAATACAATTTAAAAATGTGTTTCTTAATTAACAAACAGTGTACACTGCACTATACTTAACCCAGGTATATAATCACACATTTCCCAGCAGATTCTGGCTCTCTAAATGATGATTGTTATCAGGAAATTGTCTTTTCAGTACAGGTAGATACCAGAGCGGAGGTATGCACCACTTTGACCCATTCAATTAAAAAGATGTGTACTGTTTTGTTCAGAACAGACTGAATAGATTGTCCGTCATTGCACACTGTGAATGGTTTAATATCTACATGAAAGGCAAACGAATGTAGCTTACATTTAAGAAAATAATGCGCTTTTGGAATGTAACTGTTGTGTCATATATTTGTACTGGTGGGATGAACATCTAAACGCCTTAACATCAATTATCAGTAATCTTTTCTTTTTAGGTGATATATTATTGGGATACTGGAGGTGTGTGACCGACAGTAAATTCAACTTGCTTGAATTTAGAAATAATATGAAAGAACTAAACAAGGATTTAGATTTTTAAATCAAAGGCCTGCTGTAAGACAGAATCTTACAGAATGTGTGATGTATGCCAGACTTTTATGCTGGAGAACATTTTCTTCATAGGTAATACGTCATTTCCCCTCACGAACAATACTTCCGCCCAGCCTCGTTGCGGTCTTTCTTTTTCTCGCTTCCCGTGAACGCCATCATGGGTCGTATGCACGCTCCTGGGTAACTATAATTTTAACATAAAACTGGCTGATAAAAGGACTACCCAATGTATCTAAACACGTATTTTACTATAATCTACCGAAATGTGTAAAATCTCGCCACAGTTAGAATGACAGGAGAATGTAGCTAGCCCTTTCGCACCACAGTAGTTGATGCTAACTCGCTAGCTGGCTAGCACCAGCGCATGGTCCACGATGGAGAGCCAGGTACGCTAACGTTAGCGGGTAGACGCCGGCTCGCAGTGGTATACTGTAAATAGATAACTGTCTAGCATATCGTGAAGGATTTGTGGGTTAGATGGTTATATGTTCGCGTCTGTGTGAGCTCGTGTGTGTGAAGTCTAGTTTTTCGTGTGCACGTAGTGTGTAGGCATTATAATAGCTTAACTAGCAAGGGTTAGAGAACTGACGTTTGGTAGGTTAGCTAATCTAGTTGTATAGAAACCAGTACAGTAGTTAACGTGGCTGTCTAGACTAGATGTGTACTGTACTTTATTTGTCTTTAAATGGGAAAGAGTTGTGCCATTTCATGCTTCGCCCTTAACTAGCTACATTTACGTCGTAATTTTATGGCCGCCGTGCAGACTTATTTTTCAGCTTCATCGTGAAACAGGCTAGCTTTCTGATACTGATTGTTTCATATATAACTCTTGTAATGACTACTGTAAAATGCAAGGATCTCACTGGTCATGGAATGTCTGGAACATCATAGAACTTTATTCCAGTCAGTGTGTGTTTGGTTGTGAATTTTTTTGGGTTAAGTCATGGAATATTGGGATTTTGTTTGTAGCATCTTAAAACTTTTAATGGCCATGTGTTGGTGTTTAATTTCAGTGGTTTCTTAAGGTCTGTGCCTGTTTTTCAAAGGTGTCCAGTTTTTCTTTTTATTAAAGGTCATGGAAATTCAGCTTTTTAATCTGCAAAAAAATGGGAAAGTGAGAATTTGACTAACTAGGAACACTGAATGGTTTTGATCGTCAGTTAACTCTCATTTTGTGTTTCAGTAAGGGCTTGTCCCAGTCGGCACTCCCCTACAGACGCAGTGTCCCCACAGTGAGTAACTAGTTACACACAGCTTTCTGCTTTTATTCCACACAAATGAAACATTTGCTAATATATTTTTACCTCCTCAGTGGCTCAAGCTGACATCAGATGATGTTAAAGAGCAGATCTTCAAGTTAGCCAAGAAGGGTCTGACCCCATCACAAATTGGTATGTTTTGGTGTTTATACGTGTGGTGTGATGTCTGTGTTGGTTCTGTTCTGAAATATTGGTATGCTGCAAAGTAAACATTCTCTTGAAGTAACCATCACCCCCCCCGCCCCATTCCTCCCATCACACATTCTAGCTATGAATAACTGAGGAAGAGCTACTGCTTGGAGATGTTTTTTGTAAAGAATTGCCGGTTGAAAATATACAGTTGCTGTATTGCTGTGTTGTAACTTGATTTTAATCACTGATGTTGGGGGTTTGCTGTAGGTGTGATCTTGAGGGATTCTCATGGTGTGGCCCAAGTGCGCTTTGTCACTGGTAACAAGATCCTGCGCATCCTGAAGTCCAAAGGCCTGGCTCCTGATCTTCCTGAGGACCTCTACCACCTCATCAAGAAGGCTGTTGCTGTGAGGAAGCACTTGGAGAGGAACAGAAAGGTAAATAAGTGAGGTGTGCACCTTGTAGGCTTCCTGAGACGCTACACTTGTGTGGAACCACTACAGCTTTGCTGGATCTTCTGTGTGTCTGTGGTCTTGTATATTCACACAGTTTGGGTTTTTTTGGGCTCATACTATGTAGGTTCAACTGCACATAATAGCTGATGTTGCTTAGCACAAGCTTGGTTAGTGTGGAGGTTGACATTTATGCCTTTGCAGGACAAGGACGCCAAGTTCCGCCTGATTCTCGTTGAGAGCAGAATCCACAGACTTGCCCGTTATTACAAGACCAGGAGAGTACTTGCTCCTAACTGGAAGTAGTAAGTATCAACTAAAATGTGTTAATAGGATTGTCTCATGCTCCTGAAGTAGACTTGAGCTGGTGTGTAGTTGCAGAGAGCTGACGATTACACCATAGCACATTTCATTGTCCCATTCTTTATATGTAAGAACTGAGATATTTCTGATGTGCTAGATCAAAACTGAAGGTAAATTAGCAGTGTGGCTCTGCTGTGCCAGTGCTGCCAGTCGTCTTCAGACAGAGTTGTCCTTCAGCGTTTGTGTACCTCTCGTTTTCTGTCCGCTTTCCTCCAGCTCACAGTCGCCTTTGTTTTCGTCCACAGCGAGTCCTCCACAGCCTCTGCACTGGTGGCATAAATGGAAAGCTTTTGGACAATAAATATTTGGATGAAAACTGATTGTGTGAACTGTGTTCATGTTGGTGTACTCTGGGCACAGATTGTATTACTGCTGAAATGTACAATATTTAAAAGATCTACGATTGGAATACATGGCCAACACACACAACCCACCACATTTTGTACAAATACGTTGGAAGACATCAAACATCTGCTTTTATTCAGCTGATAAAGTGCCTTGAGTAAATAAATGTTTATAAAGGTTCTTTTTGGCTTGGTATGGATGAAACGTTCTAATCAATGAGTCTCGTAATCTCCTTTCAACTTTACGTGGTGACTGGTTCTATCTTTCAACTTAACGTGGTGACTGGTTCTATCTTGCGTTAAGGTCTAGTGATTGCTGTAGAAGCGTGAGAATGCAGAGTATCAAAAGCTGAGCTAAAATATATAAATGTGTATGATTATTCATTTCTTTGCGAATGATTACCCAGCGAACATGGTTATAGTGCCATAGTCCAGATGTCCATGTTCACGTTTTCTCTCCCATTGGACTGCATTTAGGTTTCTCTCCTAAGCTTCTGCCTACACTTAAGTAATGAATAACATCATGGTCTTTTTGTCCAGCTTTATTAGTGCCTTGCCTGAAAATGTCAAAGATTAGCAACACGTTGAAATCATTTCATTTTTAATTCTGGATGGACACCACCAAACTAGCAGATAAACCTCTCTATTATCTCTGTATTATCCAGTTGCAAGACAGTAGCCTGTTAAATGTGACCTTAAAATGCAGTACATATACACTAATACACTGATTTGGATTCAAAGGGTATCTGGGGTGTTTCGTTGGTAGTTTGTGAACCTGGTAATAAACATTTATTCATTACTGCTTAAAGTTTAGTCAACTGTAGTCATGTGATCCTACTTTGGCCTGGAAATGCAGATTTTTACTGTATCAAGTTCAAAATGTACAGCTGATGTATGATACAACCCTCACAACACATGAATGATATAGCACTGTGTACTGCTACATTTCAGAAGAAAAACACATTTGCATTTGACCGCTTGAAGTCTTCAGTGTAGCATCTAAAGCTATAATTCTTACTGATGTCCTGAGTAAAACCTCACTAAGAGGGTCCGACGTGTTTATATTGCAAAATTATTCAGGCTTTACGAGAATCGTGCCCTGTCACCATATTGATATTACATTTTTTATTAGATATTAAAAAACACGACTACCATGATAACGTATTGTAGTCAGAGACAGAAACAGTAGTGCAGCAATTACTTTAAGTGTCCTATAAGCAGTGATTTCAGACCGAAGGAAAATTATTACTTGAGAAGCTCTATTGCCCTTCGATGGTGTTTTGTAAGGTATTTATCTGACCTCTGGTGTGCTTGGGCTTGCACATCTGATTCCCAACGAACTGCTGGGAGGCTCTGAGTGTGTGGGAGTGTGTGGTCTGAAAGGTGATACGAAGACACTGAACTTCATGGACAACCAGTAACATGCTAACATATAAATACAGTAATAAAATGCTTATATCTGTACAGTTTAAGATCACTGATTTAATCAGGGGTAGTGGCTATGGTGTCAAAAAAATCTTTGGATCAGTTTTATTACCTGTGGGTCTGCATGGAATTAATAGTTGTGTTCCAATTTTTCTTGACACACTAAACATCCCAAACCATTACACCGTTTACCAAAAGACCAAGAATCCTAAACACTACTCCACTGTTTTCACACGATTCAGATTTGCTGAATCTTCTGTGAAAAACTCCATGTAAATTCTTTTGTGAAATCCTTTCAACTATCAACAATTGTAAAATGTGTTCATTTAGAAAGCAATGGCATTCAGAACTCAGGAAAGGTCTGTGGGACAGTGTACTTGATCTGGAACACTGTGGGACAGTGTACTTGATCTGGAACACTGTGGGACAGTGTACTTGATCTGGAACACTGGATACCCAAAGACCTGGTGGTAGAGCAAGAGGAAGGGTAAGGTGACAAATTGTTTCTGATTTCAGACCAAACTCTTGTCCAGGGGTTGTCAAGGGAGTCACTGCGCAGTACAGTTCATTTGGAGTCACCGTAAACTCTGATTTGATAAAATGACTGGTTTACAATACAATATCAGTAGCTTGTGTGATACACAAAGGAAAGTTGTTGAGGATCAGGGAAGATTCCAAAACATCGGTGCCTCAGAGTCTCAGAAGTGACTGCGTTCTTCCACAGAACAGGGTGAGGATGAAGCAAAGCAAATTCTGTAAGCTAAAGTACTTGCAGTAACAGCTATTTTGTAGTGTATGTTTATTTGATGTTTTTTGTGTTACGTCTGAAAACAAGGTTTGGTTTAGAGGTCCTCATTTAATTTTTGTCTTTTTTAGTTTTTGTCTTCCCTGCCTCTGTCTCTTTTTTTGCCTGTTGACGTACTGCTTAAATTTCCTTTTTTACAGATCAGATCCACACACGAGTTTAGTAGAAATACTTGGTCAACTTTTACTATGGAATAAATTAGAGACATAATATGCCCACATTGTTATAGTTCCCCTTAGAAATGTCTTTACATTACAGTGCATCATGGTAATTAAGAGCGGTAGTTCATTCTACAGTTTGAATCTTATTTGGATCTGTGTACCATACAAACTACAGCTGTTTTCTAATGTTTGCAAAGGTTAGTACAACTCTGGATTATAGAATACACTTCGTTCAGTTATGCAATATATCACAAATCAGACTTAATATGAAATATTTGTATATGAAGATGCTGAATGCATCCAGCACAGTCATTTTCTTTCTGAATGAATATTGCACATGTTCATGTGACCAACAAACTGATACTTGTAATTCATTATGCCTCCATAAGAGGGCACCATTTTCTCATTATTCAGGCCTTTGTTTTCTTCCTTTTAAACATCTGAAATAGTTTAATGGTTTTGAACCTTTCCTTTCATCTTAGCTGTAGGAAGTTGTTTTCCATGAGATCTATCTATCTACATACACAAACATACTCTATACAGGGCTTTGGTTTGATAGTATTCTTAACACTGACCTATTGTCTATCTTTTATCACATGAGGATTATGTCTATGCTGGCAACTACAAAGCGCTTCTGTAAGTTGCTCTGGACAAGAGTACCTGCCAAATGGGACTTTTCTTTAAAACCTTACGTATAACCAGAATTCTTGACCTGCTATGATGCTACATTCATTTGTGCTGTTTTGGACAGAGGCAGCTGTGAATGAAGCACACAGTGCTGCTTCTCTCAGACTTAAGAGCTTCTCTGAATTTCACAGATTCTATGAAGATACAGGTGTTACTAATGTGTTAAGAAATAATCGGCCCTTAAATGTGACCAGAGGACCATTTCTCACTAAAATCAGACAATGACCCCCCCCCCTCATTTAAGGGAGGTTGTTAGTAGAGAGAATCAGGCAGGTTGGGGGGCGGGGCTTAACACAGCCTGCTGCAGAGTGCATGCATCCAGTCAGAAATGATATGACAGGAACTGCCCCAGCCACAGCCACTCCTTGCAAGCAAAGTTAACATTGAGTCACCTTGCTGCATTGTGAGCTAGTGGCAGCAGAAAGACAGACAGAAGAAGTGAGAGAGGG
>JAOXYF010000001.1:1170594-1184432 GCA_028565775.1 Sternarchorhynchus goeldii | reverse complement strand
GAGGGAGTGAGGGAGAGAGGGAGGGAGAGAGGGAGAGAGGGAGGGAGGGAGGGAGAGGGAGAGAGAGAGAGAGGGAGGGAGGGAGGGAGGGAGGGCTTTCACCAATGCTGCAGAGAAGCTCGAGGTGGTGCACCAGACCCATGTGAGCTGGGAAGAATCCTTTGATAAAGGGAAACAGTAATTAACTGAACACAAGGACAGACATATAAATATAGTGATGAAGGAGAACTGTGAAACGCAGACAGAATGTAGATGAAGGGTTCTGGCTGAAGCACAAACCAGCTTCATCTCGGGTGATCTTGGTGGACACACCCTCTATCCAGTGTTTGAGGTGTATCGTGTTTGATTGAAGCTGATCTGATACTGACAGTATAGGCAGGAAACACTGTCTGGTTGCCACCAGTGCAGCTTCATTCTCTGCTGTCAGTCTCTTGCCTCACACTCACTTGCACAGACGCCTTCACCAACCCCTTCAGGTCCTCTAGCAGAGGACCAGTCACTTTGAAAAGACTTTGTGGAAGTGCTGACAAAAATACCCCAGTCTTCAAGCATGGATGGTAATCCAGGCTGTTTTCCTGGATACATACAAAGCCTGGACTAGATTACTCTGTTAATGCGGATTTTACACTATAAATATTTTTTTAATCTAGCAATATACTAAAATTGGAAACTAACATACCAGGAGACCATTTACTTGATATCCCCCTAATTAAACTGAAATTTGAGTTCTGTTTAGAGTAATCACTATGAAATGTTTCTCACCATAAATGATCTATTTTCAGACAACAACATTCTGCTCTGCACAGTGGAGAAAAATACTAATGTATGGTATAATTATTAAAAATTCTAATGTATGGTATAATTATTAAAAATACTAATGTATGGTATAATTATTAAAAAGAGATTACAGTCACTGCAACTGATACAAATCACCTCGTAAGGGAAACTGACATTATTCTGTGTAAGAGAAGTGATCAGCAGGGAATAAAACCAGACCCAGAAACGTTGCTCTTGATTTCTCAGAAGTGTTTCTATGCTCTCGGTTTCTCTGTATTTCACAGTCTCTCGTTTGCAGTAAAACACAAACACTCATAATGAACATCATGCACTGGTTCTGTTTGGACAATAGTGTGTCAGAATCAACGAGAGACAAGCCAACAAAACATGGTGCTTTTAGAAAGGGCTCAGTCCTGATTTATTTATCCTGCTCAGAGGTGTTCATCACTGTCTGCACAGTGATGAAGCATTTTACAAGTCTAGAGGACAAACTGCTACATCATTGTATTTTTAAGTACAGACTTTTATGCTTCACAGCAAAAGCCTGTGAAGTGTTTGAAAGTCGATTCTGGCAAACGGGCTTCTTATGCTGTCAGCTTTCTCCTCCTCTGGTGCACTGACAGAGAGGTGCCATAATTTCAAGCGCAGCTTCACACTCCAGGTTTAAATGAATGGATGTCATCAGGACTGGGTGGGTCTTATCTGATATGCGGTGTGAACATTCATGTCACTGGTGAGAAGACTGTCCTCATTCAACACAGTTCAATTATGAGTGTTACAGCTGACAGAATGGTACGGTCAACTGTATCTCTCTCTCTCTCTTTGTCTCTCTCCCTCACACACACACACACACACACACACACACACACACACACACACACACACACACACACACAAAACCCCCCCAAACATCCATCTTTCAGATTTAAAATGAATGTCTATTTTTGAGGTCTTTGAATACACAAGCAGCTGATAAACCAGACTGTACGGTGACGGTTGCCCTAAATAGTGATGACATTTTTGGAGAATAATTGTCTGTTCTTTGTCTGCCTGCTTTTGTTGTAAGTCTGTCAGTCCCTCATGAGGAGTTTTAGGCAGGTGGGTATTTTTGTAACAGAATGACAGATAGAGTTTGTATCTTTCACAAGTCTCAAGTAACTGCTGAACATTTATTGACAGTAAAGCTTATGTTCTGATTCATGATAAGATGCTGTTGGTAAGACTGCATCATAAAGATAAATGAGTATTTACCTTTTTAAAGAGGCAAATTTGTCCATTAAAAATACTATTAGTGCAGGTGACTCTTGTTTTCTAGAGGATCATTCATATTAACCCATCGACAGACTCTGTGACAGTAATATCATTTGAAATGTTTAGGTGTGACTGGTCTACGAACAGCACGTCCTTATATGTACACGTAGGACCGCGTCATTTAATCTGTGTTTAAGAATACAAGTCTGTAAGGAAATTCTCTAAAAATAGAAACAGAAAGACTTCATGTGAGGGTGGGATAACTGTGATCTTACAAAGATGACAAAACGTGCCTTTATTGTAACTTTTTGTTTTTGTTTCCTTACTGTGGCTCATTGTTTTATATTTTATGCCAAGCAGCCATTAGGCGACAAAGTAAGAAACGGCCCTGTAGCCCCCAGCCTACTGACGCTGGACTGGAATAAAAACAACTCCAACTTTATTTTTAATTTACTGACGTTATACCTGAATTAAAAACAACTTTAATGTTATTTTTCATTTAGTATTTTTTAATTTTATTTTTAATGTTTAATTTGTTTTAAATTACTTTTGAATTACTTTTAAATTACGTTCAAATTAATTTGTTTTAAATTATATAACTCAAAAGAGCGTTTATAAGTTGCTATTAGAAGACTAAGTCTGATTCAAGCAGAATCTGAAAAAACTGTAAGTTGAAGTTCTCTCCCCAAATGAAGAAACCTATCTAATAATTTAAACTATCATTGGGAACTCGCCATTAAACTGATCCACACGCTCTCCTGGTATATTTTTAAGTCAAAGAAAATATTATGGTAACATATCTTTGAAGTAGATAAGAGCGAAGGTCAAAGCCAAACAGCGTGACCGTCCCCGCAGAGCAGCCTAACACTGAATCCTAAATCTAAAACCGCATTGTTAGGAATGTGAGGAGATCATAGGAAATAACCCCATTTAGTCTCCGTTTTTATGTTTAATCCCTCTGAATGCATTCCATAAATTTCACGTGCATAACTACACCCTAAAATGTTAAAGTATGATAGCAATGGGGAGCGCCATTTAGTGGAATTTAGTGTCATGTTTACGCAGTGCATCAAGAAACGTAGTATTGCGTCCACCAATCGTAAGGTGCCCCCAGTTCCCTCTTTTTAGTCGGCTTAAACACTGGGATAAAGATGTCCTGCACTTTCCCTAAGTTTGGTCTTCCCCTTTAATAGTGCAGCCCTAGTGGCGATTGTTAAACTGTCCGATATCCTAGAAACTCGACGCAGCGAAAGGAATGAAATAGCTGGGTTACTCTACACGGGATCATGGCTGCACCGCTCGGGCGGGATACTCTACCTGATTACTGGTCGTATGGAGTATGCAGCGACGGGAGAGTGTTTTTCATCAAGTGAGCGAGCCTTTTCTGACGTTTATCCGACGATCACTTCGTGCTGGTCTCGAGCTTACATCTGCACATTATTGCCTCGTTCAGTAACAGGTGTTTCTTTTTCAGCGACAAAACTCGCACCACTGCTTGGCTTCATCCCCGCACTGGTGAACCTGTGAACTCGGGACACATGATACGATCAGGTACAGTAATCACTGCTGTTAAACGATTCTCTTCGGTGTATAACCATTATAACTCTTCAGTGTAAACTTTAGTATCTTACGCTCGCCAGCTTGGGACTGGGGGGGGGGGGGGTCGCGCGAGCGGTTCGATGAACGGAGTCTCTGCTGCATAATGACTAGGGTACTTTCACTTCGTTCAAAATCTGTACCGCCTAATGGGATGCAGTACAAATACTTCTCTCCTCTAGATCTGCCGCGTGGATGGGAGGAGGGTTTCACCGTGGAGGGAGCCAGCTACTTCATAAAGTAAGCACGAGTACATTAGTGTTTCTGTTGTAGTCGAGGGCGCCTGCGGCGCGCGTGTCGCTGCATGGCGGCGCGGGCCGGCGGACCGCTGGGTTCGACCGCTCTCGTGGGACACGAGCATTTACAACCCTCCGTCCATCTCGGAACTACAGTCGCAAGTTGTGATTCAGAGATGAAGTGGCATTATATACATATGGAGTCGTACGTTTTAAGACTTTTTAGAAGCGCCACTGGTTCTATTTATTCAAATGCAGGATATTTGTTGTCCTGCACGGTAACATCGAAATAATATTAGCTACGTGGTCAGAATCGTTGTTGAAACCCCCTTTCGGCGATGTTGCTAAGAGCATAGTGAAACCTGTAGGCTGTACAAGAAATATCTAAGCTACATCTTGGAGGAATCTTGAATAGGCTACCGGAGCAGGAGAGCATCTACAGAATCCCCTCTGTATACGTGTCGTTAGAAGCTTTAGCATATTAGACAAACTGCTATGTAAGAAGTACAATACTTAGATTCTAAACCTATTGCCAAACCAATTTTAGTATAAATATATCGGTCAAGCTCCTTTTAACGATGCGGTATGGGTGCCAATATTATCAATAGAGGCGGGAGGTAATGCCAAAAAGAGAGTAAAATCTAGCAAAGTTAATGGGTAGTGGGGTAGTGGTGTAGCTAAAACCAGGTAGCCAGGACGGTAGAGAGGCACTGAGAGTCGTGTCAGGGCTGAGGACAGGAGTAATTCTCCCCAATGGCTCTGGTGGTTACAAAGCTGACAGATACATGTTTGTTGTTGCTTACTGTAATTAGAAGCACAAACAGATTGTTTACTACGATGATCCTGACAACAGACATGGACACAGAGAGTTAACTGTGGATGGGAAGATGATCACAACTAGAACCCCTGACATTGTTACTGAAAAGCATCTGCTTTTGCAGGCCTGGAAGTGATTAAAGGGGCTTTAAGGCAGATAGTTGTCATTTATGATTCAGACTTGAGGCAGAAGATGAGAATGACCACATGTTGCTTTTGTTTATTGTTTTGATGCTGCTTATGTAAAAAAAAAATTAACAAACTCCTTGTTTAGGGAAGTAGCTGTTGTCACCTTCTGTGGTGGTATCAGAGCCTACTTTGATCTTCTGTGGTGGTATCAGAGCCTACTTTGATCTTCTGTGGTGGTACCAGAACCTACTTTGATCTTCTGTGGTGGTATCAGAGCCTACTTTGATCTTCTGTGGTGGTACCAGAGCCTACTTTGATCTTCTGTGGTGGTATCAGAGCCTATTTTGATCTTAGCCACAGAACAGCTGAGAAATACTTCATGTTTGTACATGGGAAGGCAGTTATTACAGTGTTGATGAGAGATCAGCCCTGCACTCCAGGAGAGTCCTGCTCCAGTTACCGCTCTCCCTCTGGCCACGTTACAGGGCAGGTGAAGGGTACTGTCCTGCAGGACTGAGCAGGCTTTCCCATTAACATTCTCCTCATGTCCAGTATTGTACAAGACCTTCACTCTCCCTATCAGCAGCTGCATTTGTGTCCATTGTGTGTGAGTGTGTGTATGTGTATGTGTGTGTGTGTGCGTGTGTGTGTGTGTGTGTGTGTGTGTGTATGTGTGTGTGCAGGCACGTTTGACTGATATATGACATGAACACACTTTTGAATCACAGTGGCCAGACTTGCCAAAGGCACTTTGCTGGAACAGCTGGAACAAAGCACATCCATACACGTCCATAGCACCCATGTGATCACCGTGGTGTGCACGTGCCCGTCATAGCATCCATGTGATCACCGTGGTGTGCACGTGCCCGTCATAGCACCCATGTGATCACCGTGGTGTGCACGTGCCTGTCATAGGGTCCACGTGATCACCGTGGTGTGCATGTGCCCGTCATAGCACCCATGTGATCATCATGGTGTGCATGTGCCCGTCATAGGGTCCACGTGATCACTGTGGTGTGCACGTGCCCGTCATAGCACCCATGTGATCATCATGGTGTGCACGTGCCCATTGTAGCGCCCACGTGTCCTTCATCCCTTGTTCAGCTGCACTGATTTTGCTTGTTGTCTGGAGTCTCTGTGCTCAGCCGTATGCAAAGGGCTGGTTGTCTTCTGCTGTGTTTCGCAGCCTGATTTGTTTAAAGTGTCATGCTGTGTCAGTGCCTCCCAGCACAGACCAGCCACTGCTCTGTGACACGCTGCTCTGTAATGTGTCAGTGATTTCCAGCACAGACCAGCCACTGCTCTGAGACACGCTGCTCTGGGATACCCTTCTCTGCATGTCCTGTGACTCTGCCACTAAGCTCGTCTCAGAACCATCCAGTAGCACATTCTCTGTCCCATAGCGCACACACGCTCTGTCCTGTAACATACACACTCTGTCCCGTAACACACACACTGTGTCCCGTAACACACACTCTGTCCTGTAGTACACGCTCTCTGTCCCATAACACACATTCTGTATTCCGTAACACACACTCTGTCCTGTAACACACACACACTGTCCCGTAACACACACTCTATCCTGTAAGTACACACTCTCTGTCCTTTAGTACACACTCTCTGTCCCGTAACACACACTCTCTGTCCTGTAACAAACACTCTCTGTCCCATAACACACACTCTGTCCCGTAGAACACACTCTCTGTCCCGTAACACACACTGTCTGCAGACACTGTTTTCCTCCAGCAGATGTGGCAGTTACTGGCATAGTGATGATCCTCCTCTGGGCCCCGCTAACCCTAACCCCCACACACACACACACACACACACACACACACACACACACACACACACGTCCTGCCAGGGAGACGTGTTCTCTTGTGCCTTATTTTTTTGTTGTTAGCTTTGGAGCTCCACTCAACCCTTCAGAGGCCGTGCCTGAGGAACAAGGCCTTGGAATGATGGAGTTTGGATTGGAAGTGGAACTGACACAGTCATTGAAGCTTGTTGCTTTGTTCTTCAATGCAGGTTTAGCGTTTGTAGCTTTAAAAAAAAGGTTTCAGCCACGAAATGCATTAACAGAATCTTTGAAGTCCTGAATGACAGCGTGTATTCATCCATATCTTCTCATCTTGGAAATGTGTGCCCCGTTTTTTGGTGATATATTCGCCTCTGCAGCTAGAAGCACATTACAGCTTTTCATCAAGCCCAGTTATTTTTACAAGATTTTATTTATTGGGTTTTTTCACTCCCTCAGGCACAAAAGCCAGTTGCTAAAGTGCTACTTCGTTGCTCAGTGCACATGTTGGTTCAGAAATCCACCTGTATTCACCCCATAACGAGCACCTGTCTCCTTCACTCTTTTGTAGACCTGTTATGTAACACCTTCCTCAGCCCATCAGTGCCCTGTTTGCTGCTTTGCATTTCAATCGCTCTACTTTTGTGACAAATCGTTTTTTTTGGTTTGTCTTTGCAAGCCAGCCGTTCCCGGCTGCACCGGCCCAGTGGGCACCGCGGCTGCAGCATTAGCATAACGGAGGGCGAGTTGGAAAGGTCACTGCAAATGATTTTGGAAGTGCGTTATTGCTGACGGTCTTGTTGTTGGACCACATGAAGGCGGCCATTGTGTCGAAGATGGTTGTGATCAGGCGGAACAGAGCAGTGCTGAGAAGAACAGCGCATCACAAATGTCAGGGCTGTAAAATAAAGAGCTTATTTGTGGCCCAATGGACTCACCGGTTCCTGCTTGGACCCCGTATGCTGCCGCTGTGCTCTGTCCCTGGATCAGTTTTCGTTCACCAGTTGAAAAGGAAATTGGTCATTTTAATGAGGTTAAAGTGGGGTATTGAAGGTAAAGGAATTCGTCTTTCTCTGCTTTAAGTACATTACTATAACAGACTCGGACTTCACAGCTCGTTAACTTCAATCAATTACTAGTCAAAGAGCTAAAGCATAAGATACTTGTTTAGTTTTTACAAAAAGAATTTGGCATGATTTCTTTTAAAGCAGGCAGTCTAAAGTGTGTGTGTAGTCGCTCGAAACGCCACCTCAGAACAGTCTTGTCATTACTTATCTTTACCAACCCTCTCGTCATCTGATCGGCCTACGCAGGCAGCAGGCTGGCATCAGGACCGGGAGCTACACTAGATGTAAGACATGTGGGAAACATTAGACAATTTTGAGGAAGCGCAGACCTGCCAGCCAGGATGGGTAGCGTGTCCTTCAGGGTGAGCACGCTGGCTGTATGTTCGCACCTTCCAGGACCCTTCAGTTCTGCTCATGTGATTATTATTATTTCTGTGGTTAATCGGGAGAGTAGTCAGTGTGCCACAGTTGTGACCTTGGATTCTGGACCAGATATATTATATATTATATGTATTAGATGTACTGCAGGCTCTGTGGTTGCCAGATATTTCATTAGAACCTATATGAGCTTATGAAGGTTAATAAGAAGAGCACTGGAATGCAGTGGCGCCTGGTCTGGATCCCTGCTGCATGGGGGGGAATTAAAGATGAAGTATGTGAACGGAGAGTTACGGAGAAAGGTGGGTGAAACTGACGCAGTGTTATTCCTGCCAGAGCTTGGAGGAGTTGTGGTAACGGATCCTACAGCAACAGCACCATTGTTTACATCGTTAAATGCTGTACTGGGGATTTGAACGGGAGCGTCAGAACCAAGATCGACAACGGCAGGGTTTGATGCCATCGTTCTCATCAGAGCTCTGGATGGTGGAAGGTCATCTCTCCTGATGAAGACTGCTGAAGTCTGGAGATCAGAGAGCTTTGTGGGTGATTCATAAAGAGGTCGTAGTCTGATTCATCTCAGCTGATGTCAGTGCGCTGCCCTTAGAGAGCTGACCGATAGCAGGAAAAGCAGGTCTCACCAGGTTTCAGCAGGTCTCACCAGGTTTCAGCAGGTCTCACCAGGTCTCAGCCTGTCTCATCAGGTTCCAGTGTTAGTGGAAGCTTATGAGGAGCAGCAGACATTCTCTTGAAGATTACCAGCTAATAGGGGAGATGCACGAGGCATGAATCTTTTCTTTTTTACCTGGCTGCCTGTATTGACAGACTGGCTTGGCAATACGTTTCACCACTGTTGAAGGACTGGCTTGATTATGCTGTTCCTGCCTGCTTTTTCAAGCATAGTTTATCTCAAGCATAGCTTATCTCTTGTGTTTGTATTAGCAGTCAGATACATTTTATATTTAAGCTAGAGTGTTTTAATAAGAGTTGCAGGTTGTTGTGTGTGCGTGGTTCTGCCTGAGTGCAGGACGCGGGGCTGGGCCTTCGGCCGTGATGGTGCTGGAAGCAGGTGTGGAGTTATTGTTCTGATCCTCTCCACTCCTCTGCCCGTTGTACCTTGAGCAGGCTGAGTCCACCAGTCCAAGTCCACACATTGCTGCCGTGACAACAGCCTGTTGCTAATGCAGCACAATAGAGTGACTGTTGGGTGAGTGTGGTACAACTGTGCTTCCAAAATGAGGACTGGCTATAGACGAACCTGACCAGTTAGACCAGGTCCTCACGGGTGTGTGTACATGAATAATTAACATTTAACCATTGGTTACTAACGCTTCACTTGAGTTTAGATAAAAAAAAAACTGTTCATCTTTATTTCAAGTTGGAAACATCCTGGAATGTGTCTCCATAGTGAGGTGTCACATGTGTGAAAATTTGTAGAGGAATGTGTGCAACGCCACTGGGGAAAGTGCTTCTCCTGCTCCTCACCTCCCGCTCCTCACCTCTCGCTCCTCACCTCCTGCTCCTCACATCTCGCTCCACACCTCCCGCGCCTCACCTCCCGCTCCTCACCTCCCGCTCCTCACCTCCCGCTCCACACCTCCCGCGCCTCACATCTCGCTCCACACCTCCCGTGCCTCACCTCTCGCTCCTCACCTCCCGTTCCTCACCTCCCATTCCTCACCTCCCGCTCCTCACCTCAAGCAGAGCACAATGATACCTGATCAAGTCGGTCTGTGTTGAGCCTTTGGAATTCTATAGCTCCCCAAGGACATTTCTGTACAATGGTGTCTTGGTGGGACAATATTCTTTTTGTCTTTTGGGTCAGCATTCCACATGAGAGGCAGAGGAGGGGTTGGGTTTCTGTGAAGCTTGAACCATGCAGTGACTGCCCACGCCAGCGAGCTTTGGGCTCCCCGAGCTAGTTTTCTGGCTCTCACGCACAACGAATAATGAATGTGGAGAAAATAGCTGTTTGTAGTATTCTCATTCCATTCTCTGCCAAGCCGTTCTTCCTTTGTTCTTTCTACACCCGTCTAATTGGTTCTGTTTGCTCTGTTTGTAGATGTGATTCTTGGTGCACAATGAGTTAATCATCCATATAGTGTTTCCCCAGAGTGAACGTAACATCTCTGTAAACACTAATTAAAGGAAAGTGGAGTCATGAAAGCTTTTAATCTGATCTGCTGATGGTGGAATGGTATTACCCCACTCCAGACCAACTCCATGATTCGTTTTTGGAGGCTATGAATAACCTTTGACCTATTGTTTTCTGAACACTAAATCTTGCAAGCTGCAGCTGTATCGGTGTCTCAAGGAGAGAGTGGATCTGTCTTGAGTGTGACCTCATAGTGACCTCATACCAGCTCAGTTATTTATGTACTTCTCTCATGCAAATAACTTTGCAGCACCTGAATAACTGTTTTTTAAAACGTGTATTTCAGGTTTAACTGGCTAAAAGTTTTTATTTTGTTCTTTTATGTGGACTCTAGCCTGCACTTGACACAGGTCATTCTCTAGAAGCGTTTGTGCTATTTTTTTATGCTGTTTGGCAGATGAATGTAGCTTGAAAGCACTAAAACTTGTAAAAGCGTTTCAAGCTGCTGACACACTGTGTTTGATGCAGTAAGGAGTATTGTTCAGATTTACTCAGGAGGAAAGTAAAATGTAGCTATTCTCCCTATCCTGAAATGACAGAGTTTTTTTCCTAGTAGATGATTATTTCATTCATGTTGTTGTTATATTCACAGGTGCTTCGTTTATATTTACCGTATGACGGCGGATATTTTCTTTTTCCCATGGAAGTAAAATCTCTTCTAACATGCATGCGTAGTTTTTCTGGGTCAGGTTTCCACCAGTGTTAGACTGTATCTTCAGGGGCTTTTATTAAAGCAGATGGTGCTTGATTGATTATTAACTAGTTTATGGTGAACCAAACATGGCCAGATTGGTGCACTGAGAAGAATCTAGACACCGATGAAGCCAAGATTTGAACAAATCCTAGACCCTAGAGGTTGATGAATCTTAGACACTGATGAACCCTAGAGCCTAAACACTGATGAACCCTAGAGCCAGGACCCTAACGAACCCTACATCCTAGACACTGATGAACCCTAGAGCCAGGACCCTAACGAACCCTACATCCTAGACACTGATGAACCCTAAACACTGATGAACCCTAGACCCTAGACACTGATGAACCCTATACACTGATGAACCCTAGACCCTAAACACTGATGAACCTTAAACACTGATGAACCCTAGACGCTGATGAACCCTAGACCCTAAACACTGATGAACCCTAGACACTGATTAACCCTAGACACTGATGAACCCTAGACCCTTAGACACTGACAAACTCTAGAAGCTAGACGCTCATGATCCCTAAACATTGATGAATCGTAGTTCCTAGACACAGATGAATCTGAGACCCTAGACACTGAGTGCCAAGCATCTCTGCAACTGTTCTGGAATCAGTTATGACTATTATTGATTTCTATGAGTTATTCATGACGTCTGCTCATGTATGACTGGTGTACAGCATGTGCTGAGTGCTGCATGGTTGACTGGGACGTGTCTGCCTTTGATCACCGCACTGTTCCCAGCCAGAAGAGCGAGTGTGTAAGGAGCAAGTGTGTAAGGAGCGAAGTGTGTCGCTGCTTCTCTGTGCTGTGTGCGGAGAGTAAGGGACTGGAAGGATAAAGTGATTATGCTGCGTTTTTCAGTGAGGAGGAGGAGGAGGCACTCTTCACTGTGATGGGACTTCTTAATGATTTCCCCTTTGCAGGGGGAGCTGTGCGCAGTGAAGCTGCAGTGGACTGAACTGGACGGGGGAGGGGGTGGGGGTGGCAGGGTATTGGGGGGAGCAAGAGATGGAAAACTCTACTTTAGAATTCACTACCTAGAGCACGGACCATTTATCTTGCAAAAATTGCATTAGCTGCGTCTGACCACCAGTAGCAGATGGAGAGTTGGTTTGGGAATTTAGAGCTAGAGCAGGCTGGAGGGGGGTCAAACAGAGCCCAACTCAGGGGAGCGTCTGAAAGCTTTTGAGCTGGTTTTGTGGGAGTTGGAGAGGCACAGGAACATCCATTTTCCCCTAGTGTCTCTCTTTCTTCCCCTTGTGCCACGGACAACCCACGGAAGACCGCAGTACCCTGGCACTGTCCCGGCCCTGACGGATGAATGCCACGCCAGGCTAAGAACACATTGTTTCTGCTATTCGAAACAAATGGCACTCGGGTGGTAATAACAGTGTACTGGGGCAGTGGTGAAAAAAACCCAGCTGATCAAACAAGGAAGGGATTGAGAGTTTGACACAGTAGCTGCCTGTGTAGTGCAGGCACAGGCTGTTCCATCAAACACCATTAGACGTGATATATAATGCCAGAGCCCTCGCAGAACGCCTTCACATTCGCGGGTGAGATGAACTCCCCGTAACAATGTGCGGTAAGCAGCATGGCCGATTGCATATACCCAGGGCGAGAGAACGGGCAGGGCGGGCACCCGGCAAGCGAGGGCAGCTTCGCCAGCTGCACCAGGGCGGGTGTCACGGGTCCCTGCTGTAGTTGCCTGCCTCTACGCTGCAGCACTTGGAGGGAGGCTGAGCGAGATGACACCCAGGTCCAGCTGGAGACCATCAGCGAGGAAGTGGATGAGACCTCAGCAGGCAAGGGAAGGTAATGCTGATGGAGCTCAAACTGTAGCCCATTTCCTTTGATTCAAGGGTGGGTGAAGATAAGAAGTAGGAGAGCTGATTGTGGGGTGTTTGTTATTGTTTTTACTGCGGCAGTTCCTGTGAGTGTCCTTGGAACGTATAGCTGGATCTAACTGTCATGTCCCTACAGTGGTTGGAAGGAAGTGACAGCTCTGCTTTATTCTGGAGAGAGAGAGAGAGAGAGAGAGAGAGAGGAATGAGGGAGAGATCAAATAAGAATGAGAGAGAGAATGAAAGAAACGATAAAAGAATGAAAGAGATTGTTTGTGAGAGAATGTGTGTGTGAGAGAGAATTTTTCAAAAGGTAAGAGTTCAGAGAGAGAAAATCTCCAGGGTGCTTGAAACTGCAGTATTACCAGCATTTGCCTTTGACCTTCAGGAGGCTGGAGGGGAGAATGGACCCTGGCAGCTGTCCAGACATGCTCCAGACATGCTCCAGACATGCTCCAGAGCAGGGTGTGCTGTTCTTTCTTCCAGACTTTCCACTATCTGTGTTTGTGGGTTCAGGTAATTCAGACCATGACAAGAATGTGGGCGAGTGCCCACGCTTTTCTCTGCTACTGAAGGAAATTACAATAGCCAATAATGAAAAGCTTTTGTTCTGGAAAAGGAGCATTCTGGGTTTGACCCTTGCAGCTCCAAGTACGCATATTTCAGTGGCCTCCAAGTTTCCAAGGCTTTTGATAGGGCAGAATGAAGTGAATCAGCTGGGTTTGGGTTGTTGTGTCTTGTCTTATGCAGATAAAGATGTGAATCACTTTAATAAAGTCATGAACAATCAGATTGTTCCTTGTTTATTACTGCAGCTGACTAAGATTAATGTCCGACGTAGTTAATAGATGAGCAGAAGGAAAGTATATTCAATGCTTGTATTTATAGAACCACTATGACAGGGTGCTGTGTTCAGTGTTACATCTGAGTCCTGTCCAACCGGGATCTGAGTCCTGTCCAACCGGGATCTGAGTCCTGTCCAACCGGGATCTGAGTCCTGTACAACCTGGATCTGAGTCCTGTACAACCTGGATCTGAGTCCTGTACAACCTGGATCTGAGTCCTGTACAACCTGGATCTGGTGT
>JAOXYF010000001.1:1091428-1112175 GCA_028565775.1 Sternarchorhynchus goeldii | reverse complement strand
CTCATAAGAAATATGTACTGAAGATGAGATGCAATAGTCATATTTAATGAAATATGAATTATCCGTTTAGGAGAAAACTTCATTCACTGACCTCATTTATTGTTTTCCGGTACTTTAGAAATATTTTTTCATGTCATCTCCAGCGCTAAAGCGCATCTGCCGAGCAGAGAAAAGTTTCAAGTGCAGAAGCGCTGTTGCCTTGAAGGCAACACACTCCGTTTGAATAATTAATCTCCTTTTTGGTGCAGATAGAATCTGGGGATGAAGATGTGACGTGTGGATATGATTTTTCTCAGGAACAAAGGGAATGTGAAAATGTGAAAATGAAAGACAGAGAAGCGCCCGAGCAGATGTGATGAGATGTTGTGAAAGGATATCTATTCTAACGTACTCTCTTCATCTGCTATACTCTCTCCCTCTCTCCCCCTCTCTCCTTCTCTCTCTCTCCCACATGCGATTCCTCCCTCCCCCTCTCTCCTCTCTTTAGCCCTGCGTGACTCTGTTAACAAACATCTACCGCATCTGCCTGTGTAATTGTAAGTATTACATTCTTTTCTATATTGTTTCATAATACGTTAAATCCGAAATGTTACATTTAGATTAAAAATTATGTTTATTCAATTTTAGAATGGATACAATGGACTTAAGAAAGGCTGGACTTGACCTTAGATTGATTAGGGCAATTATATAGGGTACTTTTTAATTCTTTGCAAATGTTCTCGCCTTCAGCTGCTAGTTAGTAAGTATATTTGAATGGAAGATGTACTTGAATGCAGTTATTGGTCTCTTGAGCGAAAAAGCCGAGTTGTTGTATATAGTTTATTTCAAACTGTTAACTACTTAACTGTCTGCGCACTGGAATCTTTCAGTCAGCGGCTCAGGGTGCGAAGGAAATTAATAGGTTATTACAGAATAGGTATTATTGTATTCAGAGCATTTTTTTAAATAATTGCTGTTCATGAATGATGCGGAGTACACGGTGGCATTAGGAGTATGAATTAATGTGATGTAAAATATTTTTCTTAGGTAGTAGCCTTTGGGTGTCATTTTAAGTGTGAATGTAGTAGATCGTTATTAACAACCAGTTTAGCAATTTTACAATTTGACTAAAATCATTATTTCACGATTTTCTACATTCTACAGTGTTAACATTGATTTGGCAAATCAACCAGTGGTTCAAATCTTACATAATTACTGCAGATTGTATAAACTGAATTTAAGTCAATTTTTGGCTAATCGATCTCTTATTTATTCAAAATCTCGTGGAACAATTAATCTGGACAATTGAGATAAAAAAAAACGTTTTATTAATCGTATTCGACAACAGGCAAAACAAATTCTGCGTCTCCCCAACGCTAATTGATTGTGTCAGCATGTATATTGCTCTATTGTTTTTAAGGGAACTGCCCGCAACAATACCATATTGTCCTCTAAGTGGCACTAACCTAATATAGCTGAAAGGGGAAACTTTTTATTTTTAAATGTGATATGCACTAGACCAACAGTTTTGCTTTGACACAACAACACTAGATTTTACCAGGTATACACAATCTACTCTAATATTTGATAAACGTACCGATTTATGCGTTGGTATAACCAACTACACGAAATCACATTAGAAAATCGAAGATTGATCATTTCCTTTGATTCCTGCTATACGCTCCGCGGCTGTGGATCAGTTAATCGGTGAACGTGATTTCTGTACTTTATCCTAAAGGCTAAGGGCTACGCTTATAACTAATGTGAATTCAGAGCCCAGTGATGCGGCCCCGTGCAGAGATCAGACCGGCGCAGTGTACCTGTTAAAAGGCGCTGCGCATAGAACCCTCGAGCCACCGGTGTCAGCGCGCGGACCTCCCTGCGAAATCTTAATCCGCTAAAAGCATCGGGTCTCGTATATACACTGACATCCTTCCAAACAATACATACAGGGGTTTTGCCTCTGTTTTACGTTTCCGAAGAGAAGTTTACTGTAGTACTTATCGACCTTAATATCAGTGCGCAGGGTGACGTGATGGTCAATTTAAAATAATGTTGCCACTATAATCAAGATAGGAAAGTTTTTTTTTTACCTGATTGTTTTAAAGAGGGCTGAAGTAAAGATAAAAACACATAATTCATATAATGCGGTGTATCTGCATTTGCAAGACGCAGCGCTTGTGGCAGTGATTCAGTGATAGTAACATCATCCAAGCGTTTTTTTTGGGGGGGGGGGGTTGAAAGGAGCACAATCATTCACTCTCATTCTCTCTCTCCACACTCTCATTCTCTCTCTCCACTCTCTCATTCTCTTGCTCGCCTCTCTCTCTCTCGTGCGTCTCTCGTCTGGGAGGGGGAGCCCTGCCTCTTCGCCGTCCTCAGATCAATGCCCAGGCCACTCACTTTCTGATGTTGCACGACGGGAAATGCTTTGAATACTTGCGACATGGCCGCTTGCGTTGATTGCCAAGATTGACAGCAGAAACCATCGTCTTCTCTTGTTTCTGTTATACAGAGAGGAGATAAACGTGACAAGTAGTTACAACAGCTCTTAGCAGTCCTGAGAGTTGAACTTCATAGCTAGAACGGGATTCCCACTACGGTCAGTGGAATCGCTAGACTTTAGTTTCTTGTCTTTACCCTACAGATTTCATAGCGCTTTATTTCTAGCATTTATACTGAAACGGGATACGGCGAGGACAAGCGTTCGTGCTTCACACCCAGCTCACGTCAAGGTAAACTTCTGTTTTCAGCTGTAACCTGTTGTTCCGTGATTTCGTGCCGATTTAAGATTTCTGTGCTGATTTTCAGTTCGTCTCGTAGCAATATCGCTCTTCAACGCCATTCGTAAACATCTCCGTTATCTAAGTGTCGCTCTAACTACTAAAACATTACAGTTCTGGCTCAGTCGATGATTTAATAATATAATTTTGTTTGTTTGTTTAGGACGCATTTATTTTGTTTATCGCGTTGCTTGTTCCAGCGAGGCGTAGGCAGTATGACTCGCATTTTAATACGTAAATCTCGACTGAGCGGTGCCAGTAGATATAAGCAGATCCTTGTTCTTGTAATAATCATCGTGATAGTCAAAAGTTGACAGAAGTTTCACCCATGGTTGCCTCCGTAGATGTTATGCTGTGTTTGCTTCATTGTTCGTAATGTAACAGGCTGCAAGAGGCAGGCTGACTCACGCGCATCCAGAACTGAAACCAACTAAACCAAGTAAAAGAAACGACTCTTATCTACCCTTTGTAGGAACATGAACAAAACAAGTCGCATATTGAAAGTACCAACAACTTTTTTTTCTGAGTTAATATGAGATTGCGTTGTTATCCGGATGGCAGCTAAACTTCCGACCATAGGAAGCAGTTTTGTTTGTGTCCACAGAGCGGTACTATTCGTTGACGACGACTGGGGCTCGACTTTAGATACAGCGCTGCGACCCCTTGGTTCATATTCGACGTCTTTTCAGCTTCTATAGCTGACGAAATTTTATACAAGTAATTTAGACAAAAACTATTGTTTTTAATCGACACCGCACAGTTTAATTTTCACAAGTCAGAGTTACTGATGATCGCTCTTTCTAAGAGTGTGGAAATTTTCTCTGACTTAACTTTCGCTTGGGGTCAGGGAAATTGACCCTAGAAAGAATGCACAATCCATAAATTAAAATGAACTGCTTAACCAAAGGCTGGTCCATTTAGGGGCGATATACAACTTGGACAACCATGTTCCTTTTAGCTTCCAGTCTTGACAAAAGCAGCTCCGAACGCCACGGCGTGAGCGCTGAAAGGACGTGAACTCCCAAAATTACTTACCTATGCGTGCTTTTTTATTTGATGGTATTTAGTTTAATCAGTGACCGGTAACAGCACTCGTGAAAATTACAATATAATCTTATTAATGATCGGAAGTGTTTATTAAGCTTGAAATAAGACACTTAATCAATAAAAATGGAGTGCATTTGTAATAATCTACCTTCCATAATTATTTAAAAATGGCATTTAGTAATACATTTGATTCTAGTTATGGGTATTTTGAAATAGTAAGGAAGACGTATTGCAAATGTAGTTTTTCGGATTCATACAGGACAGGATGTCTTAGTGATTCCCAGACACTGCGCGTAAAGGTACTAAAAAGACAAAAATATTTGATAGAATGTAATATGTGCGAACTTTGTCTGTGTGACAGAGATAGGTCATCGTCCACAGGGTGTTCCCCAAAAGTACACGCATTCAGACACAGATAAGCGGTTTTCGACTGCTGGACACGAGGTGATAACATTTAATAAGAAACATTGCATGCTGACGTATTCTGGAATTTATAGGCTTTTAAAAAAAACTGCTAAAGGGAACGTAGACTGTCCAAGTACCGCAATGCGCCGATCATACAAATTGTTACACGTGAAACCTTCGCGATACTTCTTTCTATTTCTGCCGATTTAATTTCATTGTCACTTTTTCAGTTCACGTTGGAAACGAAACGGTGACTTTTTCTTTTCTTTCAACCTTCGGAGAAAATACAAAGCGTTGTTGTTCTCGTGAATGGACGCAATCGGACACCTTAATTAAACCCAGCTTAACTTCTTCTCGTTCTTCTCTCAGAAATTGTGTCCAGTCTGTAAGAATAACCCGGTGTCTAATAATACATTCTTGTCTTAAGTGAGTGGGGCTGTTTGAAAAACAATCCCCTGACTTGCCCCTCTGTTGGGGTGAAGTTGATCTCGTAATGGCATTTTGTTTTGCGCAGTTGCTGTTAGCTCTGGGTGGAAGTTCCCTCATAAGGTAAGCTCAGTAGAAGTCTAAATGGCACATTTATAATTAGACTGCCAATTCAGCACATTGTCCCGATAGCTGTACAGGGATATGCAGCACTGTCTGGAGCTCTCAATAGAGGCACTTTATTCACTGGCGGCTAGTTTGTCCCTGCCTGCGTGTATGGTGTGAGAACAGGGCTCTTTTGATGGACACGTACACAATTGTTATTCATAGCAAAAGCATTAAAAAAAAGGAAATGTCCAGTTTTAATGCCTGATTATGCGAACACTTTATAGACTATACAAAGCTAGCGTTTTTTTCAACAAAATATCCCACGAAATGATACGTGCGTAATTCAATTTCAAATACACATTTTGAACTTAAGCTGCAGACACAGCTGCGCGGACCTTCCGTTATTGAGTGGATCCACTAATCGATCTTTTACGCGTGCCTATAGAGGATGGAACTATTTAGTGATCTTAAGTAGTTTTTATCTGTCACGGTTTTTCATACACACACACACCTGGGAAGTCACAAAACAATGTCTTTCACGTCTCGCGCAGCTCCGAGATTAATTTAGAAATATTAGGTGTTGCAAGTGTCTCACCGTAATGAACCAACATTTGTATAAATTCCTTAAGTAAATAATCTGGTAATCTGACCTTTATTAATATCACGGGGTGTGTTTTGCAGGATTTTCTGCACGTGGATTTGGGAAGGAACCTGTGGTCTTGCGCGAGGAGAGTGTATTTCCTAACTGGATCCGGCAAGAAGATATCGGCTCGCTGACGCATATGGTGCCAGTAAGTTCAGCGATTTGGCATAGCGCTTCTGCACTGTAGCCAGGCTCGCGCTGCTTCCTTTCCCCCCGGTCCCTCGCTTGTTCTGATAGACCTATTTGATATCCCATGTACGAGTATTGTCATTGAAACTTTGCACTCAAAGTAGGTCTGTTTTCTGTGTGCATGTCAGGACGATTCTGTTAGGTCACACACAATTCGTGTGTCTCGTTAACCTCGTGTTAATTTAAATCTGTCTTCGCATGAAATTTCAAAGTCGTTTATTAAATCTGCGATTTTTTTCATCTTCTTTCACACGCAGGCGAATGCTAAAACTGTTTTGCTTATTCAGGATTATGTAAAGCATAATTAGATTGGATTATTTGAAAAGGTGCGAACGATATTTGGATTATTATACATCAGTAGGCACTGAGCGGCGGGGGAAGTTGCTTATTTTATTCCAAAAATATGTAATATTATTACAATTATAACATTTTATGGCAGAGGGCACCCGGCATTTCCTATTCGCCGTTTAAGATTTCACAGAACTGCAGAGAATTTTTCCAAATGTGTGTAATGCTTTCGGTACGTTTTACCTTAAAAGCGCGTTAATAGAATCTCATAAGTAAACTGTCGGTCTAAGATATTCTTCCTGAAATATTCTGTTAGGTTCTTTGCCAGGCAAGCATCCAAATATCCCTTAATGGTTAATTATAATTTGTAGATTTGGAGTATTTTGATTTTACTGTCTTTTTTAAGTTAATTGAATGTCGATGATATCCCTCGGGACGTCAGAATCGTTTCGTGCTTTTTAGTCGAAGGCGCTGTCAACTCTGAAACATAAGTAGTAAATCAACAAACTATTCCCTTTCATTTAGACCTGTTTCTTTAAAAAAATCTTTTGCTTCTGAATTTTTCGCTGTATAGGTTTTATTACCTCCTATAAACTGAATTTTATTTTCGTAATACCCTTACTCATACCATACATATACATATTTTTTCAGTTATGATTTTGCGTTGAATAGCACGTGAGCTGTACCTCGGTAGTTTAGTGAATTGGTCCTGATTTGCTTTTCTGTTTTTGTCTCAGAAAAGCTTTTTGTCTATCATTAATCTTAACAAGGTGTATCTTAGTATGCACTTAAAAATGAATGACGGGAGATTTGTCGGTTCAGTTTGAAGGCCTTTCCTATCCTCTGATTGGTTTATTTGATGATAATATCCTTACCAAGCTGAATTCCGTTTATTACTCACAGGAATCTGAAGTGAAACGTTGCAGCTGCCTCAAAAACAGGGAAAAAGCGCCATTTCATGTTTAAAAAGCGCCATTTCATGCTTAATGCTAAAATCACATACAGTGTGTGTTAGGAAACGAGTTTAGAATTTTAGTGCAGTTGTAGCATTCAGTACAAATACGTTTCTCACACCCTCGTCTTCAAACGTGGCCCCGTCTGTTGTAAACTGGTGAATATTACTTCACACACTCCGAGCAAACTGCTTAGTGTGCAAGTTGCAACAGTGTCTCATGCATTAAGGAATTTATCCGTGGATCAAACGGGCTTGTTCTGGAGGGTTGTAGCTCAGCGCAAGGGCCCGGGGCAGCCCGGGTCCGGCCGGACAGGCCCACGGAACCGGGCGGGTCGCGCAGGGGTCCTCCGTGTGGCGCGAGAGAGGGTAGTAGGAGAGTTGCAGAAGAACCTTAATGATAAACAGCAAGGAGGTAAACAACAGCAGGTGTGGTAAAGGTAAGGCATGAGGAAGCCATAGGGGAGCTGGGCTAGGGGAGTGGAGAGCACGGCAGCACATGTTGTGACATCTGTCTTTAAGCGTTAGCTAATTTGCTGTGGAATATTTCAACAATGATCAAAACCAATGGCAGCATATTCATTAGAAGCTCGTGAGCCATGACCTCCTTGCTTTCTTTTGTGGTAACAGTGTCTCAAGTTTGTCGAATGCATGATTAAAGTTTTGCTGAACTTTTTAATCACCAAATTCACCTTTTTGAATCACAGTTCGCCTTTTCTGGCAGTTAATTAGTGATATACAGGAAACAGGTGGCTTGGTCGCAAATAGTTTGAGAAATTGTGAACAGCAAGGATGTTTTAAAACAGCATCAACATAAATAGTTAACAATTTATTATTATTATTATTATTATTATTATTATTATTATTATTATTATTATTATTATTATTATTATTGGTAGTAGTAGTACTGTTGTTGCTTACAGTCTGCTCTTCCATTGTTCACATGATCTGAGCTACAGACAGTGAGCAGTTTTGTCTCATTTGTCCATGTAGTGTAGAACCCCAGGACTGTCCTCACTCAGGAAGCTGTGTGACGCTTGCCTGAATTGCCCTGTGATTTACACAGGCCCAGGGGTCAGTCATGTGGACTTTGTAGATGGAGAAAATCTTAGTTGTAATTTCAGTGTAACAATCAACTGACTGATAATGAATAAAAGGACTTCTGGTTGTGCGTGGACTTCTAACTCCAGGGCTTAAGTATTTCTTTCCCCCACTATAAGTAGAAATTAGGAAGCCTGTACTTATCTGTGGCTTAACAACACACCCAAATTGCAGTCTTGCTTTTGAAGAGAGAAAAAAAGTGAAGAGACTGACGTTATAGCAAAGGAAAGCTGGAAACACTAGAGCAGCTGGAATACCCGCTAAACACAGTCTGTAACGAACTGGACCCTTCCTTAATAAGAATGGTTTTTTTCCCCATGTTCCTCCTGGAGCCCAGACTTGATCTGAGAGCAGGAGGTGCTTGAAGGTGCTGTCTGAGGTCTCTGGCCCTCTGGCCCTCTGGCAAGTACCTTTTGCCCAGTAGTGCAGCAGATTCTGCACCTGTAGCTCCCCGAGGACACCGGAAGGCAGGAGAAGAAAGACCTGATCCTCCGGTGTGATCTCAGAGCCTCCCTCCCACCACACCGCTGCCCTCTACAAATTATTAGCCGCGTTACAGAATGTGCCGGTGTAAAAATAGAGCGGCGTGGTAGCATTTGTCACATGAAAACACACCACCATTCACAGGGCCAACGAGATCCTTCTGCCTGACTTGCGTAGAGGTTTATGGAATGGGAAGCATGGAAAACAAATATGCCTTCCACACTGAAAATGAATAGCTGCACTAAAATGTATTCTGGTCTACCTGTTTTTATTCCTCATTCTACTGGTCTCTCTATGTCTCTCTTAAGACGCACATAAATATTGAGGATTAATTGGAGGTGTCCCTGGGGCTGTGAGATTTTTCACACGGGTTCTGTGCCTATCGGGAGTTGTAATCAGCACTATCAGGTGGAGGCTCTGCTCTACAACACTGTTTTTATGAATCAGAGGAAGATTTCTGTGGTGCATATGAAGATTGTGGGGTTATTTCCATATCAAAGCAGTGCAGTGTGGAGTGTGACAGTAATTAAAATGCAGTGGTTTGGAACCCTGTATGCTCATATACACACACAGACACACACACACACACACTAACACACACAGACACACACACTAACACAGACAGACAGACAGACACACACACTAACACAGACACACACACACACACACTAACACACAGACACACTCTCTCTCTCTCTCTCTCTCTCACACACACAAACACACAAACATACATGTATTTGTGTCTGCTCTCCGAGGTGGAGGGTTTCGCCGTGTGGAGAGGGAGGGAGCAGGGAGCAGTGTGCGGGCGGTTGACTGCCGCGTGCGTCTCTAAATGCACTTATAATTTTGTACAAATGTTTATACCAGGCCGTGCTCTTTTGCGGAGTGCTCTGTCTCGCAGCCAAAACCGATTCAAGACAAAGTTAGTTTGCTTTCTCCCAACCTTCTTGTTGTGGCCTTGTGTCTCGCTGCCACTCTCTCCAGCTGCTCTCCAAGCCCCGGGTTGTGTAGTTAACCTTTAATTGGTCTATGAATTAATGATGGAGGTCCTCCTTTGATATGATGGCTGGGTTTATGACTGGGCCTTCGTTGCTGTTAATTGTTGTCACCTTAAAAGTGTAATTGTGTGTGCGAGTGTGTGTGCGAGTGTGTGTGTGTGTGTGTGTGTGTGTGTGTGTGTTTTCCTTTGCTGTGCTGTGCTTTGCATGGCTTATTTAATAGCAGATGTTGCTAAAACAGTTTGAATACAGTTAAGAATTTATTACTATGCTTTTGTTGAGTCTCTTAAACTCGCTGCTTTTCTGTATGTCGTCTTCCTCCTGTAACCCGTCCTAACAAAGAGTGATGTGAGAGTAACCGGCTCATCCCAGTCAGGACGCCCGGGACCGAGTGATGAGTTCAGACAGCTCCCCAGGGACATGCTGTGTGGAGCCCTGGCCAGGTTTCTAAATATAACCTGCCAAACAATCACAACAGTTGTTGATATGTGGTTCTGTTTGTTGAGGGAATTCTGTGTGAATTTTCTCCAGAACAGAGACTTTGAGGAGGATTGTCGCACCATTATTCTGTCTGAGATAGGAAGAGAGAAAAAGCCTGAGAATCTTAGGAATGTCTAATAGCAATTTGTGAACTATTCTCAAAACTCACAGCATGTTTTAAATTCAGACCTTGAAACGACTGAATTGGAAGGACAGTGTTTCTATTCTGCTGATTTATTCTCCAGATTATTACAGTTCAAAAATTCTGCTGTTATATTTAATGGCAAAGAGAAAACAAACAAAGACAACTCATGTGTCCATATCTACAATATTAAAAAACCCAGGATCATATCTGACATATAAATCCTGTCAAAAATAATTCTGTCTTTTAAATATTATATTTAATATTAACACAGAGGCAATTATCAGAAATATTGTGGTTCTAACGCAATACTGTTATTCTGCTCCAGGAAGCTTCAGTATAAAACTTGAGTTGAGAATAGGCACTATGAAATTATAGATAGCTTCGCTAAATTGCGTCCAAATTGGGCATCGGTGTGTCTCAGCTCGTTCATAATCCCCCGAGGTCCAACTTCATCCGGACCGTGTATTTCCGTAGCCGAGGCGGCTGTGTACCAGTGTAGTACAACATAGGACACGCGGTCTTTAGTATGGACCAACCTGGGCTGGTATTCTTTAACATGGCAGAAATATTAGCAGCTGTTCAAGCATCTGCAGAGACATGTCAATGTGTGTGTGTGTGTGTGTGTGTGTGTGTGTGTGTGTGTGTGAGTGTGTGTGCGCGCACACACATGCCTGCTTGTGTGTGAGTGTGTGTGTGTGTGTGTGTGTGTGCACATGTTTATGTCATCTTCACTTATCCATCACACATTGATAGATCAAAGTTCACTCAAAGTGAATTAAGAGTCAATAATTACTCTATCTGGATTTGGTTTACAACACTGCACTGAAATTAGTGCATCATTTTTTTCTTACAATTTTAAAATTCCTACAAAACTATCCATATCTTTAATATTGCTTTACTCCGATGTACTGCGCTTTATTGTGACCTACCCATATACATTCATAAAAAGCTACTTACACACAGAATAGCATCGTGCATCATATGTCACGTTGGTAATAATAGTTTAAAGTGCATAAAAGTAAGAAGAAACACCATTATCCTTGGGATCCGTTCTAAGAATGTTCCCTGGTTCTAAGAATACGTGCCAGTTCTAAGAATATTTGCCTGGTTCTAAGAATATTTGCCTGGTTCTAAGAATATTTGCCTGGTTCTAAGAATGTGCCCCTGGTCTTTTCCACCAAGAAACCAGTAGTGAGTGGGATGAGTGGCATGAGGCAGCATATTGTTATGTGGGTCTACAGCTTATTGAAGGGACATCTGAAACAGCCTTGGAAACTGTATGGAAAAGTTGGAAGATATCATGCCAAAATCACATTACCCACAGTTTTTGTGTGTGGAAACTCAGAATGCATGATGCCAAAAACAAATTAAAGTGACAAAAGAGGGTAGAAAGAGGGGGAGTAACCGTGTGGCTGGACTTCTGACAGTAGCTCAGAGAGGCCCTCCAAAACCTGCTCCTCTGTTTCCTTGTTCCATGATTATTTACACTGAGTCTCAGTTTTTACAGGGGTTTTGCTTTCGGGGTGTGTGTGTGCGTCATGAGAAAATGGCTTCACCAGACCCAACCACAAGAGCTACTCTCTCTCGCTCTCTCATTCTCTTTCTCGTTCTCTCTCTCCCTCTCCTTCACTCTTTCCTTCTGAAATAAGCAGCAAAATCATCTGTTACTTGACCATTGGTGGACGCTGACATTACATTTCTCTCTGGGTTGCGCAGAGAACAGGCAGATGGTTTGGAACTAAGGCACTTGTGTGTGAACAGCTCGGATGAGGAGGTGGGCGGTCACAGTGAGTGTGTGTGTGTGTGTACCTGCATATATGCAGGTGTGTGTGTGTGTGTATATATGCGTGTATATGTAGGTGTGTGTGTGTGTGTGTGTGTATATATGCGTGTATATGTAGGTGTGTATGCATGCGTGTGTGTGCGTGCAGGTGACTGGAGTTCACATGAAGCTCCCCAGATAATCACACTTGGCTGATTTCAAAGTGGCGGTGAGGTTGGGCATCTTTGTTATGGCACAAATGAGGTTGTGCCCATGTGCACCAGCTCAGAAAACCACCAAGGGTCCAACCACCAGCCGCACGTCTTTGTTACTGACAGCTCAGCTCTGAGGCCGAGGGCAGAACACAGACTCACCACCAACATGTGCAACACATCCTCAAACAGCTACTTCATGACAAGGAGACATGAACTCACCGATCCGACGGTGGTCGAGAAAGGCAGAGCAGGGATTCTTTTTTCTCTCTTTCTTTCTCTCTCCCTCTCAGGTTTTGCCAGCACATTTTAAACCACACCAAAGTAAAAACACCACGTTGGAAAATGTGAACATTTTCACTTTGGAGAGGAGAATGGAAAAAAACCAACAACTTGCAATTGAATTAAAAAATCCTCCTCCTTTTTCATTACTTAGTCAGGCTACCTCTTCACAGCAGGAAGGGCAGGGACGATCATTTCAGCCTCTCCGTTTTCTGCACAGCACCCGGTGTGTCCCAGGCCTGCGTCGCACAGCGTCTGCTCACACGAGGCTCTCCTTTTTTTCTTTGCTTTCTTTTCTTTTCAAATATAAAAAAAAATGTTAAAATAATGGAGGATATTTTGTGTATTTTTCTCCCATGTGTTGCTCTAGAGGCTCTTCGACAGCCCTAAATCCACACTGACACCCACATCCAACACACGCTGGGTAACGCACTTCCTCCAGACTAAGTGTGCAGAAACGTGTATACTCCAGGGAAAGAAAACTGAGGTGAGGGCAGGGGGACGTGATTTAGAGGGGTGTGTAACAGTCACAACCCTCTCTGGGCAGGGGGATGTAATTTAGAGGGGTGTGTAACAGTCACAACCCTCTCTGGGCAGGGGGACATGATTTAGAGGGGTGTGTAACAGAGTCACAACCCTCTCTGGGCAGGGGGACATGATTTAGAGGGGTGTGTAACAGTCACAACCCTCTCTGGGCAGGGGGAGATGATTTAGAGGGGTGTGTAATAGAGTCACAACCCTCTCTATTCTTTTGACTGTCATCCTGTGCTGAAAACACCTCACACACAGCTCTCGCAAAGAGCTCTACCAGGAAAGAAACTTAAATGATGACACAAGGCAAAACCGAAACCTTCGTTGATGCAAATGAGGATTTTTTTTCTTGTTCTGTGTGACAGTGGCTGTCTCCCCAGCCTGCGGCCAGGACCTCTGTCTTTACGGCAGGTTCTGCTCCCTGCCAAGTCACTGGGTTGATCTTCTAGCTGCCTCGAAAGCCTCCCCTTCCTCTTGGATCTTTTCATCAGCCTGGCAATGAGGCGTTATTTTACCATTATGTAAGCAAACCTGCTGTATTTCAGAAAGACTGCAACAGCGCTGTGCTCTGGGTGTTAGGTTTAAGAGTGAATGTTGTCGGTGTGTGTGAGCTTGTGGATGTGTGTGTTGCTGCATGTGTGTTTGTGTGTGTGTGCGTGCTTGCATGTGTTTCTGTATGTTTGTGTGTGTGTGTATGCGTGCATTAGTGTATGTGTGAGTCTGTGTGTGTGTGTGTGTGTTGATGTGTGTGTGTGTGGATGTGTGCATTTGTGTGTGTGTGTGTGGATGTGAGCATTTGTGTGTGTGGATGTGTGTGGATGTGTGCATTTGTGTGTGTGTGTGTGTGTGTGTGTGGATGTGAGCATTTGTGTGTGTGTGTGGATGTGTGCATTTGTGTGTGTGTGTGTGTGTGTGGATGTGCTGATGCATGCACATGCCTTAGATGAGAAATAAAATGATGGCACACAACAGGGCTGTGGTGTGGTGTCTCAGAAGAGGGTTCTCTGTCTCTGGTTAGGGGCAGGGCTGAGGTGGTGGTGGTGGGGATGTAGGGAGAAGAAAAGGCCCTCCTCTTCCTCAGTGTAGCTAAATTTATTGGTCACCATCTGCAGGGTGGAGGAGTTTGGGCCCACTCCAGACCACAGAGAGGCTTGTAATTAAATCGTCATCATTATCAACTTGTGGTCAACGAGCATCTCTGACGCCAAACTCCTCCAAGATGAACATCGAAGGCAGGGAGGTTTTTTTTCCCTCTAAGTCCAGCGTTCGACAGAATTAGAATGTGAAAGGCAGAATAGGAAAGTGCTACACTGATTTTTTTCCCCTCTTTTTGGCACGCGGCAAAAAAGGCAGTCCGCCATTTCCAGTCAGGTTTAAACAATTACCGCACATCAGAGAGAACCAGAAGAACTCTGGCCGAGTCTGTTATAGTGATTGGCCGACGTGACCGTTAGCATGTTAGAACTCGTAATAATATCAATTAGTAGGAATGGGTGTGCTGGTAGTATCCATATCGTTGTTGCTGGAGGTGGGGCAGACAGCTCTTAGTGTGGTATTCCACGCGCTAGATACATGAGTGACACCGAGTAGCGCGGTAAAAAGCTTTATCAGAACATAATTACAGTCCCCGTGATTAAAGGGGAAGTGACTCTGATTAGAAGAGTTTCTTGGGGACGTGGAAACTGGATGAATATTCAAATGGAAAAGGCAAGCAGAAATATTATGTGGAGGTTTTTCTTTTTTATATAGCGACGTAGTCTTCCAGACTGCCGCGCAACCGCAAAGCTATGATATCATCGTTACAGCGCGCATCTCATCCGGGCGCTATTCAGCTCTGGCTATTAGGCAGAAAATGTGCGCGCAGATATCGGGCCATTAATGCGCGGCCACCTCTTTTGTGTTAGTCAGCTCACGTGGAGATGTGTCTCTCTCTCACCCTCTCTCTCCCCGAGATCATTTAATGTTGTTTAGATGGCTCATGGCGGCCCACGATTATGAAGAACGGAGGAATAACACAGTGAGATGGACCGAGTTTGCTGCTTGTTTTCGTAAACTATCAGCCATAATGCACCGGGCTTTCACAGCAAATTGAACTTGTAACGGTGAGGAATGTTGGCGCGCGCGCGCGCGTGGGGGGGTGCACGCTCCACTACGGAGTGCTCGCTCCACTACGGAGAACTCGCCTGGACAGCTCGCCGAATATCACACGTTGTCGTGAACTTCAAAGTATGCGCTCTTTAAGCGAGCCAGATGAAGCGCCGTTTTATTAGCGACTCGCTTCTACGGGGAGATTAGCATTGCTGTAGCCGTCTCTCATCTCTCAGTCTGTCTACTATGGCTCGCCATGTGATAGCCTCGTTTTCTATAAATCGTTTCAGAGTGTTCATAAAAAAGTATGAAATAGACAGCGTGGGCTTCACAATTTTACAATTTCACAACCGACTTCCCACTTAGAATGACAGTGGCTAACCTTCCTATTACAGTTTTTGATTTCGATAGGACATGGTTTTGCGCTCTGCAAGCTATACATAAAAAGCTTAAGGGTCTCTGAATTTATGACTGAAGGCTGCTTATCTTGAACCTTTTAAAGCCTTTAGAAAAGTGTCACATTCCCCTACTTAAAAAAAGAGTCATGGCTAAATTGTCATACATTTTTAACCTAGAGAGACTGTTGGAGAGCTGCACAACAAAGACCTATATGTACATCAACTTTTTAAACCTTTAGTAAGGGTAAACCCCCCCCAACCAGCCACCCACCCCCTCACGCACACACATACACTGTGTGTAAGGCAAAGATATCAGGGGGGCATTTAGAGAATCATTTCCAGGGTCTGATTATTCACGTTCTTGGTGTATTATTCTGAGCAGAGCTGTGTGTGGGTTTTACAGACATGCTGCCTAGTAATCAAGCCATCGCTTGAGGATATCTCCTACACACACACACACACGCTTGAGGATATCTCCTACACACTCACACACACACTCATTGCTCATTGCTTGAGGACATTGGTTTGCATGATCCTTCGAGTATGTGGTGAGGAAGGTGGTGAACTGTCTGAGCGGAGAGTGAAAGGGTTCGTCCTTGCGTCCATCCGAACCATCCCATTCCTCTCGTACACCTTCACCCTGCTGCACCTCCTCCAGTCTCACGTTTATCTCGGCTTCCTCCTGGATCTTCTCATCATTTGTGTGTAATTTAAGATACATTTGAAAACAGTGTGTGGTGAGCAGTAGGGGGTGCGGAGGTGTCCTGATGTTTTTGTTGTAACGTTACAGAATAATGAACAGCATGTGTTCCAGCAGTCGCACCAGAATCGCAGAACCTTTCCGTGTGGTCCACCTGTCGTGATGTCATCATTGAGAATGCTAACCTGGCCTTGGCACCAGAATTTGCCGCACATTCATCAGCTTCATCAACCGAAGGACTCAGGACATGAGGTTCACTATATCACAAGTATAGCTGAGGACTCCAAGTTTTGAGCGATTGTGTATCTTCGCAAATGTTCACAGATGGTTGGTGGCTTAACCATCTGGATTGTGCCTGTAGTTGGAGGGTCAGTGAGGGTCTCTCTTTGCCACTAGGTGAGGTGTTCATGGGGTTTCATATGGCCTGTGCCACTTTCTAATGGCTTCTCTGGGCACTATTGGAGCATAATACCCATTTCACAGTGTTTGTCTTGCCCCCCCTCGAGTCCAGAAATGTACGAATTTGCTCAAGAACACAGGACATATAGTGGTGCTTGTGATGTAAGTTGTTATTACTGGATATGTGGGATAGGAACATTTGGACTTTTTCCCCCCAAATCCGCTGTGCAGTGGGCATTACGTCACAAAGGCGGTGTTGTAAGTAGAGGGTGTGTGTGTCATAACTTACTCATTTGTTCTACATCGTCTGACCACCCTATTCGTCCCGTAACATGTACAATTAAACGTCTAGGTTAACATACGATAATGGAAAAGCACAGCGCAGAGTTGCATAATGGAAGCACCATCCCTGCATGCGGGACGAGACACTGCTCCTTTCTCCTGTGAACGTCTCGGCCGTCTGCAGTTCTACGGCTCGCGGGTTCATAGCCACATTAGGGCCGCCAGCGGCTGGGTCTCGGGCATGTCGACATGTCGAGAGGAAGGTTGAGATAGAGCAACCATAATCCACCCCCCCCCCCCAGTCCTGCCCTCCTGTCCTGACTTGCTGGTGCAATCATGTGACGTGTAATTTCTCCAAGGCTAGAACGCTCACAGCGGTTGGGGCTTCCTGAAGATGATTGCCCTGTGTACAATCAGGGTATCATGGAAAAGGACATACTTTTAATAGCAGAGTAGAGAACCATGCATCTCCTGTTTGCTCTAATTGAATTCAGCACTAAAATTTGCTGGCAGGAGCATTTACCTTGTTGGACTTATTTATTGCCTGACTGGAGAGGTAATTTGACCTCCTCATTTCAAAAGCTCTTTTTACCCCTTGCAAGAAAAAAAAAATCTGTGTTAAACTCAATTACACCACTGATCAGTGACTCAAACAGTGTGTTTTTTTTTTGTCTGGGGAATAAAAAAGGGAATGAGAGAGGAGAGGAATGAGAGGAGAAGAACGAGAGGAGAAGAACGAGAGGAGAAGAACGAGAGGAGAGGAACGAGAGGAGAGGAACGAGAGGAGAAGAACTCTTTCTGTCTCTGTCAGAGCTCTCTGACTCCAACAGGCTAGGAAGCTAATACAGCAGGGGGTTGTGAGAGAGAGAGAGAGAGAGAGAGAGAGAGAGAGAGAGAGAGAGATTGCCTAGCCAGCTACAGTCATGTCAGCCAAGATTTGTGTCCATCCTTTAAATCATTTCCCTCTCTAGAAAATTAAGAACGCAGAAATATTCTCAGAACGATCATTTCTCTCTCCTACTGAATGGAGTCATTTGCATTCCAACATGTGGCAATTAATTGTGGACTTCAAAGAGGGAAAAATGATTACCACGACTGTAAATAACCAAACCAAGGGGTTATAATGTTAATTGTCTCGATGGTTAAAGCAGTTGTGTAGGATTTGCTTCAAGCATACCCACCCTTCACTGGAAGATTTACAGTTGTGTGTCGAGCTTGTGTACTTCTGCAGAATATCTGAGAAAACAGTTACCTCGCTGTCCTGCTGTTTGTCCTCCATTTCTCAGACGCACCTCCCTGAACTTCTTTCTGCTGCTCTCCTCCAGAGAAACCATGGCAAATAATGATCTTATGCTGAAAAATGATTTTGGAGAATTTTCTTGGCTCCTCTTAGTCCTATGCATTTAATGTGTTTGTGACCATGGGGTGAAGTTTGTGCTGCTGCTCCTCTCTTGGAGAATCATAAGTCGCTGGTAGAGCAGGTGGAGCAGGTGGAGCATCCTGACTGTTTTCTTTTTTGCTCATTGTTGTACATTTTTCTATTGTTCATACTGATATCTAAAACATGCCGATATTGATCTCAGCGCTCAGTTGTGATCTCAGTTGTGTGAGGGGAAAGGCCAGATGCAGGGCCTGTTTCTGAACAGATGAAGAACACAACAGACACTCCACTTCTTCAGCCTCTCCAGGTTCTTGACCTTCGTCTCTTTAAATTTCTCCTCGTCTCCTTCTCAGATCTTTTCATGACACGCGTATCAACGGGACGGCGCTTCAATTCAGTTGCAAATGCAATCTTTCAAAACGGGCCGCTGTCACACATAGAGCTTTATAACAACAAGAACTGCAGAAAAAAACCAGAAGAACGCAGACACTGATAGGTCCGATTGTAACCTGATCATTTCTGGATCAATTGATCCTATTCTGGTTTAATTCACCGTGTGATTGACTTCCGACACAGCGTGTCGCTCAGAACGGCAGCCATGCAAGATTCCCGGTCTCTTAACTAGTGCATTCATTTGAATACAGATGCTCGTCGCTTAGACCTCGTCTCTGGAAAAGGCTCAAAGTCAGGAGACAATTGCAAGTTGATTATGTTGCCCCTGACAGAATGTGCGGGTGCTTTTGTGAAGCAGCATTATTTGCCTGTAAAAGCTTTATTGTAAATCTTGTGCACACTGATTGTCAGCACTGCCTGTCAGCTTTGTTGCCTGAAAAACAAAAAATGAATTCCAATAAGGGTGAACCGGGAGAGGCCTGGAATTATTTTTGCAAAGGTAGAGTCTAAATCAGTCAACATGCTGATGTTTGCTGACTCATTTTCATGCTTTGGTTTTTAGTCTCTGTGTTTTTGTTAGTTTGTCCATTCTGGAATGATTTTCTCTGCATCTGCATAATACATCTTCAGATTTGTTTGTTTTTAAACATTATTCTGAAATGGGTTTTTTTTTTTTTACAAAATGTCATTCCTAAACTGAAGCATGTTTGTGGTGTTCCTACATGACTCTGACCTTTGTCTGAGTCTGTGAAATGATACACGGATGTGTGTGTGTGTGTGTGTGTGTGTGTGTGTTTAATGCATGTGGTATACATGTGTGTGTGTGTGTGCATGTTCGTTTGTTACTGTATGTGTGTTACTGAAGGCGTGTGTCTGTAAGTGTGTGTGTGTGTGTGTGTGTGTGTGTGTGTGTGTGTGTGTGTGGTACCCGTGGTAAACCCCCACTCCTGCTGCTCCAGGTTCTGGGTCCTTTGTCCTGTGGTACTCAGCATGTTTTTCCTCCTCAGGAGAGTGACGTCTCTCTCTAGTGTGGCTACACAAAGACCCGTCCTTCCTTTGAGGTGATAAAAACTTCCATTTATGCATTTCCCTGGACAAAAAACCTCTGAGCCCATTTTCGAGGCCAGTGGCAACACAGGCAGACATTGTGGCTACGCTAACCCTGCACTCATTTCACAGCTTCTAAAACCAGTATGTGGTGAACAGGATTTCAGCGGCTAAAATGCCCCGTGAGAGTGCGGGTGATAAGAGAGAGAGTGAGGCGGGGAGAGGGAGAGAATGGCCTGTGACTCAGTGAAGAAGATGAAGTCTCAGAAATAACCACATTACCTGAGAGAGTCAGGCTTGTTTTCATAACCCTCTGCTCAATGGTTGGATGGGAGACGATGGAAAGGAACAAAAAAGGGGGAAAAAAGAAAAAAAAAACCCCAGCTTTGGCTGTTCTGGGAATTTATTCTGTCCAGGAGGTAAATAAATGGCCAAATGATAAGGATGTGGTGATCGTCTGTTAATCCTGGAACTGACAGCATGCGAGAATTAAAGGGAACTTTCAAAACGTGCTTTCTGTGCACTGACTGGGGGCCTTAATTCCCCCGGGGGCGGCAGAAGTGGCGGCCTCTCCTGAATGCTGAACGGTTTTGCCCTCCGCCCCCTTCCCCCAGTGTGAAACTTCTCAGTTTCGTTATGCCGGGGGGGAAACGAAACACGTGCTGCAGGGTTTAAGCTGCAGCCGAGGGCTTGACAGAAACCCGCCGGAGAGCAGGCTGGAGGTGAAGGGAGGAAGCACCTCCATGTTGAACCTGTACTCGGGGCACCTCCTCACCATCGTGCTGACGCAGTTCCAGCCACGCGTTCCTCAGCCGCACCCCGAATTTGTGTTTGCGTTGTTTGATATTCGTTGTTGGAACAGAAAGCCGTCTTGGGCAGACCATCGTCGCTACGTTTTGGTTGAAGCCTGAGATACACGTCAGGATCTTCTAATCTTCCTTCTTCACCTAAGCCTCCCCTCCGAGCTCCCGCCTCCACCCCTGAACCAGCACCACCAGGTGCTCCTGTCTCCTTCCTTTCATTGCGTCTTCAGTAGGTTTATCTCCATGTTCAATAATTAAGTCCACTTGCTGCTGGAATGATGTGTTTTTTTATTACACCCCCCTCCACCCCCTTCACCCCCTCCACCCCCCAGCAAAGGGCGAAGTGCAGCCTCAAGTTGCTTTTTGTCAGGCTGGAGATTGAATTCGACAATGGCGTGTCCCATCTGCCCGCCCCAAAAGACAGCTTATCCAAGTCCGCTGG
>JAOXYF010000001.1:882931-893301 GCA_028565775.1 Sternarchorhynchus goeldii | reverse complement strand
CTTTAATAGATTAACTCTACTGCCAATGACATGTGCAGCTAATTGCAGCTGGTAAATTATTTGAAAGGATACCATGCACATCGAGTTACTGACTGCTGTGTGTCGTGTGACTGGGACGGAGTGACAGCCATCCGGTGTGCAAATGGAGGAGTGAAAGTGACCATTTCTGTCTCAGTCGTGTAATGGCCCTACTGCCCAGCTCTGTGATGAGAGGTTATACCAAATGAATGGAATTCATCATTTGCTCATTTTTCGTTGATTCTCCATATCTGTCTCTGCACAGACTGCTTTAAGTTTGTCATGGTGTAGATGGCAGTTGCTATATTTCCCTGTTTGATCTTGTCTCTCTTGTTATTACTGGTGATATTTTTACAGTATCATTTTATATCACTGCTACCATCTTTTGAAGAGAGTCTCTTTTCAGTATAGATTCATTATGCTAATTGCTTGATCTGCGCTTTTGAGTTGTCAGTGGACTTGTTTCAAATGAATGTTGACAACTCAGGACCTTTACTGTCCTTATGCAAAGTAGAAATTAACGTCTGCCCCTCTGTTCAGCGTTAGTGCAAAGCCTTTCCTCTAATGCAGGTGTCCTGCTCGTCTGGAGTAATTAACCAGCTTTTCACATGGTCCTGACCCGGCGCGGAACGGCACGCGGGACAGGCGAAGCCTGGCGTCCACGCAGGCGGCCTGCGATTTGCAACACGTATGTTTCTGATCATTCCTCCATCAGGGATTTTAATTATACCTGCCCATTTCTTGTTTACAATACAAGGGAGTCGGTATGGCTCCACCATCTATTTATTTACAGGGCCAGCAAGAAAGTATTAGGATAAATATTTCATCAAGAATGTTAATGTGGCCAATTATGGCGTTCAATTCCGATGAGCCAATTATATGATGGTGTAAAGACAGTCTGTCAATCAGCAGTTTTAAAAGAGCAGTCAGTTCACGCTGGTTTCCCCGCTGTATAACCCACAACTTAATTGTACAAGTGCTCTATTAAAGCTTAGCATTTTTTCATAACAAACTACCCTCAATTTCCCCTCACTTGAAGCAGCCTGAAGACGCATGTGCTTTAAACCTGTACATATCCATCAGCACACTCAGATTTCCAAAGGTCTTTCATTCTCTCTGAAATCCATATATATTTTTTTTTCAATAGCAACAAAGTCAAAACAGCCTGGAGTCAGGTACGTGAGTTTTTGCGAGAGGTGAACGTAGAGGGGCTTATCCAACACGACTTGAATGATTTTAAGATTAGCACTAGTATATATCGATCCTCACGTTGTCTCTCTTTTCCCTGTGAATAGATTGACGTGTACTTATTCAATTTTGACATTTATTCAGTTGGCCAAAAATAACCACTGCAGTATGGATTTTTGTTGTGCTTAAGGGAGAGCAGGGGAATTGTTTGAAAATCTTTAAACAGGTGTGTGTTAATTTATTCTTCCTTCTGAGTTGCTGAATGCCCATTTCATAATACATGTTGATCATTTGTTGGAGTTTAGTTATATTTTATAAAAGTATTTGAAAGCATTGAGGTTGGATCTGAGAGGGTATATGATTAGAGAGGTTGCATAATGGGGAAATAAAAGGCCCACTTTCACTGTGCAGAATCGTCCTGATTGGCTGGTTAGTCCAGAATATCAGGTATTCAGAATGATCATTGTTTAGAATCGTCCTGATTGGTTGGTTAGTCCAGAATATCAGGTATTCAGAATGATCATTGTGTAGAATCGTCCTGATTGGCTGGTTAGTCCAGACTATCAGGTGTTCAGAATGATCATTGTTTAGAATCTTCCTGATTGGCTGGTTAGTCCAGACTATCAGGTGTTCAGAATAGCGTGAAGGTTCTAAGTCTCCGTGAGGAGAGCTGAGGAGTGCGCGTCCAGACGGCGTGGCCAGCAGACATCTGCCGTTGCGCAGGCAGAGGAACAGCTGGAGCCACTCCTGTCGCCCTTCGCCTCATCTTCCTCCCCTATTAGGAGGCTCTCCGAAGAGCCGTTGGTGGGGTGGAATCTTTCGCACCAGCAGCCGCCCCCCTGCTCCATTACCTCCTCGCCTTCAAACTTTCGGCCCAAATTAGTTTTGTAAACACCTCTGCTCTCCATTTGGGGAGGGGAGGCGTTACCTCACACTACCTGCAGCCGACTTTCACCTCTTCCTTCTGAGTCCCGCACGCCTGTCGGCATTCCTGAGCTGCCAAGTTAGGGAAGATGAGTCAAGTGCGACTTCTGCGGGATCCTTTGCGTCCTGGCCAGGCCACGGAGCGTACACAAGCTCCGTGTCGGTACTTGTCTCCTCCCCGAGCCGAAGCTCTGTTCCAGGTCCTGAGATGTTCCCGCAGACTTGCAGCACGAACACCATCCCAGCTGACAGCATCTCACTTCCGCAGACATGGGAGTGACATGGCAGCTTCCTCAGGGCGGATGATAGTTGCGTCCAGAGCCGACAGCACACACTGCTTATTACCAATTCATGGCGAAGAGGATAAACTCCCCGTGAATGTATAAAAATATGTTTAAAAGCCCATTCTCCTTGGCTAAAATCACAGCTCCCATACGACTTGCTGTTGTCACCGATGGCTCCTGTTTCCCTGCCAGCTCTGCTTTTAAGAGTCTGGCAGTGTGGATACAGCATGTTTTAAAAGACCTGACAGGCCAGACATTAATGCAGTTGTCTGAGCTTTTATTTTCTACATGGATCCGCTTTGCAAAGCCATCGTGCATCGAAATAAAGCTTGACAGGGTTTGGGGGGGAAGAGGCTTCTTGCTTGAAAGTTTTACAGCAGTTGTTGAGTTGAAGGAAATGCTTCTTCTTTTGCTATTGTGTGCATGACCAGTCATGTAGTCCTTTTACCTTGAGTCTGTAGTGTGCGTACAGTGTGAGGAATGTTAATTGCTCAGGTGTGACTCTTTGGGTTCTGGAAGTTATTGCTTTTGTGTGGAAATATGTTCCCTTCAGCTACTTATATAATTGTGTTAGTCTGTCCTTGGGCAAACCTAATAGTTGGACACATTTTTTTTCTTAGCTATTCTGGAGATAATCTAGATTTGGGTGAACTTTTTCGATGCTATTGTTTGCTTCTGGCTTGACTTGTATGGGAGGGGTAACCATGGTGACTATTTCAAATGGCGCACAAGGTCAGAAATAGATCTAGAATGGGATTACAATCTGGATCTCCAGTTAAACTCCAGATTCCTTTTTTAACAAGTTCCAAATTAGAAGACTTTTTCCTACTCCTCTGTGTGCTACCACCCCTCCACCCCTCCACCCCTCCACCACTCCACCACTCCCTGTAATTTCTGCTGGTGGCATTGTATATTGTTCATCATTGTAAATACACCCAAACCACTGAACATGAGGTCACCTCCATCTAATTACTGCTTCACTGTACTGGGAGGCTCAGCCAGTCGAGAAGGGAGGAGGTGTACGCTGCCACTACTGCACAGCTGCTGCTTCTGTCACACACACACACACACATGTTCACATATATACATACATATATACAGATACACATACAGACACACACACACAAACTGACCCTGCTAGTGACAGAGGTGCAGTATGGCCCACATGCACAGCTGTGAAACATCACAAGTCTGAGACAATACATGGAAACTCACACTGACAAACAAACATATATACCTGCAGACACACACACATCGGGACAGCTGTGATGGCAAATGACAGTGGGGTGAGGCCTCCGCTCCAGCTGCCAGACCTCAGAAACCTCCTGCACCACGTACTCCACTCCCGCCTGCTGCCTGCCTTTATTTGCTCGTAAAAAAACACACTCCTCATTTTTTTAATGTGTTTTCAGAGGATAAATGAGTAGAGAAGTTTCCTCACACTATTAAAAATGAACAGATGAAGCCACTCTGTTTCATCACTGGCTGTGTTTGTTAGTGAAGGCTGGTACATCCTGTGAGGCACCTGTGAGATATGTATGAGAAAGGTATGAGATATGTGTGAGATGTATGAGATATGTATGAGAAAGGTATGAGATATGTATGAGATGTATGTGAGATATGTATGAGATATGGATATGTATACCATAAATCCATATGTCAGATAATGAGATTATTTTCTGTACACTTTATTGCCTGTGATTGTTGCAATCCAGTTTCCAGATCTACAGTAGAACGTGGTACATGTTATTGTACTGTTACGAGAGGCAGCACTCTCAAAAATCCTCTCATTTATTCCAAATCTGTTCTCTGAGACGGTAACTATCATAATTAAGTTTAATTGAAACATCTGACAGCTCTGCTCAGGAAAACAGATGAAAGAGGGAAATTCCACACGTCCTGATGGAGGGAAACTGAACCAAAACAAAACCCATTGGAAGCGTGCAGATGTGACCCATCAATGATAATTCAAAGAACAGGGTTCGAACAGCCTTTTGACGACCAGGGAGGAAGTGACTAAACACCCGAGTTGCTGCCCATTTGGTAGTAGTGGGACCACAACCAAAAACTTCCTGAATTCACAGGAAGCAGCACGTGTGCCGCGGCTTTTTGGCGCCTGATCGGGCACAGGAAAGAGGCCGGGCCAGCGTGGGGGACTGGACTTGGCAGGCCGACGCTCGGCATTGTGGGACGCGCCACTCGACGCGCGAGAGCTCGTGCTGGCCATTCATTGGTCCCCGGTTCAGCCGTGCTGTCGTGTGATTAGCATTGTCCCCCTCCAGATGGCCCATCATCTGTGTCAGACCGCGCAGAGAAAGGGAGCGAGCAGGAGCACCTCCTCACCGGCGGCTGTGAGCAGGGCCATTGTGTTTAGGTGCTTGCATGCCTGTTGGGGCTCTGTCATCCAAAAATATTGGTGCAAGGGTGGCAAACATGCCTGAGGAAGTTTCACGTTTCCTCTGGCCTTAGACGAGCGTTGGTGCACTGCTGTAGGCTTCGGTTCTGCGCCAAGGAACCGGCCTGGAAGGTTGCTCCACTGAAGATCAAGTCTGATCTCTCAGGAACCCCCTTGTGTGCAGTTCGTGGGTTGTGACTGCTCTGTGAATGCTGTCTGACTGGTCTGTGAATGTTTTCTGACTGCTCTATGAACACTCTGTGAATACTCTATGAATGCTCTGCGGATGCTCTATGAATCCTCTGTGAAAGCTCCCCAGACGCTCTAGGAATGCTCTGTGAAAGTTCTGCGGATGCTCTATTAATGCTCTGTGCAAGCTCTGCGGATGCTCTATGAATCCTCTGTGAAAGCTCTGCGGATGCTCTAGGAATGCTCTGTCTGGCTGTGTCATCTACCTCACTTCAGGTCATTAGCTTCGCTCTCCTTGGCAGGGGAGGCCATCATTGCCACTCCCCAATCAGGGTCATAATGATGAAAACCACTCTGAAGCAGCTCTGAAGCATGAGGACAGTAGGGAAGGGTGGGATGATGTAGAGGGGCAGGCTAACTATTAAATATCCATCACACCACACGGCATCAGTCCTAATGCAATCCGAAACACATGACTACATCGCCAGGCCCCCGCGTCCAGACACAGTGATTAAGTAAGTCCTTAATTTCCAACACAAATAAAAAATGCACAATAATTTTATCATGAATGTAAATGACCTGTCTCCTGTCATGACAGTACAGTTGAGCGGGTGGGAGGGCTGCTGTCTAGCTGCTAAAGCTAATACACCACTTTGTATACTTCAGAGAGTAGGCCATTCACTTGGACTGTGGGCTTTCCAGTGTATTATCATTGTAATGAAGCGGGGTATTTCTCCCCTCCCCCGGAGCTCTAATGCAGTTGTCTTGGCCTCCCCTTTCATCTTGCTTCTTCAAACGCTGGAGGTTGTTAAACAAACGGACGCGTCAGGGTGAATAAAACTGATCTGGCTGGGCTATTGTTGGTTGGGCCAATTAGGGCTGAGGGGTACCAGGACGAGCTGAGAGCATGGCCTCCCCGTCCAGACGCGCCACAATGCAGCCAGACAGCCTTTTTTGTGTTTATTTAAATCACCTGTGCCATTAAGGACATGTGAATCTGGGATGTTTTATTTAAGACTGTATAGATACAGTGGAGAAGGTTTCTGGGTTCTTGTCTTTTTCCACTCGCTTTCAGTTTTAGAAATAGAACATTCATTCGACTGTCTGATTAAATTCATGCGACTGTCTGATAAATTCATGTAATTAATGTAATATCTGATTAATTAATGCAAAAGCAGTGTCTTCATTCTGAGATGATTCTTTCGTAGGAAGTCATTAATCTGAGAGATGATTTGAAAAAATAAGCAAAAAGTAAAAATGTCATTTTCAAAGTTTTTTACAAAGTTTACACTCCTGTGGTCTTGAGGCCCAGCATTCTGACAGTGTTACAGTGTTACAGTGTTAGTGTTACAGTGTTACAGCCTCCGCCTGTAAAACCCATGATGGAGGGACTGCGCCTGCTTGGCTGCTGGTAAGGGTGGAGGGAGGCACTGTGCTCAGATCAGGGTTACGAGGGGTAGATCAGGTTTACGAGGGGTAGATCAGGTTTACGAGGGGTAGATCAGGTTTGCGATGGGTAGATCAGGTTTGCGATAGATAGATCAGGTTTGCGATGTGTAGATCAGGTTTACGATGGATAGATCAGGTTTGCGATGGATAGATCAGGTTTGCGAGGGGTAGATCAGGTTTGCGAGGGGTAGATCAGGTTTGCGATGGGTAGATCAGGTTTACGATGGGTAGATCAGGTTTACGATGGATAGATCAGGTTTGCGATGGGTAGATCAGGTTTGCGATGGGTAGATCAGGTTTGCGATAGATAGATCAGGTTTGCGATAGATAGATCAGGTTTGCGATGGGTAGATCAGGTTTGCGATGGATAGATCAGGTTTGCGATGGGTAGATCAGGTTTACGATGGGTAGATCAGGTTTGCGATAGGTAGATCAGGTTTACGATGGGTAGATCAGGTTTGCGATGGGTAGATCAGGTTTGCGATGGATAGATCAGGTTTACGAGGTGTAGATCAGGTGTACGATGGATAGATCAGGTTTGCGATGGATAGATCAGGTTTACAATGGATTATGGTGTTTGTTGATTTTTGAGGTTTGCGGCTTCTTTGCTGATATACGTTACAGGAGCTGCTGTTCCTCCATAGCTTGAGCACTAAGAGCAGGAAGATCATATTTCCATTGTTTACAAGCTCTGCAACCCTAGCAGACTGTTTAGAACCTTTATGTCCTTAGATCCTTGCAATTCTGAAGAGGACAATATATCCTAAATCGCATATCCCAACATATCCCAAGTGGTTTCCTTCACTGCTGAAGGACATTCAGTGGTGGGACTACAACTTACTTACTTAGACAGTAGTTCTGAAATCTTTAATTGTGACTTTAAAGGGATGAAAAGGGACTTTTCGTGTCAGATGAGATGATAAAATGTGGGTGTGTGTGACAGTGTGTATATGTGTGTGTGTGTGTGTGTGAGTGTTTTACAGGAGAGTGTTGGCAGCTGGCAGATGCTGCCTACAGTCTTTCTCTGCTCATGTTTATGCAGAGATGAGTTGATTTCTTTTGATTTTGGTGTTGAAGTTCTTGATTTGCTGCTGACTGTCTCCTGGCAGGATCTTCGCACAGTTCCACTGGTTCAGGGGTTCACTAATTAACCCTATGGCAGACGATGAGAAACAAGAGACCTCTGTCTCGTTCTCTCACACTCTTTTTCCGTCTCACGCTGTTTCTGTCTCTCTATTTCTCTTACTATCGGTCTCACTGCCTCAGTGTCTCTCTCTTGCTATGCCTCTCTCTCTCTGTCCTTGTTTCTGTGTGTCTGTTGTTTCTCTCTCTCTCTCTCTCTCTCTCTCTCTCTCTCTCTCTCTCTCTCTCCACATATGCTGTCATCCCAATGCCACTCTGAATCTGCTCCTGTTTTTGAGGAGGTGACAAAGTTTTGCCTTGTTTTGAGATCTTGATGTACATGCGCACACACACACACACGCACACACACACACACACACACACACACACACACACACACAGACTGAAAGTATAAACATCCTTTAAAGTGTCTCGTCTACAGTAGAAACTGTGGGATCAGTCGGTTCCTGTCAGTCGGTGTCCCACTAGTCCTCTTTATTCATCCGTCAGCAGGAACACCTGCAATTGAGGCTCATGCTCTGCACAAGGGTTTATCAATACTCGCAGGGTATCGATACTCACTGTGTTTATCAATACTAGCAGGGTTTATCAATACTCGCAGGGTTTATCGGTACTCACCGGATTTATCGATACATGCACTCTTTGATGTCAGAGTTTCCTTTTTTCAGCCTATGGGAATTACGTCCTCCACGATGTGTCCAGGACACATGGCCGCCTCCTCCACACAGGAACGGCAGCTGCTCCAGTGCCCCAGAACGGAACACACGTGAGTGTGTGTGTGTGTGTGTGTGTGTGTGTGTGTGTGTGTGTGTGTGAGAGAGAGAGAGTTGGGACAGATGGACCAGAAGGCCCCGTAGTTAGTCGTTCACATTCAGCCAGGAGTTCACCAGCCTCTTGAACAGCTCTTCTGCTCACACTCCCGTCCCCTCTCAGGACTCCTGCTTTATCTTCTCTCTCTCTTCTCCCTCTGTCTTGTTCTCTCCCTTTAGGGGTAGGGAAACCTCATCAGCTTTACTCAGTCCAAGCAGATAGTAAGTCAGGATAAAGGGAGAGGGGGAGGGGCCTCCTAATTAATTAGCTTTCTCCGGCCCGCCATGGGCTAGAGGCACAGAGCTCAGCAACGCCCGCCTTTTTTCCGCAGGGGGTGTTGGGGGTGGAGGCAGGGGGTGGTTGGGAGGCGGAGGGTGGCTCTCAATTAGACATGTGTTATAATTAAATACAATGTCAAGGGAACCAGGCAGGACCTGGTGGATCTGGGTCCTCAGCTGAGCTCTGCACATTCATCATCTTGACTGATGGCTGGAGGTGAACAGGAATATTGTTTCTGATTTGTTTTTGTTGTTGCGGTGTGTGTGTGTGTGTGTGTGTGTGTGTGTGGTTTAAGGCCGAGTTAACAGGTCCCCTCAATTCCCACCCCTCCCTTGTTTTGTATTCGTTTTAGAGGCTCTGCAAACCAACCTGGCTGTATTCATTATGCTGCTGTACAGCTTCTGTCTTCTTCTTTATTCATGTTTGACAAGAAACATGTGGAGAGAAATGCAGCATGAGGTGAATAGTTGGGGGATTTAACTACAAATTAGACATGCAAAATGTTACACAGTATTAGAAAACCAGACGTTTCCAAAGCCTAAAGAGAATCTAGTCTCACTTGCTCCAAACTGGTTTGTGTTACCTCTTCATTTCCATAAACCTCTCTCTCCCTGTCTCTCTCCCTGTCTCTCTTCCTGTCTCTCTCTCTCTCTCTCTCTCTCTCTCTCTCTCTCTCTCTCTCTTTCTCTCTGTACGCACACACATTCAGTACTTTCCAGGTATCCACTGCCTCTAGTCTCCATGTTTAATAGCAGAGGTGGAGGCTGTGTCAGTGAGGGTGAAGCACTGAGCTGGAGTCCTGTGTCAGTGAGGTCCCCCACAGTTCTCAGTGAGGTCCCTGCTGCCTGCTTGCTGGCCTGTGGAGACATTTTCATCTGTGTTCTTGCATTCAGATGTGAACGTTATGTTTTCTGAACATAAGAGCATCATTGTGTTGAATGGACTTTTATAACAGTAGCATGATATAGGCCAGGTTTCTGGGGTCAGACTATCCACAGCTTGCAGAACGGCTCGGTGTCATCTCACAGCACAGGCTCACACGGCCACGGGGGTTGCCCAGGTGAAATAACAGGACATCGCCATGGTGATGCATTGCCCCGTGAGGGCCCGTGTTCCGATGGTATCCGTCAGCTCACACCTCCTGCTGCAGACAGGAGCTGCTGCTTCATGCTCTTCTTAATCAGCAGGGCTCCAGCTGAAGTTCACTTCAAAGGGACACGGTCTCTCTCACGGTCTCTCTCACTTTGCAGCTCTTTTCCTCCCTTACATCTTCAACAATGATCTACTGCTATGTGTATGTGTGTGTGTGTGTGTGTGTGTGTGTGTGTGTGTGTGTGTACAGATTTCTATTCTGAGACTGTACAGCCGGTGCCAGTATTTCAACCAGCATGCAACTTTTGTCTTTTTTCTCCTCGTCTTGCTGTACAGTTGGAGCTTCTGCAGCTGTGGTGAAAGCCGTTCCTTCCTCCATGGCTTTTGGCTTTTCCTCATGTGTAATTTCGACTTGGATCGCAGGGCTGCTGGTACCCAGAAGGCCTTGGAGGAGCCCTGAAATAGATGCCTCAAAGTAACATGAGCAGCAAGCCTGAGCCCTGCTAACCCCTAACCCTAACACTGAGCCCTGCTAACCCCTAACCCTAACACTGAGCCCTGCTAACCCCTAACCCTAACACTGAGCCCTGCTAACCCCT
>JAOXYF010000001.1:869904-882831 GCA_028565775.1 Sternarchorhynchus goeldii | reverse complement strand
AACCCCTAACACTGAGCCCTGCTAACCCCTAACACTGAGCCCTGCTAACCCCTAACCCCTAACACTGAACCCTGCTAACCCCTAACCATAACACTGAGTTCTACTAACCCCTAACACTAACGCTGAGCCCTGCATGAGTGCATATATGTATGTGTGTGTGGTTGTGTGTGTGTGTGTGTGTGTGTGTGTGTGTGTGTGCATGTTCACCTATGTGTACATGTGTTTCTTCTGGTGCTCCGCGGCCTTCACTGTGTAACACACAGCCATCAGTTCCATTCAGGTTGTGGCAGCATGTTATTTGGACAGAGAGATGGTGGCAGCGGTGTGTTGATGTTATCTGGACAGAGAGATGGTGGCAGCGGTGTGTTGATGTCATCTGGACAGAGAGATGGTGGCAGCGGTGTGTTGATGTTATCTAGACAGAGAGATGATGGCAGCGGTGTGTTGATGTTATCTGGACAGAGAGACGGTGGCAGCGGTGTGTTGATGTTATTTGGACAGAGACGGTGGCAGCGGTGTGTTGATGTTATCTGGACAGAGAGACGGTGGCAGCGGTGTGTTGATGTTATCTGGACAGAGAGATGGTGGCAGCGGTGTGTTGATGCGCCTGTGACCTCTGACCTCTCCACAGCTCCGTGCGTCTCCATCGCTTTGTTAAAAGGCCCCCGTGCAGCGGGGGGGGGGGGGTTGTCATGGGCGTTCGGTGCCTCTTAGTGCTTGCACTGGTCCTGCCTGTCCATCTGCCTGGCAGGAGACTCGGGAAATTGCCCAGCACCATAATAGACTGGGCCATCCGGGACAGCCACACAATAAATGTGGTTGTAATTTGTGCTGTCAGGAGGCAGCGGAGGGCTGCTGCCCCACACATCCACCTCCTCCACCTCCTCCTCTCTTTTTTACCTCCTCTTAGGCCTTTTTTTCTTGTTCTTGTTGCTCTGTGTGCAGAGAGCAATTTTACATGGTGACATTAATGTAAGTGTCATGTTCCATCCAAGAGCAGCCATGCAGAACTTCTGGAAGACACAGACCCACTGCAGTATTGATGCTCACAGCAGCCACAGATCGCGCTGCAATACAAAGTTAATGGAATTAAGTAAAGAATTCCCTCATTTACTGCTATGTTGCAGAGAGAGGGAGAGAGACAGGGGCATTTAAATACGCACTGGGGTGGAAATAAATGAAAAAACATGGAGAAAACTATCGGAGCAAAGTCGTTTGTATCTGGTGGTGATTTGAGAAGAGGAGGATCAGTTGGAGATATGAATTGGTAATGAAATATGTGCGTTAGACAAGCACACCACCCACATCGTCAACGTTTTGCCTCGGGAGACTCTCAATGAGCACATTGTTCAGACCAAATGAGCGACATTATGTGGTCAGTACCGGGTCTGATTGAGACACGGGTTCTCCTGTTTTGGGTTGGATAAAAGCAGGCTCATTTGTTCTAGGCGCCTAATGCAGATATGAATTTGTCCGTGAGAGATCCAGCGCACACGAGAGCCATCAGCACACACTCCTTTTCTCCACACTTCATCCATTACATCACATTTATATTGCTCTGTGTAATGACATACCTTGAATGGAAGGCACTCAATTTCTCTCTCTAATATCTTTTCTTTAACGATTTCAACTTCAATTTTGATAGCATGTTTTACTTTGTTCTACAGCGTAATATACAGACCCCCCTTTTGTAATATTCTTGTTTTGCGTGTCACAGTGAGTGATACACATGTGAATTCCTATATGTCTGGGGCTTGATGTCAGTGTTGCTGGCTATCAAGCACTTGATTGGTCACACATTGGCAGGTAATAGAGAATTCAGCACCATTCTTATATTGCACTCACACAGAACCATATAGAGCATGTGTATTTAAAGTTTGTATTTAACCTATAGTAAGTACATGTATTTTTATGTACATATTTAATATTCACTTAATCAGTTTGGGGGAAACAGTGATGATGTTGCATAGTGAGACTTTTCTGCTGTTAGGGTTAGTGTGTGTCTCTGCTGTTAGGGTTAGTGTGTGTCTCTGCTGTTAGTGTGTGTCTCTACTGTTAGGGTTAGTGTGTGTCTCTGCTGTTAGTGTGTGTCTCTGCTGTTAGGGTTAGTGTGTGTCTCTGCTGTTAGGGTTAGTGTGTGTCTCTGCTGTTAGTGTGTGTCTCTGCTGTTAGGGTTAGTGTGTGTCTCTGCTGTTAGTGTGTGTCTCTACTGTTAGGGTTAGTGTGTGTCTCTGCTGTTAGTGTGTGTCTCTGCTGTTAGGGTTAGTGTGTGTCTCTGCTGTTAGGGTTAGTGTGTGTCTCTGCTGTTAGTGTGTGTCTCTGCTGTTAGGGTTAGTGTGTGTCTCTGCTGTTAGTGTGTTTCTATGCTGTTAGGGTTAGTGTGTGTTTCTGTTGCACTGCAAGCTAATGTCAAACACACACACACACACACATAAACATACACATACACACACACATACATTTTTCCTCCGTTGACTGAAGTTGCTGTAAGGTGCTGAAGAGGGAACTCAGGGGTCCAGTTTTCTTTCACACACGTCCTGTTGCAAAAGCAGCATGTAAAGGCACTGTGTTGGTGTGTGTGTGTGTGTGTGTGTGTGTGTGTGTGTGTGTGTGTGTGTGTGTGTGTGTGTGTGTGTGTGCATGACTGTCTCTGTGTTCAGAAATTATATCCTTGTTGAGAGAAGAACAAAAAGGCCTTGGACCTTAAAATGAAATGTTCAAAGTGTCTGGGATCTAACAAGAGTTGTAGCGTCTGAGGCTTAGCAGAGACTGTCTGTAGCGTCTGGGGTCTAGCGGGGGCTGTCTGTAGCGTCTGGGGTCTAGCGGGGGCTGTCTGTAGCGTCTGGGGTCTAGCGGGAGGTCATGGCTGATGATCAGAATCCTGCTGCTGCAGTAGACACTCGTTCTCTTGGTGATGAACTCGTCCTACAGACATACAGCAAACACCTCAGCTGCAGCACATTTTAGGGGAAAAGGAGGGATGAAAAAGAGACAGAAAACAGAAGACAGTGTGGGAGAGAATGAGAGAGAGGGATAAGAAAAGAGAGAAGGAGGAGTAAAGAAGAAAGAAATGTAGCTATTGAGCCATTTTTGCTTGGCGAGCGTACACTTTAGAGCGTACACTTCAGAGCGTACACTTCAGAGCGTACACTTTAGAGTCTCTCCACATTCTGATTTAATAACGGCCTGCCATGTAGTTCTTTATTCATTTGGCTGGATGGAGAAGTGCTGATGTGTGTCATTACAAACACTCCCCCAGAAGCCAGGCGAATTTAGGTCGGGGGTTAGAACACACGTACACACATGTACACGAGCAAAAATATGCCTTTTATATCACGAGGAAAAAAAACCATTTGTGCCATCTGTGCCCTGCGGGAGAACTGTATTTGACATTTGTCTGTTTGTGGCAGTAGGCGGAGCTGGGCGCCCCCCCAGGTCCAGGAGCTGTTGATCCAGGGATGTTAAATCACTTGGTCATGGTCGACCTACTGCCTCTGTCTCCATGCCACGTTGTGTTAGAAGCTTCGAGATGCTCATTTTGCTATTAATCTTTCATTAATACTCTCTCTACATTAATTCATAATCGTTTGCACAGCCTGAGTTTAATTGCTGGCCGTGATTTTGATTTGGATTGCAGCCAGGCATCAATTAATCTATTTTTCTGTGCCAGTCAACAAGAGCTATTATGATATGACACGGTGTAAACAGTTTAGCTTTGAGCAAAGACCAGGAAAAATAATGGATAGCGTTATTCTGTTCAGGAACATCTTTCATCTGAGAGAGGGCTTCAGCTTCTCTCTCTCTCTCTCTGTCTCTCTCTCTCTCTCTCTCTCTATGACAGAAGGTTCCGGTGTGTAATGAACTACATCACTCTCAGACTGTGCAGATAGTTTGCCATCTATCAGTATGACAACACTGAGCCTCTTTGCAGCATGTGTGTGTGTGTGTGTGTGTGTGTCAGAGAAAGAGAGATTTTGTAATGTTGACATTAGCACTTCCTCGTTGGTTATACACTCAGCTTTTAAGTGGAGGTCAGTAAGTGAGACAGGTGTCTTGCTCTTTCATGAAACTGAATTTTCATGAGCCTTCTCCCTGTGTGTGTGTGTGTGTGTGTGTGTGTGTGTGTGTGTGTGTGTGTGAGACTGACTCAAGGTCGTTTTTCTCTCTGTTCTCCTGCCTCATGGATTAACACCAGCTTCTCTCTACTAGGTTAACCTAAGTAACTGTCCTGGTCTGTCTAAACTCCTCACTCCTGGGACAAACACACTGTTAGATCTGAGCTGAACTAACCACGTGTTACACTGTTATAAATATTTAAGAGCTGCAGTTGCTGCCTTCGTCTGCTTCGTCTTACCTGTTATTGTTACGATTCTCCTGAATGAATCATACTCGGAGTGAACTGTGCACAGGTACGTTTAAATCTTCTCCTGAATGAATCATACTCGGAGTGAACTGTGCACAGGCACGTTTAAATCTTCTCCTGAATGAATCATACTCGGAGTGAACCGTGTTCATGCTAGCAGTCGTGACGTGTCACAGGCCTTAAAAATCCTCCTCTAGTACACGTAGAAGAGGAGGTAGGTACAAACACCAAGGCCATGGAGCCGATTCCCTGGGAGCATTACTCCCAACTATATCTGAGTCGCGGATAAGAGTCTGTAAAACACTGTAATGTCAAATAGTAGGTGAAGTTTTTCGCTTCCTGTCAAACGTTTCTGTAGTTAGTCGTTAGTGAGAATGTCAGTAGTCTGCAGTTACTTTCTACTGTAACGCAGTGTAGCACAACGCAGCCCTGACGTATTTGTGTGAGGCAGACGAGTCGAACCCCACGAGGTTTCCTCCGCGGCGGCACCGCACTTGGCGAGTGTGTGCGGCGGGTTACAGCCTCGCGAGGAGGCGCACTACATTCACACCGCTCCTGCTGGGTCAGAGCTCCTCGTCGGCTTCCTGCGGGACTCGCTGCTACTTGTGTTTAATTAAAGCTGGATGTTGCAGACGACGAGACGAGGTGTCACATGCCCTTTTAGGATCCTCCCGACTGCTTGAGCATCATCCATCCATATTCACTTCTGTTCCATTAAACAATTTTAATTGTTACTTACTCTTACTGCGTACGCTCTCTTTTCCTCTCGCTTCATGTCTCTAGGCGTAGGCCAGAAGCATCTTGTTGCTGTGTATTATTTACGTACGAATCAGACTGAAGCCGATGAACAAATATTATTGATGATGAAAGCCTTCCGGATTCTCCCTGCGCCTCTTCCACCGAACGGCGTGAGTTCTCTGTAGCCGGCGCGCGCATATTAGGATCCATACACCACTAATTACTGATTAGTATCGTAGCATAAAACTCTCCCAGTCTCTCAATCAGCCCCTGTAATTTCTCCCGTGTTTAATAAGCAGCGCTGAATCCCGTCCGTGTAAATCACTCCCCATCGCCGACTTTATTCGCCGCAGTCAGTCTGTCCTGTTAGCGGCAGCGTGAAGGAACGCGCAGAAAGAGGAGAATAAAGGCCGACACGACGCTCGCGCTCACCGCGGCTTTGAGAGCTGCTTTGAACGCTTCACTTAAATGCAATTTCGGTGTTTTATATGGGATTTATTCAGAATTAACCCTAATAAATAAAGCATGCGCACCCTGTGTATTCTTATAACCGCGTGACAGATTGCCACTTTGACAGATCTGACATCAAAAGCTCAACGTGACTTGGGAATAATGAAATAAGTGTGCAGGGAACATGATTACCAGGGTGCTTGGTTTGTCTCTTTTGGAGTGTATGCATCCGATCGGCTAATTAACTCCTTCTCCACTACACAACAAAGTAGCGTCACCCCTCTAAATCTGTTCTGACACATTGCACTGACACAAATGTGTTATGAGCATTTATAATGTAAATTGAATTTGAAGGTGTGAGGCATTTTGTTAATAGATCCCCGATTGGAGAAAAGCACTGGGGTATTTTACCTTTAAATGTGGAAATAAAGACATAATTGTAGAGGCATTGGAGAAGATGGTATATTAACATGGAATAATTTGTGTGTTGTGTGTCGCTAAAGCATGTCAGACATAATGCAAGTCACTGGTGGAGCAATGAAGTAAAACTGAGGTATAAGTTCAGTTAAGTAGAGTGGAGAAATGTGGAGTGATTTAGATGAACACACACCACACTATACACAGATCACCACCCACCACACAACCCAACACAGGTCACAACCAAACACACAACCCAACACAGGTCACAACCCAACACACAACCCAACACAGGTCACAACCCAACACACAACCCAACACAGGTCACAACCCAACACACCACCCCAAAACACAAGCAGTCAAATAAATGGCTGATAAACTCGTTTCAACTTTAAATTGTTTTTAAAAGTTACTTAAAATGTATTTGTTCTATTGGCTTTATTGATGCTGCTTTATTTATTTTTTTACATTTTTGTTATTGTTGATTTGTAGAACTTATGGCTTAAGAAAAGTGTATTAAAAATGGAATTGTTTATTATTATTATTATTATTATTATTATTATTATTATTATTATTATTGTTATTATTGTTGTTGTTGTTGTTGTTGTTGTTACCACCTCCTTACTAACTCCACAACTGCATCACCACACTTTACTACATCTAATACAAAGTGACAGGACAACACACACACACACACACACCCGCCCACACACACACACACACACCCGCCCACACACACACACACCCGCCCACACACACACACACACACACACACACACACATACGTAGCTTTCCAGGAAGGCCTTGTTTTTACTTTGTGTTGAGGCTTCAGTGCTGTTTCAGTCAGTCACAGGTGAAGCTCGAGCAAATTCGAGCCTGAGGGAAAGTCCTTTCTCACCTGCACCGGAAGCTGTTTGAGGCTGTTTGACTAGAATGTGTGACCCCCCCCCCCCTCTAATACTGCACCTGTTTTGGCTTTTAATACTGTGATTCCACCTGTATTCCAGTGCCATTCACATGAATCATCCATCCCACCTGACACTGGCCATGTGCTGGAACTGCAGACAGACTTATATAGGCTGATCCGTATGGTTAAGGGTTAAGATCTTTGTACTATTATGATAATAATAATAATAATAATAATTATCATTAATATTATTAATATTATTTCTATTGCTCATCTGTTCATGCTAATGGCTCTGACATATGAACTTTAATTCTTATGCACATTATATTTCTGTTTAATTATACTTGATTTAACTGTGTTTTAGTGTCATTTTCCTTAGTGGTGTTAATGAGGCCTTCCTTTACTGTGCAGCTGACGATGGGAAGTGATCTTGTCGTGTTTGTTTGTTTTCAGTGGTTCACATTCCTTGCTCTTACATTTATGTCTGTATTTTCAGCTCCAGCCTTAAATAAAAAATGTATAATTTATATTCTTGGCCTAGATTTTTGTTTTATCAGAACCAACTGATGAATGGATAATGCACTTTCAACGTGTGACTGTCAGTATCAGACTGTCAGTATCAGACTCTTAAACATGAAATGCTGAGCTCTTTCTCTTACCTTTGTTTTGTTTTGAGCTGATTATATAAGATCTGGGTTTGCATGGTGGTTTATGTTAGAATATGGTACTATGTTAGAGTATGGTTTTATGTTAGACTATGGTACTGTGCTAGAATATGGTACTGTGTTAGAGTATGTTACTATGTTAGAGTATGGTACTGTGTTAGAATAATAATGTTAGAGTATGGTATTACCTTTGCTTTGCGGTGGTTATATAAGACTCGTGCCAGTGTTTGTGTGTGTGTGTACGTTTGTCTTTATATGTACACTTTGGGGATATACTTTTCACAGAAATACACATCTTGTATTCAGTTTGTTTCACTGCCACTGCATTAAGATCAAGTGTCCAATAACAGATGTGATACAAGTCCAGAAGAGCAGAAACAAACACAAGTGCTTCAGCTCAACGGCAGGATGTCAGGGCTGCAGTGATGAAAGAACTGTAAGCCACAGTCAAGCCACATGCTTGTGTGTGTGTGTGTGTGTGTGTGTGTGTGTGCCTTTGCCTTTGCACCCATCATGCATGTATTCCTGTATGCATGTTTATGAAGGTGCGTGTGTGTGTGTGTGTGTGTGTGTGTGGGAGGTCATGCGGCTCAGTGCAAGAACACAGCTGATTAGCCTGCGTGATTCGCCTGTGTGATTCGCCTGTGTGATTCGCCTGCGTGATTCGCCTGTGTGAGCAGTGCTTCTCTGTGGTTCTTTTCACTCTCTGTAGGCTCGCCTGCCTATAGCTTGTGGTGCTCCCAGTGGAACCGGCTCTTTCCACTAACAAAATGCAAAATACAAAATTAATAAAAACACCCTTTGAAACTGACAAATATGCCCCAGGCAAACTATCGGCCCGCAGGCTGCTTAAAAATTAATCAGTATTTCTTATTTATTTATTTATTTTCCACGGCTATGTTCATCTTTTTAATAACACATTTCTAAGGCTGTCTGTGTACAAAGTTTCTCTCCATCAAGAATTACATGTTTAATAGGTCCTGACAGTTCATGGACTCTCCCACTCTCCCAGGGGCAAGCAGCTAATAAAATAAGCCGCTGGTTTTCTTTCATAATCTTCCTCCTTGTTCCTCACTGAGGAGGTCCAGTGCTCCAGCTGTCCACTGGAACATAAGTGCGTCGTACATTTAAACACGTGAGGGAGAAGAGTAGGGTTTGAAGAGGAATTTAACTACTTTACTGATTTTTTTAATTTTTTATTTATTTGACAATTGGTATTAGGACTCTTAACACAGAATAAAAACACATTTACACAAGTCAGTCTCAAATCTGAGGAACTGGACCAAATGACATTGGACCAAACTTGGCAATAATTTCTCATTTGTAACATATTTAAGAAATAATTCACCTGGTGAAAAGGTTTCACATTGTCTATTATCAGATGTAATTCTAAAGACTGACCCCTACTCCCCTTCCTTACACCTACACCTCTAAAGACTGACCCCTACTCCCCTTCCTTACACCTACACCTCTAAAGACTGACCCCTACTCCCCTTTCATTTTAGACTCAGACACCAGGCATCAAAAAATTAAAATTTTTGCTTCCCAAACTAAAATATGTAGAATTTATACTATGTTTAATACTGAAATTATAGTACATTTAATACTGAACTTTTATATCGGTCTTTAAGTGTGTAAGATTTATTTAAAAATTTACTTATTTAAAAACAAGGCAAATATTACACTTAAAATGTGTATAAAACCTCAAATGTAGAGGTGTGTGTTTTATGTGTGTGTGTTTTGTGTGTGTGTTTTGTGTGTGTATTTTGCCTCAGCAACATCCCTTCAGTATTCAGCAGTAGCCTGTCAGTCTCTTTGGTAACCACCTTTCCATTCTGTACATGATGACATATGAATATACTGGAACAAAAAAACTATGAATGATAGAGAAATTCTGAAAGCACATTTGAATTCAACATGCAAAAATGCCTAATAAACAGGTATTTAATAAATGCTTAATAAACTGGTATTTAAAAAAGGCTTAATAAACAGGTATTTTTTGCAAGAAGCTCCTTCACTTTTGACTGTTGAGTCACTACTTTTTAGTACAAGAGCAACCCAACACAAGAAATGTCTAAAATGTTCGCACTAATTAAAATTAATGACCAATATATTATGTATATTATTGTTTAAATACTACATTAAATATATTATGTATATTATTATTTAAATACTATATTAAATATATTATGTATATTATTATTTAAATACTATATTAAATATATTATGTATATTATTATTTAAATACTACATTAAATAGTTTTCCTCCCCTTTTTGTGACATACCCTTAATTTTGCATATGCTTAAGTGAGTCTCATTAAATAGTAATTAGCAGTGAGGTGATTGGCCAGGCAGTTTTAGCGCTGAGGTGTGCAGGGGGCCGTCACTGTCCCCCTCGGGGCCGTCACTGTCCCCCTCAGTGTGGGTGGAATGGTGGCAGCAGCAGGTCCTCAGCGCTGGTAACGGGGACTAGAGTTAGCAGAGGTGATAAAGCGCGATAACGGAGACACGTGTAACGAAGGCATGAGGGCCGAGCGCTGTTAGTGAACACAGCCCGGAGTGTTCCGCTCCGTCAGAGGAGACGCTTCACTTAATTAGTGACACCGTGCTACACGTCATGTTTGTTTTTTGAACGTGGGAAATGGATGAGAGAGAGGGAGAGAGAGAGGGAGTGTGTGCCATATTGGAGAGCCAGTATTGATTAATGTCTCGCCTGTGACTGTGTGACTCAGAGTCACAGTAATGCTTAATTGAACAGCATTGTGCTCGCAGACTTGTGTGGAACAAAACTGCACAGAGCAGGGACTGACTGACTCGTACTGCCTCCTACCGACTCGTACTGCCTCCTACCGACTCTTACCGGGTCCCAATCAAACCCAGGAACACCATCCTCATTCCCCTGGAGACACCAGCACAATGACAGGCAGAGAGAGGAAACATATTCTAGCCTGGAGTGCCAGAGTGTTCATTTCCTCTGTGTGTGTGTGTGTGTGTGTGTGTGTGTGAATTCCTCCATCCGGTTAAGTTTGTTTAAAAGCGCTGGGAACGGTTAGATAATCCAGGCTAATGTCTCTGAACAGGAGCAGAACTCTGTGGTGGCTGCTGTCTACCCATGATTCTTTTAGGGTTGGGCGCCTTTGATGTGAGCAATTTAGCAGAGGGTAATTATACAAATAGGGTAATAACAATGGTGTGTGTGTGTACTCTATCTCTGTTTACTACACAGCCAAAGCCTTAAGCTACATTCACAAAAATACACACACACACATACATACACACACACTCCCTTCTCAGATGGATCGATGAGGGATTTCCTTATGTACATCAGAACAACAACAAACAACAATAAAGATATTCTCAATGCAGGGTTATTAACAAATGCCTGAAAGTTTGTCAGAGAAGAAACTGTGACTTTTTCTCTTTGATCTTGATGATTATGGCAGGCTGCGCATCATGAATGCTTTAGGACAGTATCCTCTGAGCTGGTGCACAAACACACACACTCATCTCTGTACAATCATCCTCTACGACAATCTAAACTAATTCCTTTCATCATTATAGTTGGCCCTGTGAGGACCCATGCTCCTAGCTGTTATCCAGGAAAGGGTTTTTTCTGCCTTTAAAGGTTCTCTATTAATGAGCCCTTAAAGGTTCTTTATTAATAATACTTTAAAGGTTCTCTATTAATTAGCCCTTAAAGGTTCTCTATTAATGATACTTTAAAGGTTCTCTAATAATGATCCCTTAAAGGTTCTCTATTAATGATACTTTAAAGGTTCTGTATTGATAATCCCTTAAAGGTTCTCTATTAATGATCCCTTAAAGGTTCTCTATTAATGATCCCTTAAAGGTTCTCTAATAATGATCCCTTAAAGGTTCTCTATTAATGATACTTTAAAGGTTCTGTATTGATAATCCCTTAAAGGTTCTCTATTAATGATCCCTTAAAGGTTCTCTATTAATGATCCCTTAAAGGTTCTCTATTAATGATCCCTTAAAGGTTCTCTATTCAGGTTAAAAACACCTCTTCTCCCTCTGCATTAGCTCTACTTTCGTGTTAAAGTCAGGGTCCATGTTGAGTTTCAAATCAATGAACAGTTAATTGTTGACAGGTGATGAAATTTTAATTGTGGCACCGGCTTTTCATTGGTCAGACACAGATGGAGGTGGGACTAGGAAGAGGAGAAGGCTGAACTGCCCAGAGCAGCGTCTTGTTTTCAAAGCTTGAGTAGAAGAAGAGTGTCTGGGCGTCGCAGTTCATATTATCTCACCATCATTTCATATTTTATTTGCCTTTCCAGCGTTTGGTCCCTCAGAAGGTTAAAGAAGCACATTTCTCAGCAAAAAAAAGACCACAAAAGCCCAGCTGGCCACACCACAAGAAGAGTTTATTCTGTGTTTCCTCACTCCCTGTCTAGCTCTATCTATTAATCTATCGTTTCCTAAGTGGGAAAAACAAAATGGATGGGATAATACAGAGTCCAGCCTTGTGGGATGGGGGAAGTGTTGTGAGAAATGCAGTTAGATTAGACATGAGCTGACTCGGTGGCAGAGGGAATCAGACAGAGCTGTCGCATCTGATCTGTCTGGACAGGTTTGTGTCAGACTCCACAGAGAGCTGACCTTCTCACTGCCACTCATCCCTGCAATGGGAGTCACCTGCACCACGGAACCACGGCGAAGACCAGGGGACAGGAAATGCCTCATGCTTCTTTGCTGTCACTCATCATGCTGTTTGCTCAGTTAGTCCCGCCCACCCCCCCTCCAACCCATGCACTTAAGTGACCCTCAGCATCAGGGCTGTTGTGAAATACACAGAGACCCCAGAGAAAATGGCATGACAGAAAGTGATAAAAGCTTTTTTAAAAACTTTCAGTCAGTGTGTTGTAATGCAGAGGATCTTAAACAGAGCGTATCTCCCTCCCCCCACAGGAGAGTGAGAGCGAGGAGAAGTTGCATGGAGAAGTTCTCACCAAAGTTCCTTTCATCGAGTTCTGGGTGAGAGGATAATACCGGTCCTGCTCGGTGGCGCTTCCTCTCCCCGTGGCTAGGTGGCGCTCTGTGAGACTCCACCATGGCCATCCGGAAATGTGCTTAAAGCTCCACATTTTACAGCCCGGCAGCCTCAGTAAATCAGGAGGCACACATTCCATAACCAGACAAGTCCTCTTCCTGAGCCCTTTGTAGTCGTCCTGTAGTCTTCCAGGCCCCCAACTCGACACGGCAGTTCAGTCTTTACGATCTCACAGGGCCTTTTATTAGGCAGCAGAAATACGGGTTCCAGACCCAGTGAGGTTCTAAAGCCAGCGAGGTTCCAGACCCAGTGAGGTTCTAAAGCCAGCGAGGTTCCAGACCCAGTGAGGTTCTAAAGCCAGCGAGGTTCCAGA
>JAOXYF010000001.1:823565-837037 GCA_028565775.1 Sternarchorhynchus goeldii | reverse complement strand
GAGAGGGTCTCGTTACCAGCGCTGTAATCATTCCTTATTGTGGTACACAAGTTCAACCAAACCAGCTTCATTTTTTCATCAAATTTCAATATTCTGGACTGTTGTAATTACTAAAGTTAAAATATGTACAAATGTTACAAAATACAATTCAAGTGTGTGTGTGTGTGTATGTGTGTGTGTATGTGTGTGTTACAGTAGGTAAGCATATACAGTATGTGTGTGTGTGTGTATGTATAGCGAGAGAGAGCAGAAAAGAAAAATGTTCAAAATGGCAATGAAGTGAAGTACACAAGATTTGCAGAGAAACCGAATGTTTTGGACAAAGGTCCGTCCTCAACTGTGGTGCAGTTGACAAGGACGACTGTCTGAAAGGTCCTGCTTCTCTCGAACCCTCGAATACACACCTCTACATCTTTTACTTCAGTGCACTGCAGTTACACACTATGAGCCTTCATTATTATTATGATTATTGTTGCTGTGGTTGTTATAGAACATTATACTGATGGACTGTGAGATGATTATCAGTGTAGCTTTAAACTGTGGATTAGCAGGTCTTCATTATATATATAAACTTTTCCAGATTTCAGGCTGTGGTGAAGGTTTGCAATTTTAAATGCCAGCAAACTGAAATATACCATCAGGAAGAAACACGAGTGTCTTCAGGAAAACTCTGAAAAAGGTCTGTTCTGAAAGGAAGATCTTTTGACAGCTGGTTGTGTTTGTCTAGCAGATGCTGTGATATCGAACTGCATTTCTGCTGACTGTGGAACTGGTCATTACTGCCTTTTCTTCTGTTCCTCATTATGAAAGGTGATAGCGATGGAAGGAAAAGATACAAGTCCTTTCTCTCTAAATTCCTATTTTAATTGGAACATTACTCATTTCCAGCCACAGGGTGGCGCTTTAGGACAATAATTTTCTGAAAAGAGCTGGATTGTAACTGTTCTTTAGACTCTTGCTGAAAGATCAGGAAAATTAATATTGTTGTTGTTGTTGTTGTTAAAATAAAACATTAACCAAGTCAGTTCAGGCAGAAGTGAGTCAGACCAGACCTTCATGCTGTTAAGTGACATGGCAGGTATAGCCTGTCGCTGCCCCCTGGTGGCAGTGAGATGCCCTGGGGCCGATGCACCAGTCCTGCCCCTCACACTCACACTGTCATCCGCAGCATCTCGCGTCCCTCATCCAGGCCGCTCCCTGTTCCCTGTCTCGTAATGGAACGGCTCTTGTGTGGAATGTGCTGCTGTTAAACTCAGGGTTTAGTGATGACAAATGTTTATCACAATCTTGATGCGTTCTGGGTTGGGTTTCCCAAAAGCATCGTAACATGAAGATCATTATTAGATGGTAAAGCGAGCATGACACTGAACACTCGCTCACTCATTTAAGACGAAGCATTTGGGAAATGGGACCTTGGTTTATTACTGAGTGTTGCATAAATGAATAAACCCAGCAGAGAGGATGTACATCTGTTCTGTTTGGAACTTCATGTTATCCTAAATGACACAGGAGCAAATTTAACATTCATCACTTACAAGATTTTGTTTTGTTCATAAACATGAAAATCATTCTAAAAAGAAAAAAAACCAGCAAAGCAGATTTAAAATGCACAGAATAACTTATCAATTAAATTTCATAGCTACATGCACATAAACTCACAACTGAGTTCACTGCAAATCTTACACCTGCACTCTGTATGTTACACCTGCACTCTATATGTTACACCTTCACTCTCTGTGTTACACCTGCACTCTATATGTTACACCTGCACTCTGTATGTTACACCTGCACTCTGTATGTTACACCTTCACTCTCTGTGTTACACCTGGACTCTGTATATTACACCTGCACTCTGTATGTTACACCTGCACTCTATATGTTACACCTTCACTCTCTGTGTTACACCTGCACTCTGTATGTTACACCTGCACTCTATATGTTACACCTGCACTCTGTATGTTACACCTTCACTCTCTGTGTTACACCTGGACTCTGTATGTTACACCTTCACTCTGTATGTTACACCTTCACTCTCTATGTTACACCTGGACTCTATGTTATACCTACACTCTGTATGTTACACCTTCACTCTGTATGTTGCACCTACACTCTCTATGTTACACCTGGACTCTATGTTATACCTACACTCTGTATGTTACACCTTCACTCTGTATGTTACACCTTCACTCTCTATGTTACACCTGGACTCTATGTTACATCTTCACTCTGTATGTTACACCTGAACTGCTTGACTCCTCTATTAACTGCATGTGTCTCATCAGGTCTATTCACAGCTTGTTGTCCACCTTCTACTCTATGTGGACAATTAGTGACACTGTGATGCTCACAACCCTAAAGGCTGTTTGCCTATATTATTATTATTATTATTATTATTATTATTATTATTATTATTATTATTATTATTATTAGCATTAGCATTATTATTATTATTGCTGTTGTTGTTGTTTGTTTGTTTGTTTCGAGTATTGAACATTACCACTTCTAAGAATAATTAAGATCTAAAGGTATTTAGCAGCAATAGATTTGCCTTATTGTTTAATGTCCAAAACGTCAGTGAGGGTGTTTTGCACCCACTGGTGAGCAGCAGTGATGGAGCCCTTCACCTTCCCCTCAGTGTGAACGTGTAAGAGAGGGACTGTGCTCACTGGAGTCCGATACTTTCAGAGATGTTCTGTATTGTTGAGGTGGTGACAGCAGCTCTGTGGTTCTGTCTCTTGGCCACAAGCAGGTTGTATTGATCCAAGGATGAACGTATGATGTAAATGACAGCAGACTCCTCTCAAGGACACACTGAAGACTAATGCTGTTTGCTAATGCTCTGGGAGACTTTTCCTGCAGCTTTTAATCTCTTAAATGAACTTTTAAAAACTATTTAAAAATGTGTGTATTTGCTCTTATTTACTTCCAGTGCTCTTGAGACGCTTATTGAAAGATTACAGCAATTTTGTGTTATATTACAGAGAGGTTTCAAACAGTCGAGTGTTTGAGACAGTTTTCCTTAACAGAAACTCATGGTATCAAGCCAGTATCATAAGTGATAGATATTGATATTAAAATAGTGATGCACAAAGCAGTAGCGTGGGATTTAGTCACTGGAGGACTTACCATCGATACACACATGAGCGCATTCCTTTAAGTGATACGATGTTAGCAGTAGCAGGATTTAGTGTTGAGTGACTCCTGTTCTCTCTGCATGACTGTTAACCTTCTGAGCTCCACCCTTATTGAGGCTTATTCATTCATATTTTGTCTGTACAGAGTTTGTGATCTCTGCACCATGATAAAATCTCACCATTTCTTGTACATGTGATTAGCTTTTCAAACAGTCATTAGTCCAGTCCCTTTGGCTTGCGTTTCACTGAAGTATGATTAACTGTGCAGATTTATGACAATCGGATCGTTAACGCTGGAGATTTGACCAGAATCTTGGACCAGCAATTGGACTCTCTCTCCTACCGGCACCAGGAATGTGAGCAGAGTTCCTTCGCAGTTATGGCTTTTCCTCTATTTCACGGCTTATTGGCGTTTAAATGTTAACTGACGCAGGATGAGGAAGGAGGTGTGAGTCATTGTGTCGATATAACGGTTGGCTGGATCTCACCATCGCCACCAGAATGCAGGGATGGAGGCTCGGAGACTCAACACGGGCTGGGCAGTGCACCTCACACCACTTACTGTATCAGGATGTTTATACAATACTTCATAAAAACACAAGCAAATAACTCTTACACATATTACCAACGTACTGACACATGTTCTCAACATCACAGGAACATACGCAGTAAAGCCAGATGGCTGAAATACGGCACAGTGACAGGAGAGAGATGATATACAGGAACAAAACATGCATGGAAACATCTCTGATGCTCTGCTGATGTTTATAAGAAAACATTTAAGAATTAAAAAACAAATAGAAATTGAAACTCTCAGTCACACATTCAAATGGTTAGCATTTTTAAAGAAATCATAATATTTGATTGATGTAACACATCTCACATACGTTTTCTTGCTCCAAAAACTTCTGTTACGGACATATGGATATGCAACCAACCAACCCCAACGGGATGCTCTTAAATATACGGTGGTCGCACCCTGAGCTGTGAGAATAAAAGGTCCTTAGCTATGAATAAAAGGTCCTTAGCTATGAATAAAAGGTCCTAGCTATGAATAAGTCGTATGTCAGGATAGACAGGGATCTCCGCTTAGACCAAAACTGGGTTTTATTTGGTTTGGTGCCAAAATGACCATTTCATCTTCCATAAACAATGTCTTCAGTGAGAGAGATGTGGAAAGAATTGATTTTGGTCCGACTTCTCCTGCTCCTCTGAATATTATTTTTATTCTTCCATTGATCTTATTAGAGCTCCATGTCACTTTACCTTCAATCAAGGCAATTGCTTTTCACAGCTGACAGTGGCATCACACACACATCACATTTCACAGTCACACACACATCACATTTCACAGTCACACACACATCACATTTCACAGTCACACACACATCACATTGTAGGGGTTTTGGTTTATATTTATCTACCCCTACCCCACGTACCTACAACCAACGAGGGAAACAGCAGTGGGCGAAGGTTTAAAGGTTTATCTGACTCCAGTTATAATTACTGATGTGTTATAACTAATACTAGAATATGTGTAACCAATTGTACGAAGTTCTTTGCTATACTGTACCGTTTTACAGAGGTTTACCGTTCAGCTTGCCTAATTTACGGTTTAGGCGAGTAAACTTGCGCAGATTGGATACTTTGCAGGGAATTGGTATCGGCACTTTCTTTAACTATATAGTACAATTAAAACCAACAGAAAGTGGAGTTAAGCAATTAAAGGGTTAATAAGTAAATAACAATAAACACAAATACTGAACAAACCACAACGTTACACACACCAGTGCAGGGGACCTCAGGATGGAAGAGAGAGAACCTACACCCAAGTCTTTACCTTTTATCCCCCCAGCACCCCAGTGGAACAATAGTTACCCAACCAGACTACCCAATGGGAATCAGGCTGCTGGTACAGACAACAACCTACAGTTACATACATGACATCCACCCTCTGGAGTGGAGCCTCCAGTGAGTGGTGTAATGTAATGTATAACCTTTCATCTGTAAGACTGTACTGAAGACACCACCCTTCCCACTACACAATATGCTGCAAAATGAGACCAAACAAGCCAGGAAAATACAATGATGCAAACACAAATGCTCAGGTTTTATCCCCTTCTAGAGGAACCTCTGGAGGTCTCCTTCCCCCACTTTGCCTTTCCATGCTCAAACAGGATCTTCTGCACCTCCCACATCCTGTCGTCCCTACAGCATTTCACAGCTGACAGTGGCAACACACACACATCACATTTCACAGTCACACACACATCACATTTCACAGTCATACACACATCACATTTCACAGTCACACACACATCACATTTCACAGTCACACACACATCACATTTTCACGTCAAGGGAATACATTTATTTTATTTGATCTTTGCCGTTTGCATTTGCATTCTGTGTGTTGAAGGTACAGTTTATACCGTGGTGTTTGCAGCGATTCAATCAGCTGCATCTCCTGAGCTGTCTGACCAAGTGCTGATGTAGTTTTTCATGGTGTCATGTGCCACACTGCAGGCTGTGATCATCCAGCTCACGTCAGTTCATGCTTTACAGCACTGCGTTTGTTCCTCCTGCAGGTCTGGATCATATTTGTCACGGCCTAATGGCTTGGCCAGCTGCCATCTGGAGAATGCACTGTTCTCTTAAGTGGCTGCAACTTTATTCAGCTTCAGGCATTGATGGCGTCCACTTAGACCAGTCTCTCCGCCCACCCCAGTGGGTTAATATGCATTTACCTAATGACACCATGGTGTGGAACCGAAGCACAAATGGCTACAGTAAACTGTTCAGAAACTCTATGATTGTGTAGCTCTTCTTCCCCGCACAACCTTGTGGGTTTTTGTTTTCCTCGAGCATCATGTTGTAAGAATCCTAACCATGTTCTGTTCAGGGTGAAATTCTGTCCAGGTTTCTTTAGATTTCCGTGTGTAAGTCAGTCATGGTCTTCATGAAGTGATGCCACAGATCTGTAAGTTCAACACAATCACCAGCAACGTGCAAAATTCTAATGTAAACTCTATTCTAATGTCAACTCTAATGTAATGTAAACTCTAATCTAATGTAAAAGTTTATGGATGATTACAAATTGGCCGACTGGCTCTTATCCTCTGCGTCTCAGTAACTGAGGCTCAAAGAGATTCAATATCTCTAGATTAGTAGAGAGGGAGAGCAGGAAAGGCAGTAATATGAAATGAGTCACACTCTTACTATGAGGGCGCAGGGTTAATTAACAAAGCATCTTACTGGACTGGATCCATTTGGACTCTGCGAAATAAGGACAAGAGGACGTGCTTGGGGGCGTGGCCTCAGCCCCTCTGATAATGACACAATAGACGTGGTCCAGTGCTTTTAAATGCTTGATCTTCATTCATACCTTTCACAGGCATGACACATATTTCTTCTATGGCTTCTCCGAATGACACACCATTATAGCACGAAGGTCTTCATACCAGGTATGGGATGCATACGGTTTATTTGTTACTGCTAAAATACAGAGCTGCGTGCATCTCCCACAAGGATATCGCTCGGTGAGATCAGTATAAGGGACTGTCAGGTCAGTGTGCTTTCTGGACCCTGATTGGCTCAGTGACATCAATGTCATGGATCAATGTGTCTTGCTCAATTAATTCAAAAAGTTTGTTGAGTTAACTTGACTTCCCCTTGAGGCAGCCTTCATCCTCCTCATCTTCATCATCATCATTGTCATCTTTATTATTGTCTTCTTCCTCTTCTCTTTTTTTCTCACGTTTGAAGAAATTGATAAACAACATGATAAACAACATGCTCTCATGGGCGTAAACTGCCATCAGTGAAGAAGTAACTTGTTAATTAGGTGCAGTTCAGTCCTGGTGCTGCAGCTGTGATGACTCTCCCACAGGCTTGAGATTAAACGCCTGTTGTCATCTAATGCTCAGAGGACCTAATAAAGGAGAATAACGTACACGTCTTTAAGCTCTTGATGCAAAACCAAAAAATAAACAGAGAATCAAATGTGCTTCAGTGATGATGCTGTCCTTTGTTCAGGACAACATTTATTATTGTTGTTGTTGAGTAATGTTAACATGACATGCAATATTAATTCAATTTCATATTAATTAGGAATTGCAATTATCAAAATTAAATTATAATTAGGGCAATCTAATCCAAATTATGAATAATTTGCAGAAAGTTGCAGAAAGCTAATTTAATTATATCTTTGATTAGAAACATTTATCCTCAGAACCTCAAACCTAAACACGGAGGACTAAATTAGTGAGACAAAGAATGAACTAGATTACTTTTCTGTGAAGCAGGTCTAATCCATCCACTGACTCCATTCCCTTACGAACATCGGTATGAAGTGAAATGTCTGAACTCCTAATCTCTCAGTGTGTGTTCAGGCGCTTTATCTTAATCAAACCACCGCTGTAACAGACAATGAAACCAACACCCGAACCTTATATATCTAAAATACATTTTAATCTTGCTCAGATACACAATTGTTACAATTTGTAAGTCAGTGATTGTACCTCCCTTGTTCGCATCAGACATTCTATACAACAGCATCATGTAAAGTGGTTTACATCAAGGCACAAGACAAATCCATATTCAGGCAAGCCTTTATCTGCTGCTTTAATCTCATTCTGCGCTGGGCAGACACACGAGAAGAACGCGGGCCAAGCCTTACTAGACACACTATGTGCTCTCTGTAGAAAGAATAGAGACTGATCCACTGATCTCCCTCCCCTGATCCACTGATCTCCCTCCCCTGATCCACTGATCTCCCTCCCCTGCTGATACGAGTCAAACAATGAACATGAGCACATCTGGATGGATGCAACACATTTTGTTTTCCTTTTTTTTCTTTTTTGTTGTTGTTGTTGTTTTTTACATTTTGTGGTTCCGAGAGCAGAGGAGTTTGAGTGTAATGAGCTGTGGGGTCGGGCTGTCCAGGCGCACGCAGCCAGCAGGAATGTGCTCTGACAGGGTGTGGGATGTCCGTCCTCAGACAGGGTCTCAACGCAAATGTGATGGGGTTTGTCTTGTGACCACATTCGGAGCGGAGCTGCGGATGAATAGACGGATGACCTGCCAAACCACAATGAACCATTATCGCGCCAAAGACCATCTGCTTATATTATACATAGGCTATCATTCTCTGTAACCATTAGTTAATAGATTATAAAGATTAGCAGAGAGATATCTTGATTTAGTACAACCACTTTGGGTGTTACTACTTCCTTGATTACTTAAATGCTAAAATGCAAATAGGTACAGTCCTGGCTTTAAATGTCCTGGTTTTAAATGTCCTGGCTTTAACTGAAATCAATATCTAGTCAGGAATTTACGTAATCAAAGAGGCTGAGCGTTTCTCAGCATATTGCCAAGGTCGGTTCAGTGTTAATGCACCTCTCACCGTATTGCCATGGGTCCAGGGTCCTATTCCTGGCTAAGGCTCCTTCGCCGGCCGAACGCGTGCGAGCCCACATTGGTGGGGACAAACTTGCTGCTTCCAATCCCCCCCGAGCGGCTAAGGAAGTCCGCGAGGCGATGGGTTACACAAGTGGCGGTGTTACAAGCTCTCTTCTGTAACGCTGTAACACTGCGGAAGAGACCAGAACATCCACATCACACAGGGTTAAAAACACATCACATATGTTAAATTGTGTTTCTAAAACATATAACCACCACAGCTAATCTGCATGAGGGGAGCTTTGATATCTTACCTATATGTATGAATGAACATGTTGAAGCATGTATGAAAAAGTTCACTAGGCAAGTGTTCCCTTGTAAAATATGTTTATTATTGGAGAGAATCAGGTTAAAGGTGTTTGCATTGCTGGGTTGGAACTCATTGCTCGTTCAGTGCTGGCAGTGAGAGGTGCCTGAAGGAGTTGCGATTCATGAAATGTTTCGGGGAAACTAAACAGATTCAACAATTAGGTGCTGTGTTTCCTGTCACTCTGCCAAAGAAGATTTAAAAAAGTAAAATAATGGGTCTTAAATCAGGCAAATAGAAACTCCGCATGCCCCAGCACTCGGTTCAGGGTCGTGCTAGCATAGAACGAGATGGCAGGCGCTTATTCGCGATCGATCGCCTCTCCGTAGGCGACGGGCACGTCCGCAGCCTGGGCTCGGCGCTTCTTGCCCGGGGTTCCCGCTCCTACATTGGTGCGCGGGTACGTCTGCAGTTTGTGCAGCTCCTGAGACAGCTTGCCCAGCACGCACGTGCTGAGATTGGAGCAGCGCTTGGACACGGGTCTACCCAGGCTGTTAGAGAAGAGAGGACATGCACATCTCACAGTGATGCACGCATGCAAAGCACATTTCGTTCTGAACAAAAACAGTTGTGATGAACAACTAAGATGCAAAGCAAATGAAACATGCTCCCGTAATAAATAGAGCTTCTTTCATGCTCGGACTCACCGTTACTAAAGTCATAGTCATTTTCTTGTTTTCCAGCTAATTTGACATTCATATCATTCTCGCAGCACTGCGCAAAACATGCAAAATGCAACCTCCTTCTTCCAGAACTCATGCTGTTTCCATGACACCTGGTATTCTGGATTACATGCTTTAATTCTGGATTACATGCTTTTATTCTGGATTACATGCTTGTTTGAGCAAAAAGGCATAAGGACTAAATCATAATCATAAAATTCCATGCAAAAGGTGACTGGCAATAAACTCATTCCAAAAATCCATTCAAACTATGAAAAACTACGATTCTTTTCTACACATACCTCCCTTTTAAAATTCGCACCTTACGTACACTCACACACACACACACAGGGAACTGCTCTCACGTAGAAACCTTTTTAGATCATTCACCTCTTAAACATGAGACAGAAAATCAGTGCAGTGTCCTACAGATTCTCTTTGTCTTGGTTCTGATATCTTTTTTATCTGATATCACAGTTCATTGGTTACTCTTCAGTCAGCTTTTAGTTACAGTATGTACCTGTTCTCCTGAGCTTCTGGCTGATCCAGGTCTTCTGCAGCCATCTGCACAAACTCTTTGATGATAGCGTTTATCAATCTTCTCGCCTCATAGTCTGTGAGTGTAGCATCATCTTGTGAGGGTTCCAAAGCAGACCTAAAAACACACTTTTCAGTGATTCCTTTCCACCACACACACAACGGAACGGTAAACGAGCAGCACAGTCCCTGGAAAGTGATCCTTTCCATCACGTCAAAAGAATTTTCTGTTCGTCGCAAGGAGGTCTGTGCTGGGAGGTCTGCGCATAATCAAAACAATCTCCTAAGAGCCACTTAAATACTGCCTGCTTGCCAAGCTTAGATTTGTCCTGCGATCGATACTGTCGTGAGTGAGGCTGGCCAGGATTCATCGGACGCTCCCTGATGCTCCAACCTCTAATCAAATTATTTGCGTACTTACGGTTAAACATCCTAATTATGTTCATAAAAAATGAACTTCACGTGAAACTCAGCGTTACCAACAGGTCCGTCCTCCATTTAACCGAGTATTCAATTGTATTGTAACTTTTTTTTTTTTTATCTATGCCAGTAATTTAAAATCATAGACGACCACAGAAAACGTCTCACCTGGACGGAGCTGCATGTGTACAGTACATCTGACAAATGATCAAAGCATAGGTGAGGAGAAGAGCAGAGATCTTCAGCATGATCATGGTCCTCTGTAGTGAGCTGTGCAGGTATAAGATCTTCTGAAATGAAAAGACATCTGACATCTTACATTTATCTTCTAAATAAGAGAAGTGAAGCTTTTTTAACCCATTATTTTATCTATTTTTATCTCCTGTACTGTGATCATGCCAGATCCGTTGCTCCTTTCCTGTTCTCACTTTATCCTTTCAAAATGAGTCATTTTAATCCTTTATGATGTTCTCAGTATCTGCTCTAGTGTGGTCTGCATTGAGATCTCCTACCGCCATCAGGCTGTAAGTGAAGTGTTGCACATATTAGCGGATTAAAGGGGACCTGCTCACACCTCCTGAGAGAGAGCCTGTGCATTAGTGTAATGAACTGCTGGGCTGGACCCCTGTCTACGGCTGGAGCACTCAGAGTCATTTTGGAAAATTCACTGAACCTGCACTTCTCCTCTGTTGCACATCCTGAGCAATTTATCTCAAATCTCTTTCTTTTTCTCTTTTTCATACTATTTAATTCAGCTTTAGTTTAAACAGCTTTTATTTTCACCGTGTAAGCAGAAAACCACACAAGCATTTTTCTAATTGTAGAAGATAACCTTAACTTACCTTGCGATGCTATAGCTGCTGGAAGAAGAAAACAAGTGATAATTCAAGTTGAAATTTTAGTCTGTTGCATCCAACTGCAGGGGTACTGCTTATATATCCACCATGAGAGTCCCACTATTGAAAGTGTGGGTGTTTAATGATCTTCCGCCAGCCAATCAGAGCTTTCTGCTTTTGGCTCCAACCAATCAGAGGACCCCTCATTCTGGAACATGATGAAGAGTGTGTCACAAAAATGACGTCATTCTTCAGTCACAAACTGCTCCATTCACAAAAATTCACTAGTGATCAGCAATGCTCCACATCAGAAGGAGATGTTCAGAAGAATCTGTAATCTGTCCTTCGAAATATAGTCAATAATCATGAAAAACCTTTCAGATGTTGCCTTCTCCTGGATTTTTAAGGATGATTTTTATATAAAATGTATCAGGAGATATTGTGTATTGTTCTTGTTCATAATACTGTCCACAGGTGATTACCAATAACTCTGTGGCACTTATGGGAAATAATTTCTCCACTTAAAAAAACCAACTGAAATATTTTCTCGCCAGAAGGAGAGGGGATCAGTGCTTTAACATGTGTACAATAACATACATATTAATATCACATTCATTTCTAACCATTGTAGAAATAAAAACTATCAGAGCTGAACAAAAACAAAAGCTTTCATCAGTGTCTTAAAAGTCCTGATGCAAAACTGCAAGGACAATCAAATTTTGTTTGCACTGTGTGTCCTGTGTGTTATTGAGCAGTCCTCCTCATTTCCTTATTTGGTTTTCAGTTGTGATGTGACCCTTAGTGGAAATCAAAGGAGAGGTTGACAGTAATGAGCCTACCATCTCAGCCCATGACACCCGACTGTTTGTCTTTGAGCATCATCTGATTCTCCTTTTCATAACCAGCACAGACCTTGTAAAGCATCTCCACAGAGACACAGTGTTTGCGTCACAAAGGAACCCCATTAGTCCTGACGAGCGTTTTAGTGTTATCGAACCCAACGTGGAGCCAATGGCTGCAGCAGGAAATCAGGGAGACCTGGCATGAGAGGAGACCCCAGTTCGGCCCCCTTTACTGACGCAAAACTGAGCTTTAAGGAGCCTTCAGAAACGGCCCCTTCGATCTGAGGAATGGGCACTTCCAACGGAGGATGGGGGGGGGGGGGGTACACTACGGTCTATACCAGCAAAGCCAGTGCAGTGCAGTCTGTTCATGAGCTCTGACACGACTTTCTATCCCCGCCATCAAACTTTCGGAGTCGATACAGTAACCTTTCCAATCTGTTAGTGCTCCAGCATCTTATGGTGTGCCCACGCCTGTGGAAGTTATTTTAAGTGACAGATAATCATTTGCATTTCAAAGACGATCCACTACACACTTTGGGTTGATTTCTGCTGTGTGTGTAAGCAGCAGCTGAAGGCTTCTGCTATAATAAAACTTCACAGAAAGTGCAAAAAGAATCTCAGCAGATGAAAAGACTGTTCTTTGCCTATTTGTGGATAAAAAATTGAGTGCCTTTTCTTAGGGGATGTGAAAGAATAGGGTGACATCTGAAAAGGATCCGATGTCCTTAACTCACGTCTCTCTGACCACATCAGTCACACAAATGGGCTGTTTGAACACCTGCAGGCTGAGCTGTACAGGGATTAAGTGGATCTGTGAAGGTTTCGAGAGGGAAACCAAACGTGATCCATAACCCTTGGGGAGACAGAGCCTTACATTAAATGGAGAGCAGAGAGTTTGCACGGTCCATCCTCAGACATTAAGGAAATGAGATTTAATCACTGAGTGTTGGCCATCAATCAGCCTGTACACTCCCCAGCCTGCACAACCCAGAGCCTGCTCACTCCCCAGCCTGCACAACCCAGAGCCTGCTCACTCCCCAGCCTGCACAACCCAGAGCCTGCTCACTCCCCAGCCTGCACAACCCAGAGCCTGCTCACTCCCCAGCCTGCACAACCCAGAGCCTGCTCACTCCCCAGCCTGCACAACCCAGAGCCTGCTCACTCCCCAGCCTGCACAACCCAGAGCCTGCTCACTCCCCAGCCTGCACAACCCAGAGCCTGCTCACTCCCCAGCCTGCACAACCCAGAGCCTGCTCACTCCCCAGCCT
>JAOXYF010000001.1:786397-799765 GCA_028565775.1 Sternarchorhynchus goeldii | reverse complement strand
TGGTGATCCTGCGTGTGGTGATCCTGCGTGTGGTGATCCTGCGTGTGGTGATCCTGCGTGTGGTGATCCTGCGTGTGGTGATCCTGCGTGTGTAACCTGCGTGGTAGTGCTGGACGGCGGGACACACTCACACACTCACACACTCACACACTTCATAGCACTAAAGCAACAGCAGAGGGCAAGAAGTAAAACTTGGCTTTTTTTTCTGGAGTCACACTTGTGTACGTCACTGCTTAGTGACGTCAGTGTTATATCAGTCCACACGCACACACACACTGCTCTGCTGCCCCACACACACACACACACACACACACACACACACACACACACACACACACACACACACTGCTCTGCGGTGCCACACACACACACTTGCTTGTTCAGATATTCTGATAACAGCGTTATTGACCCTGCATACCTCCTCGAGCTGCTACATAACAACTGACTATAAAATAAATGGTGAATAGACATGGAACTGACTAAAATATCAAGAGTCTTTGGTCGGCCTTTAAGAAAAGGGGCTTCTGGGAGCATCTGGACAGGGGACTCACTCTTATTTAGTTTTGCTACATTCAAAAGCAAATTTAAGACAAATTTAAGTTGGAAAGGAATTAATATGATCCTTTTTTGGATTATTCTGGGTAAACAAGTTTTATTGTTTATAAAACAATAGCAATCTGTAAGCCCCGCCCCCCCATCAAATCCCTCCACCCTGTTTCAGAAATATTTGGATAAAATAATGCATTGGTATAATTAGTATTGGACACATTGTTCCACTGACATCACAGAGCCAGTGACATCATCCAGGAGCAGAGGAGAGGGAGGGGCAGACGGCCCTCAGCAGTGGCCAGGCAGACGAAGCCAGGCTGGGATTAGACACAGAACAACCCCCCCCCCCCCCCTCAGCCAAGTACAACACTACAACAACGATCGCTGAAATTAGGAATAACTTTCAGGCTTCAGAAACATTCTGTGCAGGAGCCTGAAACAGAACTATATAAGCAAAACCAAACCTGGGGCAAAGAAGCAAACTTCTCCTGAATATGTAAACAAGGAGGGCAAAGTCCAATACGCTCAAATTTACAGAAAAGAACTTGCAGTTCTGGAGCAGAGTTTCATGGACCACAGAAATAAAGATACACCTTTATTTTCATAAATATGAGGGTAAATTGTTACGGAATTTAAAAAACAAACTGTAAAAGATGAAGGAAGTAGCACAAGAGCAAACCTACAGGGTTTCCATGATCAGGTAAATCACCTGCACCGATGATATAACCACAGATGCAAATGAAGATGCAAAACAATATGATGATGTCAGAGGTTAAACAGCCTTCACAAAAAAAAAAAAAAAGAGAAATATTTTCAGGCTCAGCTGAGCCAACAATGAGCTCAAGCCCCTGTCTGGGAAACGAAGCACATCATGAAGCACATGATGGGGGAATGTACACTGCTGAACTTCACTAGTCTTGATGCCTTAATACACAAAAAGCACAGAAAGAGCCGTTTAAACAGAAACATCATTAAAAAATATCATACTCGTTCAGTCTTAAATAAATACAAATTAAATGTATTCATTCTTAAAAAGATCAAAATAAATCTAATCATTAGAAAAATATTGTGTGTAAAATCACTATTAAAAATTTATTTTAATAACGAAGTTAATCTCAGATCTCCTGGTTTCAGTAGATTTACTTTGGGCTTTTCCAGCTATTTAGGTTTTCTTGTCAAGTTTGACACAGTATAACTAATCCAGATGTCAACAAGAACAGACGATAGGCCAGACGATACTTGCTGAAGAGGTTAAACATTTTAAGAGCACCATTATGAACGAACATCACATACACACGTCACAAAATACTTTTATTTTCTGTATCTATTTGCAATGCAAACTAAATGTTAATGGAGTTACAATCTTTATGGTTCATGAAAATGATACTGTAGTAAAGTGTGCACACGATGAAACTGAAGATCACGGAGAAGAGTACTTACACACACACACGTATCGTGGTGATCCAGTTCTAAACCCTGGTAGATCAAACTCTGCATGCAATGTTAAGTAGTGGGACATGAAGAGTACATGAATGATCAGTTACGCAGAGCTACAGCCCGACGACAGGTCACGCAGAGCTACAGCCCGACGACAGGTCACGCAGAGCTACAGCCCAGTGACAGGTCACGCAGAGCTACAGCCCAGTGACAGGTGTAGTTTGGACTGCATTCCTCCAGCCTGGTAACACCAGCATGATGGCGACTGCCCTCCCCCTTCCCAGGGTCTCCTATGATTCAGAGTGGTAGCTAAGGGACAGGCCAAACTTCAGACCCTGACATGTAAAATGATTGGGGCTTAAGTGCATGTGGCCCCATCCCCCGTCCCTCGGGGACCCTCCCACACGTGGCCCCCGTCCCTCGGGGCCCTCCCACACGTGGCCCCCGTCCCTCGGGGCCCTCCCACACGTGGCCCCCGTCCCTCGGGGCCCTCCCACATGCTTCTATCCTCAGCCGGGGGTTTGCTGTCAGCTTTTAGACTGTTTCACATGGGCTACACTATTGGTGTAGTCCTCCAAGCAAGTCTTAGAGTTTACTCAGAACATGTTCTCCTCAGTGCCACATCACTCAGAAAGACAACATGCTACCAGTTTAGAAATCCCCAGAAAGAGACCAGTATGTTAGGGGCTACAGTTTTACATATGCAAAGGTTTGTGTTTGCATGAGGCTCTCTCGCCTTGCCTAGCAACATGAGGCTGTCTCGCCTTGCCTAGCAACATGAGGCTGTCTCGCCTTGCCTAGCAACATGAGGCTGTCTCGCCTTGCCTAGCAACTCTACACTACCAAGTGGCATTTTTACTATCTGACACCAACATCACACAAACAAGCGAATGCATTTTTCAGCACCATTCAGTTCAGCTTGTATAACCAGTTTCACTTCAAGATGGAATTACTCCCTGCTACTCCAGACCACAGTAAAAACAAGCTCTTCGTCAACGGTAGATGCTTGTGTACATTCTAACAATTCTAACATACTGCTTTGACAAATCTTTCTTGGTAACATTCCCCAGCATTGACATGGTGTTACTGGACTGTGTTACCTAACGGGCAATGGAGCCAAACAGACAATGAAGCATCTATCAATATTACAGCTGGTAACAAAACTATTTTGAAAACTTTAATCTGAATATTAAAGGGAAAATACATCCCAAGTTAAGATCTGTAATCCTGTGCAGTGTTTATAAAATTCAATACGTTTCTTTTATCAGCTGCTCAACCCCCAGCCACAGGAAACATCACAACTGAGGCCTCAGCTCTTCAACATTACAACATTTCCCTTCTGGCTCTGTCATTATTCCTTACTACTCCAACAATTAATGCAACAAACAACATTGTTACTATTATGAAATAATAACAGTAACATAATAACCCTTTAATGATTGGTGTACCAGTGTCCTAAAGCCAGAGGTGCAGGAAACGTCTTTAAAGAGTCCTGCCCAAGGGCCTCTCCTTCTCCCACCCACGTTATCTGCCCCACAACACAGCACATTAGCCACGCCTCCCCCTAACCACATGGAAAGTAAAGAAGTGATGGTGGTGAGCAGAGCCACTATACACTCACTTCTCACACAACCTAAAGGGTTTCAGCTTTGTTTTCTGCCTGTAGCCAAAAACACATCCGGAATATAACAACATACACTTCACAGAGTTGCTAGAGGAGTGCGTGTGACGTGCAGAATGTGTGTGACGTGCAGTTGGACAGTGAGCCAACAGCCCATTCTGGAGATCTCACCAATATCTCCTCCATGTTCCACAGCAAATAAGAGTTGAAAGACTTTCTCAGTCTTACATTTTTATTATTCAATTTCATTATTTTAAAAAAACATAACATGTATCACCTTAAAATGAATAATACAAGAACATTTTAATACAAGTACATATTTATCTTTAATAGATAAATATTCTATTAACCAGTGCAATAATTCTATATTCTATATTCTATAAACCAGTGCAATAAAAAGCATGAGATCACAAAGTAAGATCGCAAAAAATGCCTGAGACTGACCTACTGTATTGAGTAGTTGATCTATTCTACCAATCTCCTACTTTTAAATTATTAAATAGAATATTTTCTGTAGGACCACATGTGAAGAATAATAATAAATACATTTATGTGAATATTCTACGAGGTCAAAACAAAGAGTGATGTGTCCCAAACATCCAAATGTCAAAGATACTGTGATTCTACACCTCCAACACCTACAGCCCCTCTTCAGTTCCCACCACCCTACACCTTCACCCTAACAAAGAAATCAAGGATCAACAATAACAAATCTCACTATTCTCTCATGAAAACATTACACAGAGCTCTTTACAAATCTCACTATTCTCTCATGAAAACATTACACAGAGCTCTTTACAAATCTGCAGCATCATGTGTGAGATAACTCCCAACTGAGGTCATCTTAGGACTCAGAGAGAGATCTCCACACAGCATCTCCACACAGCAGATGAACTAATCACTTTTCTGACATGCATACTGCAGCTGTTACATGTGGATCCTAAACCCAAAACAAGAACGTCCAGAATCCTAAACCCAACACACATCATCATCCACACTGGAGACCCTGCTCAACCCACCCCTCATTCACACTGGAGACCCTGCTCAACCCACCCCTCATCCACACTGGAGACCCTGCTCAACCCACCCCTCATCCACACTGGAGACCCTGCTCAACCCACCCCTCATGGAGCCACAGTGTAGGCTCATCTTGCACCATGTCGTTTCACTACAGAGACGTGATGTTAGTAGTTGTTAGTTGCTGTTAGTTGTCTTCTGTTCTTAATGGTCAGCATCTTGGAGACCAGATTATGAGGGAGCCTTGAGCCAGACCTCTGCACTTTCTACATTTGGGAAAATGTTGACACATTGTGCAGATTAGTTTATGGCTCATGTGTTTTGACCTTCTTCAAGGGGCCTATTTTTGTAGGATAAAACAAACTCAAAAACACTTCCCTGTTCCACAGCGTCCGGTAACAAAACACTGTTCACAACTGTGATTAATATTCAGTGCAACTCAAACTGTTTGGTGCCAAACATCTAAACCTGCTCCACAGGCAAAGTCCAGAGTAACGAAGTAGTATTAACACAAAAGGCTACATAATAACACAGCCTAGTGTGTATGAACAGAATCTAATAACACACACAACGTTTTTTATCCTGATGTTACTTTATACAAATTTTACATTTACATTTTTACATTTTACTTATCCAGATTAACTCTCAATATCAAGTAGGTTTGTAAATGTAGTGCGAGGGGTCTCGTCCACGAACTCTTATTGGTACAACACAGAGCACTTTTTTCAGATGAGGATTAAACCCCAGTTCCCCATGGCCAAGGTCAAATGGTTACACTCTACCAAAACAGTAGTTAAGGCCAGGACTGGGCACAGGCAAACGACAAGTGCTGCCGTAGGACGAGAGTTCAGAGTCACCGATGCCAACCTTCCACAACTTCAGCCTGCAGCTCAAGCACAAGACAGGCAGTTTAGCATCAACTCTCACAGCATGGCAGCTCGTCCAGAAACTCCCCGTTTCATAGCAAGCATGACAAATATGTTCTACAACAGACAGAAATAGCTAGTGGCTTCGATTCCGAGACCTGCAAAACAGCCCGGTGTCTCTCCTGCACACGGTCCATCAGAACATCCCCGTCTTGAAGTGGTTGTAAGATTGTAAGAAAAGCTAAATTAAATGTATCATCCATCTTGAATACCGTAAGAAGATTTAGAGTTAATGCTAAAGACTGTAATCAGCATTATTTCAGAATTTTACAGAGAGCTTGACAGCAGAGATCAAAAATACACCAATAATATTCCTGAAAGCTCAAATGTTGTGCCATGTGTTTGTAGTTACTACAGCCTGCAAAATACAAAAAATAATTAACCACAAAAACACATACTAAAAAAAACAAGCTCCATCACATCAGAATCATTTCCCTATAATACCCTGTAATACCCCGTAATACCCCATCACCTGGCACTGAAATCATTTCAAACTTTTTAGTGACTGATCCCCAATAATGCAGGTTCCCTCAAAAAAAAGCATTCACTTTGTCTGTTTTAATTCACGTCTGTAGAAAACACTGCTAGGGTTCATTCATTCATTCATTCATTTTTTCACCTTCTCTCTGCCTACACAAACAAACAAAAACGTGTGATCTGTGTGGTTTTTGCTTCTGGACGTGACAGGAATCCTTCATGCAGAGTGTGAACCACGCTTTACCTCCACAAACAACACCGAGCTCATTCTGAAAACGGGGATCAAAGGACGAAACATTTCACAAAAGGGGGAAAGAAGATGAAAAAGTTTTAGAAGAATGATTAGAAACGAAACTGTGCAAACAGACCTGGTTAAACGTTTAGGACCAAAGCCCGTCCCCTGTAAGCGCATGCATCCAGCACCTTCACTTAAACTGCATTTATTCAGTCATACAGAGAATTATAGGAACTTCTAATATAAATAAAACAAATAATATTCATATAAATAAGACTCTTGCCAGTATTATTTACAGGCATGAGTAATACTTAACCTTTTTTTTGTGAATTACATCAGTACTTCATGATACACGTTTGCAACAATCTAAGTCCAGCTTATCTTAAAGAGCCGCGTTATTCAAACGTCCCACCATTACCTCCTCTCTCCAGGTTTAAAGTGACTGGCTTTGTTGCACTTTTACGTGATTTAAAGTGCCCTGGACACACAAACATTTCACACAGTCTGGCAGCTGCACAGAAGAGTCCACCTTAAATAATCCTGCCGGTGGTTCGAAACCAGCTCAGCCTGTGACCAACGCGGGGTCACCGATATGGGGCCGACGGGTGGGAGCTGCTTCACACTCCACGCAGAAGTCATGTGACCCCACGAGAGAAGCCACTGGGCAGGACCCAAGCGCCGTGTGCTACCGTATCACACGCAAAACCACTAGCAAACCAGGGAACACAGACACTAGCAAACAAGTCAGTACACAAAAACAACCCAGAAAATCCATTTTAAACTCATTTCTTTTTGACAACCTTAGTTCTTAGAATGAGAGGATAATTACTAGATTAATTGCTTTGACCTTCTGACACCAAGTTGATCCTATATAAAAGGTAGGAGAGACAGGAAAGACGTGAGACACGGAGAGCCAAGCTTCTACACACACTCTCTACACTGCAAACCCAGAACCTTTAGAAGAAGCTCCACACCACATTCTTTCAACCACTGGCCTGTATCACACACAGTTCAGCTTCAGTGAATATGCAAGTGAATATACAAGTGCTGACATGAGGCATCCCACAACACACACACACACAACACACAAACAAATACACAACACACACACACACACACACACACACACACACAAAAAACACATCCGAGTAGTATCAGACATATTACACAAGCATGGAAAATGAATTCCAGTGTTTCTTCTGACTGGTGAAATCAAAGAAAAACAACAAATGCTCACTATAAAACTTTAAACCCACAAGCTGAAGCATAACGTGAACGACACACACTGCATGCTTTTCTAAAATGCAGGAGTTTATTTCCAACATGGCAGCTAAAAATGATGCCTTGTGTCTTTTCTTTTTCTTTGTGTTTTGAGTGTGTGTCCAGTCTGTGAAGGTGTGTGTGTCCAGTCTGTGAAGGTGTGTGTGTCCAGTCTGTGAAATGCTCTTGGTCCCTTTGAGTACGTGTGCAGACCTGGAACTAGAACTCAAATAAAAACCTACCACACACACCCACACCCACCCTTTCTGGGACCTGCTGCATTCTAAAGCGTACTCCCTCATCCTAAAACATACTAACTCATAATCTTGGAGTACCAGTTGAATAAGATGATAATCAAACAAGTATCACAGTACTCGCTACGATCATGGAAGTCTCCTTCCATTTTCCGTCTGGAGCACTCTCGAAGCACTCTCTGAGCGAGCCCTGGCCAAGCTCCCGCCCCCACCGCCTCCACGGCTGACTGTACGTATGCCTGCCAGCAGGTTTGGTGACCTTGACTTTGATATTCAAACATGACCTTTGACCTGGGCCTGTGCTGGCTTCATGGGTGAGGCAGGGTGAACTTTCACTAATACAAATATCAGTCCTGCACAGACCTCCAGAGCACCAAGGTCACCTGATGCTTGGGGTGAAAAATCTACATCTATTTGTGCATATCTCCCCTTATAAATAACCTGGTCATTAAAAAAACAATGTTAGGATTTTGTAAAGCCAGTTAGCACTAAGCATGCTTCATCTTAACACAGGCCTGTCCCTTCATTAAGGGTCTTATCTTAACACAGGCCTTTCCCAGATGACATTTAAAATGACCTTTAGATGAACTTTTTCTCACCCATGTACTGGTTAAATTATCATTGGTGTTTTCTTATGAAATTCTGCGTACAGGTGAAACTACAAGGGAAACAACAAAACCTGCTCACTGAACAAATTTTCCTGAGTGTGGAAATTAAGTAATTGTTACCCTGGCAAGCTGCACTCTTCTCTAACACAGCTTGTGTACACTACGTTTAAATCATTCTTGGAAACATTTAAAATATTTTATAAAAGCATATAACTGCTTTACATCATTTTACAGCATTTTACATTTTATGAAACCTTTTTTATAAGTTTTATAAACAACCCTACAATACTTGGGAACAAATGTCTTCAGAACAGGAAATAATGTGTTTTGCTCTCAACTTTGAACAAGCAAAATAGGACACAGTTAAATAAAGAACCACACATCCATGTGTTTTTATTTTTGGAGTTTTGACCAACTTTAAAAAAACCAATTCGTGTGTGAGATCTCATGACAAGATTCTTACATATGTTAAACGCTCATCCTTACCTACGTTACATGTTAAAAAAAAATAAATAAATCTGCATCCGTGGTTATATCGTTGATACGAGATACAGCCACGCCGCTGCGTCTGTCCCACATACACCAAAACACCAAAAGCCCGCCGGAGCCGGATGATAAACAGCGAACTGTGGGGACCTTACCTGCTCTCTGGATATGCACGGCAGTGAAGGTCTCCGAGGAATCTTACAACTGCCGTAGTAGCTGGTTGACGTCTCTCCCAGGGAGACGCAGCTGGACCTTCTCCTAGGTCTGATCACAGGCACTTTTTCCTCAGAGTTTGATATCCTGTTCGCCGTCTCCCTTGGTGGGTAATAATGGTCAAAACAAAGACCCAAGAAAGAGCCGGAGAGCCCCGCCACGCACGCCAACGCTGGCCTGAGACACGGAGACAAGCAGCTCAGGCTGGTGAAGGCGACAAGCCAAACCAGGCTGGCAAACACCAGAATCAGCACACTGTGCTTGAGTTTCAGAGTGGGAACCAGAGTCAGTAGACCAACACAGCCCAAAACAAAGAGCAGCCTGCCCACCATTTGCATCTGATGATGATCGTCTCCCCACTGCAAGAACCGCAAAACCATGAAGTCCCCCAAGTAGCATGACACTGGAAGGGACAGGAACCAGCACCGACTACTGTCTCTCTTTTTCCTTCGCAGATAAAAGGTCAAAAAGAAGTACGCACAGCCTATGCTGAATAAAGGGCTGATGGACTGTGAGAAATCCGTGAGAAAAGTCCGCAGCTCTGAAATGATGTGTTCACTTTGAAAGATCCTAGAAATTAAAAAAGAAACCGCAAAAATTGCGAATGCGCCCACATAGACAGCAGAAGCTCGGAACAGTTTGGAGTTGAGAATATCCGCATTGCAAAATCTACAAATGTTCAGTAAAAAACCTTTTTGATGGTCTTGTTTTAACGGGGTGACGCAGCTCTTCACGTAGCCGTTCCTGAAGCTGTCCGTACTGTTTGCATTGCCAACACCATCGTGGTGCCTGATTTTACTGTGCAAAACCTCTCCTTCCTCCCGTACAGCCATGTTTTCAACAGCGACTCCTTGTATTTTGGTTAAAGTTTCATTCTTCAGAGAACAATACCCCGCGTTTCAACGTTTTACTACATGACGGCAAACGCACTCCATGGTCACTCAAACGTGCTCCAGCATTTTGGCTAGGAGGAAAAGAAGGTGAAATGTTGTTGTTTTTTAGCACAGACGAGCTCTAGGACGCCGCCTAGAGGCGACAATTTGCAACAACGGCTGGAGTGGACACAGGCACGCGCTCTGCAGCTCAACGAGCCAAATAGCGCGCATCAAGAATTCATGATTTCTCTGTAATAAGTAACGTATTCAACTCTCACTTATTTTAACAAACCTTTACTGTGTCGTTGGTTTACACATATGAGTGTTCTTTTTACATTACATCTAAAAAACTACTATAACTAGCCTATGATATGATATGGGTCGGTAATTATCTCATTTATCTTCAAGTTTTCCAGCTATATTTAGAGGTGCTTTGGGATTTCGACTGTGTAAACTGTTGCAGGCAGAGTTTGTTCTTTTCTTAACTATGCAGGCAGCAGATGGAATGTTTCTGTTTTTATTAAATGGTCGTAAAGCGACTATGTTCCAAAATAATACACATAATTCATTTTGGTTAATATTAGACCTCATGACTGAATATATCAGTCAGATATATGTCAGAATATATTTAAACACATTTTATATATTTATTTGCAGCCCATGGGTTTAAAACATCTATTTTGAACACAATTTCATTATCCAGAGCAACCTTCAAACGGGAATCAAAATATTTCTGAACGGATCGACAGTAGATGTCTTATTTCTTTTCTACCACGGGGTCTTCGCTGTGCTCGAAAATGTATGTGGGCTTGTGTATGAGAAAGCGAACACACAGAAGTCTTTTGTTAAGAGTCAAATACGTCACGTGTAACAGCCAAGTTTATTAAAAGCGCAGCCTTTACTCCTAATGCCTAGTAATATTCCAACAGGAGTTAAAACAGCTTTTATTTAATCCTGCTGGAGTTCACACATGATCCTAAAGATGATCTCCTCCGTCTCCGTCTCGCGCTTTGTCAAATTAAACGTTCGCATTTCGACCACATGTCGGATGTCCCTCTTCGCCGCCCGTAGTGCGGAGTGGCCCATCGGTCTGCTTCCACGTCACTCCACAGGATCTCAAACCACATCAGCAACGAACTCTGAGGGAAAAAGACATCGGAAATTAGGCACAAAGGTAATAACGCTGCACTTCCACGATCCTTCGTTTTACTGGTACTTGTGTTATTTTCGATATCGACGAATGGAGAATTGCTCCTTGACTTTGTCGATGTAATTATCCACGTAGGCAGAAAGCAGGCTAGGCAGTGTTAGCTAGTTAAGCTAATCCGTGTCGTAAGTTCGGGCTTCCTCACAAACTACGGAGTACCGAGGTGTTGAGGAGTAACAAGCGCTGAAAACCTAGACATGTTTATAGATTCAGCGACATTATATCCATACATTATATATGTACCTTTCCCTTTAATCGACTGCATTACTGAGCTATCGTCTGGAGTCGCTAATTCTAGCTAGCTAGCTTAGCTATGTCAGATGCACTTATTCTACACAATCCACCAAATGTGCCAAATATATTTCAACCAGCATAGAATTAGCCGCTTAGGTTTGTTTCAGACCAAAGAGTGAACATTTTTGGATTTTGGAAATGTTGTACGCACTGTGAAGATAAAGCTAGTTGTATAACGATTAAAGTAGCCAGCTGTGTTGTAGCTAAATTAGACGGGTAAAAAAAACCTACAATTTTTGTCTTGCATATTGTCAAATGCGATGGCTCCTCTCTTTCAGGAAATTCCGTGACCATAGTTACTGAGTGGTGTCATATAACGGGAAGAGAATCTGTCTGGCACCATGACAGCAGCGGAGAATGTGTGTTACACCCTGATCAACGTACCTGGCGACTCGGAGCCCCCTTCAGAAGTCAGCCTGAAAACTGATTTAGGTAATCAGGTGCCGCGTGATAACGTGGAAATCTTCCGCTTCTGGTTTAGTGCGGTTACAACTGAAGATTGAGTACTGCATTGATGTCGTTCTTTTTTCCTTTATAAAAACAGAAAAGGGTGAGATCAAAGCCAAGACGGAGGCTCTGAAGAAGGTGATCATCATGATCCTGAACGGTGAGAAGCTTCCGGGGCTCTTGATGACCATCATACGCTTCGTGCTGCCTCTCCAAGATCACACCATCAAAAAGCTGCTCCTGGTCTTTTGGGAAATTGTGCCCAAAACGACCCCTGATGGCAAACTGCTTCAGGAGATGATCCTGGTCTGCGATGCCTACAGGAAGGTACATGTCAAATATGCGACGTGTTGTGGGTATGGTAAGTTACGCGCTAGAGGTCTGTGTTCCGTTTGATCTGAGAATTCCCATGTGTTTGAATTCCCAGGACCTGCAGCATCCCAATGAGTTTATCCGTGGCTCCACGCTGCGATTCCTATGCAAACTGAAGGAGCCAGAGCTTCTGGAGCCGCTGATGCCGGCCATCCGTGCCTGTCTGGAGCACCGGCACAGTTACGTGCGCCGGAACGCTGTCCTCGCCATCTACACCATCTACAGGTCTGTCACCATGGCAACTTGGGCTGCCAGGAAAGAAGCTACTTGGATGTGTCATATTTGCAGTGTTCTTTGCTGCAGCTTCAGTCATAACATCTAATATAATAATTATATTAAATTATATTATTATTATTATTATATAGGGGTGCATTATTAGTTCATCTGTTATGCAGGTGTAGAAATTTTCTTCACTTTGATTGGGAAAGTTAATGGATATATTTGGTTAAATAGCAGTAGTGATGTAAACACTGAAAGATTATCAGCCATTAAAATGTTAAAAAATTCATTTTTTATTTAGGAACTTTGAGAATTTAATCCCTGATGCTCCAGAATTGATCCACGATTTCCTTGTGAATGAAAAAGATGCGAGTTGTAAGAGAAATGCGTTCATGATGCTGATCCACGCCGATCAGGTGCAGCCATCAGCCAAGCTCTCATTTACCTACTAATTACAACTCCAGTTTTCAGAACAGTTTCTGTCTTTAACCACGTTCTCCTTCTGTTCGGCCCTGTTTACAGGACAGAGCCCTCGATTACCTAAGCACCTGTATAGACCAGGTACATACATTTGGAGACATTCTGCAGCTTGTTATTGTGGAGCTAATCTACAAGGTGAGATGCCTTGATTCTCTTAAAACCTAACATGTGCTTTTTGGTGTAAAGCTGATTCCCAGTGTGTGATGCTGTGTTGGTGATGGGGCAGGTTTGTGTGATGCTGTGTTGGTGGTATAGGTCTGTGTTCTCAGTGTGTGACGCTGTGTTGGTGGTTCAGGTGTGTGTGACGCTGTGTTGGTGTGTGTGACGCTGTGTTGGTGTGTGTGACGCTGTGTTGGTGTGTGTGACGCTGTGTTGGTGTGTGTGACGCTGT
>JAOXYF010000001.1:755577-767782 GCA_028565775.1 Sternarchorhynchus goeldii | reverse complement strand
TCAGGCCTCGTAGAGTCCAGCACCAGGCTCAGGCCTCGTAGAGTCCAGCACCAGGCTCAGGCCTCGTAGAGTCCAGCACCAGGCTCAGGCCTCGTAGAGTCCAGCGCTCTGACTCAAAACATTTAACCAAGTGCAAAAATGCAGACTCCTGAAATAGTCTGAAGGGTGCCGTGAGGGTACCGGTCTCTGGGAGGGGCCGTCTGTGGAATTCAGACCTCACAGGGGCCGTTTGATTGGCCGTGAGTTTAGACCTCTCGGTTCCTGACTCCACCTCTCACTTGACAATCATTTACAACAAGGGTTCTGGATTCCTGGCATTGAATACCACCAGTATGCTGTCATGTGACCTCATCCTGTCCCCCTGTGTGTTGTTCTTCCTGGTGTTTAAAGCAGCTGTGTCATATTGGACTTGGGCTTGTAGGAACGTTTCTACAGAGGATCTTAGGTGTGTCCTCATGTTACCATCCTTCACCGGAAGCCGTTACTCAGGTTCATGTTTTTGTTTAAACTTTTCCCTAAGCCATGAAAGTAGTGAGGAAGTGCAGTAATTGTAATGTACAAATCTGTAGAGAAGTATTTGACTACTGCAGGGAGGAAGACATCAGCAGTTTGTTGTTTAAGTAAAAAGAATAACAGATGAAAATAATTCTAATTGTTTTTTTAGCCAGTAGGCAGTCAGATGTCACTGCCAGAAAAAAGAGCCATAATTAATCTCAGTGTATGAAGTGAAGAAGAATAACTTGTTCAGTGTCAGACACCAGTCAAAAACCAAAAGAAAATAAATAAATAAAATTATATAAAATAAAATATTATAATATTATTTTCTGCCTCTCACAGCAAAACCAGAGAAGGACAGAGCTGAAGCTTAGAAACACTAAGGCTCAACGAGAGCTGAATGAACTGAGAGAGCACTGAGGGGAGGTGCTTCTCAGAACATCAAACATGAAACCAGAAAAGCTGGACCATTCTCTGTGAACTTTTTTACCCACTCAGTGGTTTTTCAGAAATAGACTGAACAGACGGCACAGGTTAGAAGGAAGTTTCATTTCATTACAACACGAAAGCACTTCTTTGAATTGTTGCAAAATACAGTCTGTCGCGTGGCACGTGATCAGTCAGTGAAAGTCCGTTGCCTTGATGTGTAGCCGGCGCTGTTTGGGACTGGCTGGTCGAACAGAAGCTTTTATCAAGACCCCTGGATGAGTTCAAACACGGGCGCCATTTGACTCGGACTGATCTTTGGGCAGAATGATTGAAGTCTAATGCCACCAAGCCTGTGGGGAAGGGACGACTGGTCCTGTCTGCTGTGCCGACCTCACCTTTAAACTCGGCAGGGACCCACCCCCTCGTGACACACGTGCCCCCGCAGTGACAGGGCCTGTCTGCCACTCAGCACTCATGTGTGTTTGAATAAGTGTTTTTGTTTGCTAGGTGCTTGGTATGTAATTGCTGATAACAGTCCAGATGCAGCACTCAGATTACAGGCCTTCAGGGAATTGTGTCCCATTTGGACTGTAAGCTAGACTGTACTGGTCGTGATCAATGAACTTGCCAGAGCCGATACAGTAAATAAGGAAATAATGTGTCGTCCAGTTGGTGCACTGGGAGCTTTTCCAGCTCCTGGGCTGGTTGTTTGGTTTGTTTAGTTGTCTGCTTCATGCCATAAAGTCTTTCTGTGAGAATCTGGCTAAGGGCTTCATTGCCTGGGTGTGTGGCAACACATTGATTTGTTCATAGGGAGAATGAAGAGACTTGAGATGTTGAAGATGGATCATTTCCTCAGGTGCTGTCACAGGATCAACAACCATTCCAGAGTTAGGGCTAGTGTTCGGGTTAGGGTTAGGGTTAGGGCTAGTGTTCGGGTTAGGGTTAGGGCTAGGGCTAGTGTTCGGGTTCAGGTTAGGGTTAGGCTCCTGCCCGGCGATAGGCAGGCCTTCGAAAATGACTGCCTGAAAACAAAGCCTCCTGTGCCGTTTCGAGAAAGTCTCACCCTACAGTCTCCCTCCACTCGCACACATTGTTATTACTGAATCAGTGACCTTTCTGGCTCCTGCATGAGCTCATGGGAAAAGTGGGCGTTTCCCCAGGAAGTGGAAGCCCCCTTTGTGTGCTGAGCTTGTACTGTTCACTTGCACTGGTCCACTGCATGGGAGACTGTGTGAGACAGACTTTCTGCCCTGCATGCCAGGTACTTGTTAACCTCTGCGTCACTCGCGTTGGTGCAGGGACCAGTGGAGGTCACTGCTCTGAGCAGAACGAATGAGGAAATGAGTGGGTTGCTGTGGGTGGAGGCTGATCACAGACATGGTCCACAGAGAGAAGGTCTTAAGATCCCTCATAGCTGCACTGTAAAACAACAGTTCAGCCAAGTTCGAGAGGATTCTCCATAGAATCGGTGCACTGTCCGACCTTCTTAACTCAATACCAAACGTTGGCTTTTCTCATGAATGTCTCCATCGAGGTTTAGGTGTGGCTTCATGGACCCTTCCACAGAGCCAACAGCTGCAATGTGCGTTAGATTATCTTTCTTAATGGCCAAGTGTTCTGGGCTCGGTTGGCCTGCTGGAAGGCCCTTGCTTCCCCCATGGACAGTGATCTCATGCTACCTTAGCTCACCCTCTAACTGGAAGTGTAGTTTGAGGGCTTTTAAAGTGCAGTGATGCCAAGACTGACTGTACTCCCTCCCCTCCTAGTGCCCTGCCATCTCAGTGTGCTGGAACTCATGACAACAGTATCCAGTAATTAGAAAGGACCGGGTGTCCAGTCGTATGCACTTTTTCCCAATAGCCCGTCGATGAATCTGGACTAGAGTGAACTCTTTAACCTCTTCGGCAAGCCCCTGTAATGAACACTCTGAGACTGTGGGGGTTTAATGGAAGTTTATCAAGGCTCTCACAGTGTGAATGGAGTGGTAGGGACGACCTCCAGACACTCTGCCCAGGTTAACTCTCATTCTCACAGCTCTTGCACTCCTGTGTATTCATGTTCACACTTTTTTGTGAACGCTCCATTTGTCTTGCTAAGGGCCTGTGCGATTGCAGAAGGTCCTGTGAGGTTCAGCTGTACGTCTGCAGCAGGGAACATGCTGAATGTGAATGGGCTGAGGAGCAACGGCCTGGTAGTCATTAAAGGAGCAACACTGAAGTCATTGTGCTTGAATTCAAACACTTTCCAACAGGGCACACAAGGCGTGGATGGTTCATGTGTATTACCATCTTGCTGATATTGGCGTGAATCTGTGCATTTATTCATTATGTTGTCATAACTGATGGTAAGATACTCACACAAATATAACAGGCCCACAGGACTTTACTAACTTAATGTCTGTTATGTGGATATTTGGCCCCTGTAATGAAAAGCTTGAGCATCAGGGCTCAATAATGTGTGTGGCTGCTGCCTCCGAATGTCTGTGATCACAGTGCACTCAGCTATATGAACACTGGGTGACCCCTCTGACTGATCAATAATCACTGATCACTAATCACTCAGAGTAATCACTAATCTCTTTGAGTAATTTCTGCGAAAATTCCAACGACATCCCAGTCTAGTCTGTCTGTACTGTGGATAACATCTTGGCTATGAACTAAAATGCAGAATCTAATCAATGCAGAATGTTAATCACAAGCCCCATGACATCACCTGTGATAAATCTTTTACTTACTTGTGGCTTTCTGACCACGATGTGTGTTCTCCACCAGTGGAGGAGCACAGTGTGTGTTCTCCACCAGTGGAGGAGCACAGTGTGTGTTCTCCACCAGTGGAGCAGTCACTGCAGCTCTGGTGAGGAAGTGGGTGTGAGTTGGTCTCACTGCACCCCCACACGTGTCCTCACTGCACCCCCACACGTGTCCTCACTACACCCCCACACGTGTCCTCACTACATCTGAGTACATGCTGCAAGCCAGATCTGTGGGTACAGGGATTCTTTAATGTTTACTCACAGCTGAGGGTCTCGCTGGGCTACAGTAACTCACAGCTGAGGGTCTGGCTGGGCTACAGTAACTCACAGCTCCCCAGACGACCATTTTTTTGCCAGTGCAAACAGCTCTTTATTGTACCTGCAGACTGAGTGGATGGTTGGATGAATGGATGGATGGGTGGAGAGAGGGACTGGTGGAGAGAGGGACTGGTGGAGAGAGGGACTGGTGGTGAAAAGGGTTGACAGTTGAATGATACTATAGGAATGCTGGGAGGGGGGTGGGTCTGGCTCCTCAGTGGCATCATTACCCAGAATGCCATGTGGCATAGGTGTAGCTTCCATTGTCTAGGCTGCAGTGAGGTGGGTGGTAGGAGGCGGCCTGATTCCCCCTCATTTCGCTGGGGAGCAGGTCAGTACATCATACTCTTCTCTCTCAGGTCAGTACATCATACTCTTCTCTCTCAGGTCAGTACATCATACTCTTCTCTCTCAGGTCAGTACATCATACTCTTCTCTTTCGCAGACTGACTCTAGTTCCCGTAGCAGCTGAGAGCTGCTAGACGCTGTTGGCGTGGGAACGCTGTTGGCGTGGGGACGCTGGCTAGCACCCTTTCACTGACACACCCTGTTACAGAGAGGTTTTACAGGCGTCAGCAAGAGTGCCAAGCACCGCACAGCCCAGTGAGTGGAGTGCTGGTAACTCAGGGTGAGGGGACCCTGACTGGTGAAGAACAGTGAAGAACAGTGAATACAGCAGTGTGAACAGCTGGTGTTCTGCTAATAAGGCGAGCTGTGGGTTGTAGTCGGTGGAAGAAAGCGAGTCTCATTACCCACAATAGTTTGTGTGTGAGTATGATGTACTGACACTCAATGGAGGGACTGTGTGTCACAAGGCAAAGTGTCCTGAAGATGGACTCTCGATTGTGAGGGTTACAAACGTCGACTTTGTTGTGTGTGTGTTTAAGAGCAGCGAAGCTGTACCAGTGTACACAAGAGAGGCATGTGGGTACGCAGACAGGGTAAGTATACTCCCCAGAGTGTTTCAAGAGTGTGCCATCTTCACCGTGTGTGAGAGTATATATACATCTTAAAATGGCTTTCGGAGTATAGACTTGTGTATACAGGGTAGAGGGGCTAAAGTGCTATACATGTGTGACAACAGATATCCGATACCTATGAGATGTACACAATAATTAAATGGTAATGATGTGAATGGTGAGTGTATATGAGTTGTTGCTCTGATATCCACGTTGACGGACGCTGAAGTGTGTGGAGTCGCTCACTGAACTACCCGAGTGGAGGACAGGTCTCAGGTTACTGGAGCTTGATTAGTGAGGAGTCACTGAGGAACCAGTGGAGGCTGGCGCACACTCACTGCATGTAACGTGTGTGTGTCTTGTGAGTGTGTACGTGAGTGTGTGTACACACACACGTGTGACAAGAGAAAAAGATATAAAAAAAACGTGGGTAGTGGAGGCAGTCTCGCTGTGTGTCAGAGCGGGACGTTAGCACTGCCACAGGCATCCAAGTAGTTGGCATGTAATGCCACCTAAATCCACCATAAGTCCTTTAAGCACAGAGGAAGTATTTTCTTCTCTGCCAAAGCTTCTTCTGTAACCTCTAAAAATACTAGAAGTGGCAGCAGAGTTTTAAAGGAATGTGAGATGAACACAAACTAACTCAGACGTTTCTATGGCTGTAGAAGCTGAGGTGTATCAGCATTTTGATCACAAACCCCCGTTATCATATCATGATGTACACCAGCACCACTGACTGTGTGTTTGTGTGCGTTCGACACTGGGCAAGCGCTCACTTATGTTGTCATTACGGTACACGGGTTGAGATGTCCACAAAGTATGAGAAAAATGAGAAGCACGCATTCCCTCCCTCGCTGCGCTCTGCACTGTTGAGATTAGTGGTAAATCTTTCTTCCTAAGATCACTGAGGGAGTCTGAGCTCTGGAGCCCAGAGCGAGTGGTTATGGCAGGCTAATCGCGTCAGCTCATGGAGGCCAAACAGAGGTCTGTTACACACACACTGTTTGCACCGTAAACACGAGACTCCATTTTGCTACCCTTTCAAACAGACGCCAAGTACAGTCTGCTGATCGTGTCTTGTCAGTGTAAGCCTTCAGTGAATCACAGGTCACCAGAGGTTCAGAAGCATCTCACCTGAGTGCTGATGGTTACTTGATGAGTAATAGACCGTGCGATTAAATTATTAATGAGATCAGCAAGAAACTCTATACATCGACTGCAGTTGTCTGACATGTCTGTCTCTCTGCTGTGCACCAGTCATACTTCGTCACTGACTATGACCCAACAATCGAAGACTCCTACACGAAGCAGTGTGTGATTGACGAGAGACCTGCGCGTCTGGACAGTAAGTTAGAGTCTAACTGATGGAAGGAGCCAACGAAGCCAGCACAGTGTTTGACTTCTGATATCCTCGTTTGTCACCTACACATTAGTAATCATTTGGTAGTAATCGCACGTTAGTAATCGCACGTTAGTAATCGCACGTTAGTAATCGCACGTTAGTAATCATTTGGTAGTAACCACACGTTAGTAACCACACGTTAGTAACCACATGTTAGTAACCACATGTTAGTAACCACATGTTAGTAACCACACGTTAGTAACCACACATTAGTAATCATTTGGTAGTAACCACACGTTAGTAATCACACGTTAGTAACCACACGTTAGTAACCACACGTTAGTAACCACACGTTAGTAATCACACGTTAGTAATCACACGTTAGTAACCACACGTTAGTAATCACACGTTAGTAACCACACGTTAGTAATCACACGTTAGTAACCACATGTTAGTAATCACACGATTTTACCCGTTTCCTTGGTGATTAAACTCAGGAGTTACCTTGTAGCTGTGATAATACTCGCCTCTTTAAGAAGAGATTGTCCATTTCTCAATGCTTTTAGATTATTTTCCCGCCAGATAATGCTCACCCAAAAAAATGCTTTTTGAAACGTCACTCAACATGTCCTTAGTCTGGATTGTATACTGGATGGTATACTGGATGGTATACAGGATGGTATACAGGATGGTATACAGGATGGTATACTGGATGGTATACTGGATGGTATACTGGATGGTATACAGGATGGTATACTGGATGGTATACTGGATGGTATACTCCAGACATGGTGAGTGACTTTCCAAAATGCATCTTTTTTTTTTGTTGTTTCAAGATTCAGGAGGGGATCTGGTGCATCTGCACACTGAGAGAATAAATATGTAAAAATAAAAAAAATTCCAAAGTGAGCCAACATCTGCCTGGAAAATCACAGGGATTTATATCCAGAAGGGGCTAAAATTATCAGACAAGTGCTAATTACACAGTAAAAAAAACAGTAGTTAATTCACCATGTAATGTTCTCACGAGGAAAACACGAACTTGTTCAATCTGGACAGAAACTAAAATTACAGAGGAGCACCTGTAAAATAAGAATGTACCCCAGAACCTCATGGAAAATGAAGTCTGTCCGTTTAATAGGGTTTTAATAGGGTTTAGTAGATGTTTTACATTCATAGATGCAAATATCGTTACAGAAACCAAGAAGTAGGTTTCTGAATGTCCTTTTCTGAATGACAAAGATTCATTTAACCTGGACTCAAGAGGATCTTTCACCCAGAGCTGCACAATACAATCTAACAATCTGTAGGCACCCACATAAACATTGTTACATTTATGGATGTAGTCAGTATTTACACCTACAACACAGTTCGTGTCCTGTCTTTGCACCTGGCCTGGGTGTAACGTGTGGAGCTGAACCAGAGCAGGTGCGTGTGCTGGGCTAGCTGGGTGGAGGCGTAACCACAGGCCCCGTCCTCTGTGCACCAGTCCTAGACACAGCCGGGCAGGAGGAGTTCGGAGCCATGAGGGAGCAGTACATGAGAACAGGGGAAGGATTCCTCCTCGTCTTCTCCGTCACCGACAGGGGGAGGTGAGCGACTCTCCACTCCTCTTCTCCTCTTTTTTGTTTGTTGTCATAGTTCTTTTCTTTTTCCACTTTCTCTAACTTTCATTCTTACCCCCCCCCCTTTAGTTTTAGGTGTGTGTGTGTGTGTGTGTGTGTGTGTGTGTGTGTGTGTGACGTGTGTTGTGTGTATGTGTGTGTTGTGTGTGCCTGCGCCCCTCAGGACTTCCGCTCAGTGTTTGTCTTGTAAACACTCCTTCCTTCCTGCGTTTACATTACCTGACGTTCACCCTCACTAGCTCACAGTCTCTGTGTTTATGGCAAATCTCACTGCTCCTGCCTAACTTTAGTACAATCAGCAGCAGCTCAAGAAAACACACACACACACACACACACTCAAGAATACACACACACACACATCTTTGCTCCCTGGTCCCCACATGTTGGTTAATAACAAGCTCGTGTTCCAAAAAGGTTGTAGCATTATGAGAACCAAGTCAAACTCTTGCTATCTGAATATTACTCATGTGCTGAGTAAGAAAGAGAGAGAGAGAGAGAGAGAGAGAGAGAGAGAGAGGGTGTGTGTGGGGGGGGTGAGAGAGGGAGAGGGTGGAGGAGCTGTGTTAAGCTGGGGGAGTGGGCTTTATTCATGTGGCCATGTGGGGTTTAGTGGAGACTTGGGGGAACTCCCAAACACGACCGGAAAGACATCTGCATGTTCCTTTTAAGTGTGTGCGTGTGCGTGGGTGCATGCGTGTGAGTGTGTGGGTACATGTGTGGGTGCATACATGTGAGTGTGTGTGTTTGTGTGTGTGGGTGCATGTGTGTGTGTGTGTGTGTGTTTGCATGTATATATGTCATTGTGTGTGTGCATTTGTGGATCAAGGAATGTTTACTCTCCTTGTGTCTGACGGGTTTGGTTTTGTTGCAACACCCTGTCTGTCTTCTTTAGCTTTGAAGAGATCTACAAATTCCAAAGACAGATCCTGAGGGTGAAGGACAGGGATGAATTCCCCATGATCCTAGTGGGTAACAAGGCTGATCTAGAGCTTCAGAGACAGGTAAGACAAAATGTGCACCACCACCACCACGTGTTTATTAATCATAAAAATATACTAGAATTTAACATGTTTAGTCTCTGTAGCTGTCAGTCAAACCACATTGATTAGACTTAACAAAGCAGACTGGAGTTTTCTTAACCCTCTAAATTCACCCACTCACTGAACGCACATAGTTAGGATCTTAATAAAATGCAACTATTCAAATGTCAGATATTTCTGACTTCTGACGATTTATATGCTGATTTTTTTTTCTTCAGATTTAGAGATGCAAAATCATATTTTTTTAGACATGCAAAAGCATAATTCGATATATTATCGAATTAAATAACAAATAACAGTATTTACAACTTTATATACTATACCAAAATTTTTGGTATAGTATAGACTAAAAGATTGGCATGTGACTGGGTGCAGTCTGCTGTAATCAGGCGATTTATGTTATGTTATACTGCCCCCTAGGGGACTGAAAGACTGGCGTTTGAATGAATTGCATTGATTGTGCCCATCTGTCCATTGTATGTTTGTGCCGAGCTTTTCTGAAAGAGCCTGTTGAAGGCTCTCTATCACTGAGGCCTCTGAAGGTTTCTGTTTTGGGTCCTATGAGTTTGAGGTTTGTCTTGGGACATGCAGGCTATGGCAGGATAACATCTTCTCTCCAAACTGCCAATGAGCCTTGAACATTAAACCTGCTGGGTTTTCCTTGGATGGGTTTGTTGTTTGACAACAATTTGAATGTGTTTTAAATGTTTTTGAAAAGATGGCCTGTCTGGGTTATGAAATGCTTAAGCAGTTACTCTAAACTGTCTGGGTTATGAAATGCTTAAGCAGTTACTCTGTCGCACTGTGAGAAGCCTGGTGAGACGTTTCTCAGAACCAAAGCTGTCTGAGAGGTGAAACTATGCACATAAATAAAGGAACACTTTAATGGTTAGAAAAAGGACATATTTGCACACAGTCATGTGTGCACACACACACACACACGTGCACACACACACACACACACACACACACACACACACACACACACACACACACACACACTAGTAGCAAAGTTGTAGTGCTGGTGGTGTTGAGAACTTGTGTGTGTCTCCTCCTCAGGTATCTCAAGAGGAGGGTCAGCAGTTAGCTCGGCAGCTCAAGGTTACATACATGGAGGCCTCCGCCAAGATCCGCATGAATGTGGACCAGGCCTTCCACGAGCTCGTCCGCGTCATCAGGTAGGTCAGCAGGACCCCAGTACTCTCCTTGTGCTGTTCCCTAATATGGCCAGAAGGAGGCAGCAAAATCAGAGTTTCACTGGTATTCTGACCTACTTCAGGGCCCATTTTGTTTCCCCCTGCTCTCAGACTGGAGAGATTTGGAGGTATGTGTCTAACGAGGTACAAGTGAGAGTCTGAGGATCATCTGGCTTTGCTGTTGGTTGTTAAAACCGTGGGAAGGTCCAGGGCAGGGGTGGCTGTATGTGGAACATTAAAGTGATTCAGGTCTTGGCTTACAGCACAAGATGTTGACAATGAAGGGATGCACATACACAGGTTCTGACCATATGGCTCTAGTCTGGAATGTAATTCAGCCCGTTTGTGAGTGTCATCAGTAACATCTGTGATCCACTCTGACAGGAAGTTCCAGGAGCAGGAGTGCCCGCCTTCGCCAGAACCCACACGCAAGGAGAAGGACAAGATTGGCTGCCACTGTGTGATTGTCTGATTGGCCTCTCACTGCTGCCACTCACCCAGCTGCTATCACCAGTCCCCACCCCTCCACCCTGCCTTCTGACATCACATCCTGTGTGGATGAACCGCTGCCTTTCTACATGTGCATGTCTTCAAAAAACAAAACACTTTCTCTCATAGATCTCTCAGGGGTCTTCTAGACCTCTGGGACTTTCACTACTAGAAGAACCAATCAGAAAAATAAACAAACAAGTAAATAAAACCACGTGACTGAACTCACCCTTCTAACTCCAGTTAGTGTACTGACATCAACATGACCTTAAACACCAATAGAGCACGGCAGTTATGCTCCAACACTAAACGTCGATTCCTGAAGGTGTGCTAAACACTCGTTCTTTTTTGTATTTTGTATTTTGAAGGATTTTTGTTGCTTTATAGTGACATTTTCCAGGTGATAAAGTGGCTAAAAAAAGTTTTTTTTGGTTTTTTTTTTTTGATGAAGAAGAGGCTTTTGGTCTCTTTTTTAATGTGACATGATCTGAAGTTTGATGTGTTTTGTGCCCATATCTGACTTTCCTTTCATGTGCTAATCAACTACTGTACATAAAATGAAGATCTGTGTGAGCTGAAAACTCCTTTCTAATGACGTAACTCAGTTGCCACAGAAGGTGTGAAGTTGATGATCTTGGCTGACATGCATTAAAGTAACGTGTTTGAATATGTAATGTACATGGATAGACCTTGACCTTTCACCATCTGTTACGTTTTGTCAGCACTGAAACGAATGTGTAAATTCATGCAGCGTTTGGCCAGGTCAGTCCAACACGCCATGTTTTGTCAGCCTGTCATGCTTCTGGTGAAATTCCAATTTGAGTTCTTTCAGTCCTAGAAAACCGTTTGGTGCATTTGTTCCACGTTGTCGGAGGCTCGTTCCGCATGTCTTCGGCTCAATGGCTCGGACGTCTACAGACCACTCTCCTACTCAGGTTGCCCAGGACACAGAGTTCTTACTGCGTTCCCTCGATATTCCTGCTTCAACAGTCGCGCACAATAGACCTTCACTTCTGAACCAGGTACCTCCTCAAGGATCAGCGCTAGCTCCTTCCCCTTATAAATAACCCAGAGAAATCATCACTAAAATAACTGCTTCATTCTTCAGGCCTTACTCTCTGACTGAATTTTACACTAATAGCAGTCTGTTTTGTGTTAGTTTGGTGACGGTTTTGATAATATGGCTCCATGTTGTTTTTGCGTTGTTTTTTTGAACTGCTTGCTTGATCCAGTTTGTGGAAACGGTTTTAAGGGGAACACAAAACTGCTGATGTCACTGTCTAATCACGTGTCTACAAATCACACGTACATAACACACTGTGTTGTCCTTTTACTCAGATGAAATGTGCACGTGGGTGTCCATGCGGTGGATGTGAATGTGTTCTAGCAGGTCATGCGTGGACCGTGTGTGTGTGGTCTTCACACGGCGAGAACGTGAGACGTGTGGGATTTTCACACGCAGCTCCTGCTCTGTATGCCCCCATCATCACACACGTGACTATTTTCCTCCAGACTTCATATCCTAAGGGTTTGCATCACTATGGCAACATGTCATAT
>JAOXYF010000001.1:720298-731052 GCA_028565775.1 Sternarchorhynchus goeldii | reverse complement strand
CCTAGTACAGAGGGGACTGGTGCAAAGGGAACAAACCTAGTGTAGAGGGGACTAGTGCAGAGGGAACAAACCTAGTGCAGAGGGAACAAACCTAGTGCAGAGGGGACTAGTACAAAGGGAACAAACCTAGTGCAGAGGGGACTAGTGCAGAGGGAACAAACCTACTGTATGCAGAGGGAATGAACCTAGTGCAGAGGGGACTAACCTAGTGCAGAGGGAACTAGCATAGTGCAAAGTGGCCTAGCATAGCGCAGAGGGGACTAATCTAGTGCACAAAGGCTATTAAAGAGATGTCCTTGAGATGACTGAAAACATAAGGTGTAAAACCTGTCTGTCTGCCAGCTCTTACTGTGATTATGTCCTGAGTAATTGGTTAACCACATCAGATAGCAGGTATTAGCGTTAGCACCTGAGCTAGTGGTTCTAATGGGAGCCTAATCACGTAGTGTCTGTGCGCCATGGTTCCACAGGAGCATGAAACACTGCTGGCTCGCTGGCAGAGTAAGAGTACAGAAAGTGTCATCGAACTGCACAACAAGACCCCCGTGTGGAATGACGACACCCAGTCCTACGTGCTCAACTTCCATGGCAGGGTCACCCAAGCCTCCGTCAAAAACTTTCAGATCATTCACGATAATGACCGTGAGTTTCACGTGTGATTGAGCAGTGACAACAGTTACAGTCTGCTAATGCTTAAAAATGTGGGCTATTAAAGAATCCCATCAGGTACACTGAGTTTATAAGGTGCTTGAGTGAATACTCTTGACACCATCATGTATACTGAGTTTAGAAGGTTTATACTGAGTTTATACTGAGTTTAGAAGGTTTGCTGATTGAGTAAATATCCATGACCTGTATGTGAAATTTGGAGTTGGACTACCTGACAAAACTGCACTCTAATAACAGTTTAAACTCAGACTGAACAGAACATGCCATGGTTAACCATTCATATATAAGACCTGTTTCCTTTCACCCCTGTCCACTAACTGTTTCCTGTTTCTGGGTTTTTAGCGGACTACATAGTGATGCAGTTCGGTCGAGTGGCCGAGGACGTCTTCACCATGGACTACAACTACCCCATGTGTGCACTCCAGGCCTTCGCTATTGCTTTGTCCAGCTTTGACAGCAAGCTGGCCTGTGAGTAGCAGTCAGTCTGTGCAGACCAGAAGCCCCAACCAGTGGGCCAGGGAAGACCACTGATTCCCAGTACAACCCAGTAAGGGCTGCAGTGACTCCCAGAAGTCCCAGCTGGGTTCCAGTCTCAAATCCCTCACATAGGAGCTCAAACTGGAAAAGCACTGTGTGTGTGTGTGTGTATGTGTGTGTGTGAGAGAGAGACAGAGAGAGAGAGAGAGAGAGAGAGAGAGAGAGAGATAGAGATGTTCTTTTTGCTCCATGGATTAAAGGGATTAGTCTATGGGGGTGGAGCACAAAATTGAATCCACTTTTAAGAGATCGTGGTGTTGTTGGGGATGGTACCCAGGAGAACTACAGTACATGCATTTGTATTGACAGAAACCACACCAGGGTTTTCTTTGCATCCTTCAGAAACACATGGCAGTGTACTTGTTAACCCTCACTTTACACATTAACAGGTTCATATTTATGAAAATATATTTAATGTTTTTTTCATCACAGTGTTAACTGATCCCTTCTAACAATACATAATGAAAATATCACTTTTAACCTTGACTTATATTTTAAAAGCATTTCACACAGCATTTGAAGAGTAACAACCAGAAATAATTTTCATTCTGAATATTTATATGTTGATGTTTTACTTGTTACACTGATTTTGTAAATTAATGTTGATTGTCAGTGTCCAGTTTGGCAGAGCATCAGACGTGTGAGCCACGTTTTTAGGACTGATTCCAGACCTGTATTGCATCAACTCTACATGTGTTTTGAGGTCTCACTGATTTGCAGCCAGTAGAACCTATTTTATGTTATTCACCTGTTTATGGATTAACCACAGACATCTACTGCTTTGATCTTATTCTGTACCCATTAAATATATCTCAAATATGACAACAAAATCACCAAAATAAAAAAAAAAAACCCACAATGAATTAAAACTTAACTTGCCACTCAGCGTCAGCTGTTATAGTGCATTACTCTGACCCTGGTTACGCGTGGAGTGGTGCACTTTTAACCAGAGCTTTCCAGAGGAAGCTGTATATACTGTGCCTTTGGAAAAAGACTGTAGTGACACTGGGATCTGCTGTTCCACTGTATTCTCCATCCACAGGAGACAGGTGGACCTGTGCTCTGGTCAATGGTCTGTGCATTACTATAATGCACTATAGTTTTCCAGAATTTGCAGAAATTCTTGATGTCTGGTTTCGGACAGGAGATTTTCACTGAACAGAACTCTCTTCTGCTTTGCTTTCATGCAAGTTAAACTCTATAAATCTTCTTAAAAATGTCTAGCATTTAATTGCTGGCTTAAAGCCAGCCCTCCCTTCCCAAGTCCCAATAGATGCACTTGTGCAAAGGTGTTTGTATGTTTTGTAGTGCTGTACTGTTTTAATAGAACTGCCTTGCTGGACAGGACCTTATCAGTAAAATACATGTTATGCTTAAAGGTGCCCTAGAATATATCTATTCCTAGAGTATATTTATTCAGTATCTCATACAGAACGTGTGATTTGCCCAGATGCCCTTTCACACGCTCATTTTCATTATGATTTGTCCCTAGAATAAAGCCAAGCTGATTAACTGCGACCCTTTGATGAGCTCAAGGTACCGTAACGGCTCACGCACAAACAGGTCCAAACCAGTCTCGAGCTCTCAGAGCAGCGCCGCGCGTCGGTTATCCGTCCCATCGCACGTTTGAGCCTGCACTGGAGACTCGTATCTCAAACAAAACACATTTTAATTGATTGACTGTCTAGATGTCTTGTCAAATGCCAGTCGTTCCCACATCAGTCGTGGACAAGCTGCCTTTCACTAAAAGGACCAAGTTTGCTAGCACCAGTTAGCTTCTGAGATGTCTTTATTAACTATAAATTAAATTACTTGACAAAGGGATTAACAAAGATAGCTGCATCTTGTAGATTTACATGTTAACATAGTCTATTTCTCTGAAAGGGACACAGTCAGGAAAATAAAATGAACCTCTGTGTGAATACTTCACGCCTAGGGTGCGGTGCCGTTTGATTAGCTAGAACCCTGCTATACTTACACCCTGCTGTTAACGTAATAGCTATCTCTGATAGACACTTCGATCTCGACAACACCGCAAACGAAATTAAACTGGCTAGTTAGCTCAGCTTCAACCTGTCGTTAGTGTGTTCAGTGTCAAACGTTGAGCGAAGCGTTTTAGACATTGACTAAGGTTTGAGAAGCTGAAGTGCAATGTGCGGTGCAAGATAACAGCTTATCCAGTTAAATGTGTATGTTCATCATGCTTGTTGCTCGTTTGTTACTGTTTTGTTTTGCACCGCTGAAGTCTCGGCTGCGCAGGTTGATGTTCGTGTTGTCTGGGCTGTAACGTGCGCAGGTGTATGCAAATAGGGGGGAAGGGCGACGTTACGTAACAGTCTGGCGGTTTTGGAATCGGTGCATTTTGATTAAAATGGATTTATGTGTGAATGGGGTGACAACAATTTGAGGTTCACGACGTCAGTTCCATGTACCGGACTGTCCTTATTCAACTATGCCAAGGTGAATACACGTTTCCATTCTATGGCACCTTTAAAAATAGAAGAACGCAAGATCAGAGCAGCGCGTGGGACCCCTGTGGCTCACACGAGCTGCTTTTTAGGTACACGGTGAACTGCCGTCACATTGCACTTAACAGGTCATCACACATCAATTTTCACAAATAAACACATGGGATTTTTAAAAAAACAAAAACGTGAGGAGGAAAATCTTGGGTAATTATGGTTAATATTCTTCGTATATCCCTTGACAGACGCAGGTACTGTATATTGACTTTCATTTGTATCTTATAGACTAATAAACAGTTTACAGCAGCCACAGGACCTCCTGACTCACTGTAATATACAGTATATATTCTGTATATTTTTTAGTCATACTAGGGTTTTTTTTTTTTGCTTGGCATGTTATGCTCTGAAATAACTTCTTTCCCCAGATATATCAAATATATCTTTTTTCCCAAATGTCAAAATATTTTAAATAATTTTTAAAATGGAGAATATAAAAAGAGTTAATCTCAAAAGAAATCTGTGATGACATATATGGAAACACCTATATATTTTTTTATTTTAGGTTTTTCCTTAATGTGTGGTTGGACCATTCTCTTATGTTTTCCCTTAATGCGTGATTGGACTACTCTCTTAGTGATTAACCAGTTTCAGTTTGCACTAAATAGACTGTTGTGTGCTTTTATGTTCACGTTTGCTTGTTTGTTGGTCTTACCCTCATTTTTATGTATTTTAGTGATGTTACACTGTTATGTAAAATGTGTACAGTGGTCAATAATGTTTGTATACAGTTCCCTCGTTATGAAACAATAAACTGAACCTTAATTGAATTCCATGGACGTGTTCTAAAGAGGGTCTGTGTTTACACTCTTGTTGATGGACAAAACCTCCAGGCACTTTTGAGTAGCAGTTTCAGATGAAGCAGTGAAGCAAGCTCAGCACCTGTAACCCCAACATTCAAACTCAATAACAAGCTCAGCACCTGTAACCCCAACATTCAAACTCAATAACAAGCTCAGCACCTGTAACCCCAACATTCAAACTCAATAACAAGCTCAGCACCTGTAACCCCAACATTCAAACTCACTTCTGGAATTTCATCAGCACTTTCTCCATCTGTAAATAGTGGAACCCAAAGAAAAACCCAGCTGAAGGCTGTATTCATTTAATGAAGCTAACGAAATGTCTTTAAGGATAAAATCACAGAATGGCTTCCAACAACCTATTCAAGACTGGATACATTAATTACCTTATGTAATTAACTAGATATTAACTGGTGCATTTGAACAAGTCCTGTGATGTGTAGTTTTTCAAAACACATATTCTGCAGATCTGATGTTTTGACATGTTTAACCATTATGAAAATATTAAACCACTTTATAAATAGTACTTCTTCAACAAATATAAAACTACTCTTCATAGCCTTAAGAGAGAGAGAGAAAGGGAAAGAGCTCAGTGGTCCTTTTTCTGTTTCTTGTTGCGCATCCTGAGGGTTCCAGAAGGTGGAGCTTCAGGTCTGGTTGATGCTGGTTGGTTACTGGTAATGGTAGTGTCTGGTTGGTACGTAAGGAGGAAGTCAACTAGGTCAATTTCCTGCTCTTCAGGCTCCCATTCGACCTCCGTACTGAAGCCCAGACTCTCAGCCTCCATCAGCGGGTCCTCCTCTGGTCTCCCCAGCACCTCCTTTTCTCCTTCATCTTGCCCATCTTTCTCCTCAAAATCATCATTATCATCATCATCATTATCTTCATCATCCTCATATTTATCATCATCTTCTATGTAATCTTTATTAGGCCATTCCTCTACATCTTCATACTCACAGCCAACAATGCCACTTTTTGGATAGTGAAAAACATGTCTGTGATCACTGAAGGTGATCTGTTTTCTGTTCCTTCTAACCCCCTCCTCTACACTAACTGATTTATGAGGCAGACAAGGATGTTCTTCACTCATTTCTTCCTCTCCATTCTCTTCCTCTTCCTCTTTGGCTTGTTGATTATCCTCTTCATCATCACCTTCTTCTACCATCTCTGCTCCATATCCTTCTTCAGTTTCTTGTTGAATTTTTAGTTTAGTTTCTTCTTCTTCATCTCCAGGATTGCAGGATTCTTCTTCTTCTTCTTCTTCTTCTTCTTCTTCTTCTTCTTCTTCTTCTTCAGTTTTATCATCATCTTTCAGCTGTGTAGGACTGTTCTCAGTATCACCTCCTTTGTCTTCACCCAGCAGCTTGTTATTAGCCATTTCCTTGTCTTCTTCAGCATCCTCCTCCTCCTCCTCCTCCTCCTCTTCTTCTCTCTCCATTCTCTCAGCCAGTTCCTCGGCAGTAGGTACATCCACATCTGGCTCCTCCAGTATGACACTTGGAAACCGTCTGCATCCACAGAATGACACTTGGGGAAAGGTCTCTTCTGAGTAACCTGATGCAGTATGTGAGATTACAGACACCCTTATGAAAATGATGCATCTTTAGTGAGCATATACAAGAGATGTACGTGGGGTGTAGGGTGTACCCACCCTCCCAGTCTAAGGTATAAGGAGTTTCCTCAGCTTCCCTCTCAGGGGAGACGCCCTCTAGTGGCCGTCCCTCCAGCAGCACACGCACGCTCTCCTTCAGTAGGGGCAGCTTCCTGCAACCCCGTTGGCGACTGCGTCTCTGGGCCCTGTGGCCAGAACACACGAGAGAAGCTCTCATTCAGGCCAGAACCTCGGGCCAGGGCTGAGGCTGTACCACATAATCAGCACCTCTCGAGACATAACATTTTTCACTTTAAAAAACATTTTAAAAAAGACTGTATTTTCGTATTTTGTAAAAGAATCAAAATGTCCAGAATTCTTCCTTCTAACAACCGTCTCTTTGCTGATGTAATTCCTGCCAGAAATATGATTTTATCCTTCAGTGACAGATTTAATAACCAGTGAAGAGCAAAGCTGATTCAGAGAATGACATCTGATCCTAGATCAGCACTCCTACTCTCTGTGATTATAGCCCTCATTCACAAAGAGTAGGAGTGCTGATCTAGGATCAGATTTCTCTCCTATTTTTGATCAGTTCTCTGATAAATGAAATTTCTTGAAACATGTACCAGTACACTTCAGCTGGTGCAGATGAAGAGATATTGACATGCCTTGGATTTCGCCCTTCTTGTGTTTCTTGTGAGCAGCCTCTAGCAGGGAGACCATGGACTGAGGTGAGAGGCAGGGAGACCATGCACTGAGGTGAGAGGCAGGGAGACCATGGACTGAGGTGAGAGGCAGGGAGACCATGCACTGAGGTGAGAGGCAGGGAGACCATGCACTGAGGTGAGAGGCAGGGAGACCATGGACTGAGGTGAGAGGCAGGGAGACCATGGACTGAGGTGAGAGGCAGGGAGTGAGGAACCTGGTCGTTTACCTGGCAGACATGCGGAAAGCTTTCGATGTGCTTTCTCCCATCATGCCCTCCATCCGTGTCAGCCTGGCCTGTATCGGAGCCACTTCAGAAGGATTTAAAGCACCGTAATGACATGCTGAACAGAGACACAAGCACCCAGTCAATTTGCTTCTGACTCTATGAAACCTCTGCTTGATCAGTGTCAAGGAAAACATCTATATAACAGTTTCAAAACCATGCGAGATTAAGGCAAAGAACATGGCTGGTCAAGAGCACTTCCTGTGATCAATTATACCTATTTACACATGCACTTCCTGTGATCAATTATACCTATTTACACATGCACTTCCTGTGATCAATTATACCTATTTACACATGCAATTCTATTCCTGCCTTACTTTCTTATTAAAGTCCTTAGAACTTGGCATTGATAAGCACATGCCAGGGGGCCAATAACAGCCCAACCTATTAAAGATTTCCAATTAGTGAAAGAAGACAGATCTAAAAATAAGACATTGTTAGTGCTTCCACACAAGAGAGGTGAGTGTGCAGCTATATGGTGCTTCATGCAGAGAGTGAAAGAGAAAAACAGACAGACAGGGTGATAGAGAGAACGATAGAGAGAGAGAGATTCAGATAGAGAACAGAGAACGACTGCTGTGCTGATTCTTCCGTCACTTTCTCTTCTCTCATCCTTTGTCATCTACCTAATAAATGGATGTAACCCTCCTAGCTCTGATCCAGCAGACCTGCAGCTTATGCAGCAAAAGTGTCCTAGTCTGGTTTCAGCCACTCACAGGCTGATGAGGGTCGCTACGGTTACAGGCTACGCAATGTAAATATTATCTTCATTATAGCAACTTTCTGATAGGGCAAATCAACGTTAGCATGACGTATCAGTAACTCTGAATGTACCTGCTGCAGGTGCTGCGGTTGGTTGTGTTGAGATGGGGACTGTGTGTTCTTGCTTGGTGGGAGTGTGTGTGAGCTAAGGGAGACAAAAAAAAGCCATTGATTACCGTCTGTGAGTGAGAATGTGGATAAAGAACAGAAAACATAATGGTCAAACCTTCATAATTAATACAGGATATAATAAACAGGTAAGAATGACATGTAGAGGTTTTAGAGAAACTTCTACCTTGAAAAAGATGTAGATTATATAGAGAAAGATCCCAAACCCATAAACAGGAATGACCTGAGCCAACAGGGTGGGTTTTGTGGCTGTTTTCACCCTGGATATGAGCTCTGTGTAGTACGACTCAGTGGCGCCATCCTCACCCTGCCTCCCAGCGCCCTCTGCTGGGAACGGGGAGATGTAGCGCACCGGAGGCGCGTGCCCAGGACCAACTGTTAACAAAACCGTATCAAATTAAATGTGTTTAAGCGGAAAGAGGATATCCTAAATAAATAAGCAAATAAATAAAAACATCTGAATGCACAATACAAAAACAGATACAATATCCAAATTAAAAGCACGGATATCCTTTGTCTCTTTACTGCTAATCAAACAAGAAAATATTAGACAAGTTATGCGTGATGTTTTACACGCTGCATCTTACCCTGACACGGGATCATACACACAGTCAGAATTGTTACTTATAACAACCTATCTGTACAACATTTTGTTATATACTTTAATGCAAAATAAATAACATGGATAATGTAATTAAATACAAAGCGAGCAACAACAACAAAAAACAACAACGAAACTATTCTAACTTTAAGCTTCTTATCTCAACGTGAGGGAGCATTAAACAGGGAATCTATTAAAACACCTTTATTTTTGAAACCAGCGTAGCGAAGGGGATCTACTTCATATACCGAAACATAAAAGGGACCCCAGCTGTGGATGAGGCCGGTACGAAGCGAGGCTACGGAAAATACCTTTAATATCTTACCTTTGAGCTTTGGTTGAACAATGTCTTTCTTTCCTCTAGAAAAAAGTATCCTGGGTAGAAATAAGGATACACAGAGGACAAGACAAGATAGGAACGTGATCTTCTGAAAAGTTGAAACTGACATTTCCATATATCAGGTTCAGAGCAAAATAAACACGCATAATCCCTACATCCTGGTGTTTTTAAAGGCGGAAATGACCTAGACGTTAATCCATTCAGGAGTTTTAATATTATAGTGGAGCTCATTTTCATAGATTGGTGTAAATGTAACTGTTTCTTAATCACCGATTATCCTTCTACAGCATTGGTTATTTATTTAGCAACTTCTTGATTGAGCTCTTATATTAATATTATTCATTAATATATTAATGAATATTATTAATCATTAATGAAATATTAATCATTGTTGTTTTATTGTTTTACAAATAAATATTATTATTATTAGTAGTAGTAATAGTAGTAGTAGTAGTATTAATAACAGCAGCAACAACAACAACAACAACAATAATAATAATATAAATAAACAAACAAACAAACAACAACAACAAGAATAATAATAGTTGTTGTTGGTGGTGGTGGTGGTGGTGAGAGAGACCCTATTTGTCCAGGAGATGGCAGTGTTGTCACTTTTATTACAACCCTTTCGTAATCAAACTCAAGGAGCGTCCTGATCCTAATCAAACAAATGTAGCCTGCAGTATACATTCTGCACACCAATGAAAACACATTTAATACGGTGAGGACATATTTGTCCTGTTCTAAAATGGTATAGTGCAATTATTGATGCTTTATATCAATCTACCTGTAATCACACACACACACACACACACACACACACACACACACACACACACACAAGCACACACACACACACACAAGCACACACACACACACACACACACACACACACACACACACACATGCACACACACACACACACATGCACACACACACACACACACAAAGAGCTGTATAGTCAGTTCTAGAATAAACTGCTTTTGATTTTTGCCCTCCGGTATGTCAGTACCAACAGGTGCCAATTTAAACACAGAATAAAAGCTGCAGACGCACCAGGGACACTAATAAGCATTTGGTGTTTTATTTTTACCGTCGCTAATTCTGTGATTAGCAGCTTCCCTTGACAAGTGTTCCAGGTCCCCCTTCCCCTTTGAAGAAACGTTCAACATGTCAGAGGCATAAATTCCAACGAGAGCCACAATTAAAATATTACTCTCTGCCATATGTATCTCAAAATAATAATAATTATAAAAAACATTTGCAACAACCACAGTCTTGTACTCAATTATAATATTCTAGTTCTTGAAAACATCTGTGCATTTGAAAACCCTCAACAGCTAAATGGGTGGACCAATATAATTTTAGCAGAGATCATAATGGACCCAGTGGATGTATCACAGTACAGCCAGTAACAGGGTTTTATTCATCTGCTTGGTTATTTATTTATTGTGGTCCTCATACTCATTTTTCAAAGTGGAATTTCTTAAACCATTTAAAAAATGTATATATTAAGTATACATGTATATATTAAATGTATATATTAAGTATATATGTATATATTAAATGTATGTATTAAGTATATATGTATATATTAAATGTATATATTAAGTATATATGTATATATTAAATGTATATATTAAGTATATATTAAAATGTATATATTAAGTATATATGTATATATTAAATGTATATATTAAATATATATGTATATATTAAATGTATGTATTAAGTATATATGTATATATTAAATGTATGTATTAAGTATATATGTATATATTAAATGTATATATTAAGTATATA
>JAOXYF010000001.1:700044-715800 GCA_028565775.1 Sternarchorhynchus goeldii | reverse complement strand
ATATCAGTGATGATATTGGTGATGATATCAGTGATGATTTTGGTGTTGATATCAGTGATGATATTGGTGATGATATCTCTCCCCTCTACCTACAGACTGTGACTTCTTAATCTACACAGAATCTGATGTAAGAAAAGGGGAGAATCATTTGGACTAAAATAGTAATATTACAACAAAATATTCATGTAAACATATTTTCATTCTTTCCTGGCCAGCTCTGCAGATGTGGTTGTTTATTTGTGTTGTTTATTTGTGTTGTTTATTTATGTTGTTTATTTGTGTTGTTTATTTGTGTTGTTTATTTTGGTTATTGATGACTTGAAGGCAGATTCCATTTCCCAGCTGCTTACAGGGAAACTGCAAATAGCAAAACTGATGATGACCAGCCAAACACTTTGAGCTGGACAGATACTTACAGTTCATCAGTGTTATCATGATTGAGTCAGACTGCTTCATTAAGATCCTGAACATGGATCCTTCACATACTGTGTGTGTGTGTGTGTGTGTGTGTGTGTGTGTGTGTGTGTGTGTGGCATCTTAAGAGAGTCAAATGGAGCTTCTAGAATAAAGGAGAGTATGACTCAGCTGATTGTTGACTGTTATTGTTGTTCAATTTATTTGCTAAAACACAATAAATCAGAATCATGTCTTAGTGCCTATCAGCCCTGGTCTCAAAGGTCAAAGAGCACATCCTGAAATGACATTCCCTTATTGAAGTGAATCAAACTATCAAAAGGTCATCTCAAATGGAACAGATCTGTATGAGCTCTGGGGGACTCAAGTGATGGAAACAGAGACTCGACGCTCCAGTGCAGAGTCTAGGATATATTCAGTGACCTGCGTATTCTAGTATGTTCAGTGTGCTGGTCTCTTTCTTCAGTGAAAATTCTTCCCCAGTTATTGCTTCATTGTGAAGGCCTGGACAAATTACAACCAGACAAAATGGATTTGTTTGACAATCTCTGCCAGACCTTTTTCTAAGAGTTTCCTGAGCCTCTTCAGCTAAGAGAGAGAGAGAGAGAGAGAGAGAGAGAGAGAGAGAGAGAGAGAGAGAGAGAGAGAGAGAGAGAGAGAGAGTGCGCTTGTGAGTGTGCACATCTGCATGTGTGTGCATGCACATGTGTGTGTGAACTGTGTATGCATGTGATTATTTCTTGGAGAAGGCTTTTGGAAATCACAGACAGCAGCAAATTTAATGTACAATGTAATTAAAAGTGTGGGATGAGTGTCACTTAGTGATGGGTGCAGTGTCTGTGGTTTTTCTGAGATACATGCCCCCACTGCATGTGTTTGATGTTGCTAAGTATTGATTCATTGGGAGGGACAGGTTAACTCTCCTGTGTTTTCTTGCAACACAAACCTGGCTTCACAAACTCTTACCCTCAGCCAAACATCTCATGTGGTTTGTTCAGTGACTCTCCAGTAAACAGAGCAGTTGGGTTGTTTGTTTCAGTGATTCTCCAGTAAACAGAGCAGTTGGATTGTTTGTTTGAGTGACTCTACAGTAAACAGAGCAGTTGGGTTGTTTGTTTGAGTGACTCTACAGTAAACAGAGCAGTTGGGTTGGTTGCCTTGGACACAGCACCTTAAACTGCAAACAGATTTTCTACATCCAAACTTTCCAGTGTTTCCAGAGTGATGGGTTTGTTTCCAGAGAGACGAGTTTGTTTCCTGAGTGACGGGTTCGTTTCCAGAGTAACGGGTTTGTTTCCAGAGTGATGGGCTTGCTGTCATTCTGGCTCTCCCAGATACTGTTCAGTTGTCTTGATGAGTTTGTGGGAAATCTTTTTAGAATCACAACTATGTCATTTAACTATGGGTTTATTACCAGAGAGCTTAAAGTTCACCTGGACATTAATTCAAACTCCATCACAAACATTCCTTTGATCTCACACACACCACACGGTCACTCCTCTGATCTCACGCAGCACGTCACACACAGCTCACGGTCACTCCTCTGATCTCACACAGCGCGTCACACACAGCACACGGTCACTCCTCTGATCTCACGCAGCACGTCACACACAGCTCATGGTCACTCCTCTGATCTCACGCAGCGTGTCACACACAGCACACGGTCACTCCTCTGATCTCACGCAGCGCGTCACACACAGCTCACGGTCACTCCTCTGATCTCACGCAGCGCGTCACACACAGCACACGGTCACTCCTCTGATCACACACAGCACACAGTCACTCTTCTGATCTCACACAGCGCATCACACACAGCACACAGACACTCCTCATATTTCAGTCATAAAGGACCCATGTCTTTTGTATGATGCAGTGTTCACTTTTGTGTCCTTTGTGATGGATCAGTCAGTACTCGCACAACAGGTGTGAAGAGGAATTTTACTAAGCACTATAATGCTCTAACACATCTGACTCTGTACAGAACCCCCCCTCGCCCCACACACACACATACATACTCTCATACATACATATATACACTCACACACATACACACACACACACACACACACAGTCTCTCTCTATGTCTCTCTCTGTGATACTTTAGTTTCACCAAACTTTCTAGACTTCTAGACTTGCTGAATGTGTGTCCCCTACAGAGAGCTGAGGCAGTTTGAGATAAAAGCACACCTCTGTAGAGCAGTTACAAAAAGAGCACACCTCTGTAGAGCAGTTAGAATAAAAGCACATCGAGAAACTTGAAATCAAAGTCACAAAGGCTCAAAAAGGAAATGAAGCTTGTTAGGAATTTTCACTTCACAAGACCGATTAACAATCACAGACCAACATAAATTTGTTCTGCGTTTTGATTAACTTCTCCCTTAACGCCTCACCTGCGTTCTCATCTACTGATAAATGTAATGAATTTACTGCATTCTTTATCAATACAATTATAGCCACAAGAGGAAACACAGCAGTCAGTCGTCTCCAGGGGTCAGTCGTCTCCAGGGGTCCAGTCGTCTCCAGGGGTCAGTCGTCTCCAGGGGTCAGTCGTCTCCAGGGGTCCAGTCGTCTCCAGGGGTCAGTCGTCTCCAGGGCTCTTTTCCTTCCTCTCTGTGGAGCTGATCTCTACACACTGAGGTCATGTAGCCTTCAACCTACTGATGTTTTACAGCCTTCAGCTCTTTATCAGATAAGGGTCTCCATATTTTCGGTCAGTCATTACAATATCAGCCAGCAGTTGTGGCCAAGCTGACAGTTGAGACAGAGAAAATACTGGTCAGCCGACATGAGGCAGAGAAAACCGATACCTTTTGCTTATGAATTGAATTTAAACTCCTTTTCTGTGAATGTCAAAAAATTACATCCAGAATAAAGACCAGAATAAAGACCAGAATAAAGACCAGAATAAAGACCAGAATAAAGAGTTGATTTTTGACAATGACCTTAGTTTTATGTTCTTATGTTCTGGTAAAATGTGTCAGACAACGAGAAGCATTTAAAATGTTTTTATTTGATTCTGTTACTCCAGGATGACACTACCAGAGTCTCCAGAATGAGGACGGCACTACACACCAACTCATGAGAAAGATCTTAAGAACTGAACTTAGCATTTCTTTTCTTTTCTCTTTCAGTGTCTTACTCACGTCACTCTCTCTGATTCAGCAGTGTGAGTGGTAGATGTTCCTGCTCAGTCACTAAAGTTCAAACTGCCCTCTGCTCATACTGGATAGGGGGAACATTTAGTAACCATAGCAGCAATCTTGGCTTTATCTACATGAAAACCTAAGGGTGTCTGACATTATCTCTTGCTAGTTAATTTTTTTTATCTATTTAAATATATTTTATTATATTTTTATTTATTAGAAAAATAGCATTGCATATATTTTTTGCATTTTAATTTGTTCTTGTATCTCAAATAGTTTTAAATGTGTGAGACACTTTGTAATGAATTAATATGGGCTGTATAAATAGAAATGTAAATATTAAAAAAAATTATTATTTGTTAATAAACTTGAAAACTATGGAATACAAGAATGTCTGAGCACAGAGTAGTTCAGGCTGACTCATCTGACGTACTGTACACATGTCTGAGTTTTGCTCATCTGGTATACTATACACATGTCTGATTTTGGCTTATCTGACATGCTGTACACATGTCTGATCTGTCTGATTACCTTTCCTACCCCAGAATGGCACCAGCACTCTCTGCATGTGTTCTTGTCCTTGCTGTGAGTGGCCACTACAGCTGCTGCAGTGGACAGGGTGTGACTCGCTGGGTGTCTGGAGGTGCAGGGTGTGACTCGCTGGGGATCTGGAGGTGCAGGGTGTGACTGGCTGGGGGTCTGGAGGGGCAGGGTGTGACTCTCTGGGGGTCTGGATGGGCAGTGTGTGACTCGCTGGGGGTCTGGAGGGGCAGGGTGTGACTCGCTGGGGGTCTGGAGGGTCTGGAGGGGCAGGGTGTGACTGGGAGTCTGGAACGCTTCGCAGGGAGCCACGTGTGTTTATAGAGCTGAGCTTGTCTACCCTGCCTCTCGAGGAGCTGTACCAGCAGAGCATACTGGAGAGTCCTGCCTTCCACTATGGCTTTCCAAAGTGTACAGCACCTTGAATGTCCTTAACCAGCGCTAATAGGAGATAATTATTAGTGCTCCAGAGAGAGAGAGAGAGAGAGAGAGAGAGAGAGAGAGAGAGCTTCTTTTCTGAATTATTAACAAGTTAACTTTGTAGTGGAGGCACTTTATCCCCGAGGACAAACAACCCAAATGTTTGCAAAATATAATTAAGCTGAGGCATCTTTAAATGTCAGTGCAGCTCTGTGCCATGTTTCAAATTGTTCTGCATCAACAGAATTTAACGAGATGGCGAAGGAATCCATTCCCTGCAAGCGTGTGATAAGCCTCACGTACAGTGGAGTACTCTCATTGATTGCCAAAATAAAGCATTTTGTATGCAAATGTGGGAATGGAGTGGCTAAGCTGATTCAGCCTCACGGACACCAAATAATGGCCTTTACAATTAATACTTGCACATGTTTACCATTGAAAATTTCATCTCCTTTTTAATGGTTCCGAAACATTTACACATGCAACCCCCCCCTAAGAAATACTGAAGTGAAGGAGGAACAAGAAAGAATGTGTGGTGTTCCGATGGATTAATGTGAAAGGCAACAAACACACACAAATGTGTCCCGCCCCCTCAGACACGAGGGGCTTCCCCCTCCTCCCCTGCTTCTCCTGCACATTTTGGATTAACTGATAATCTTTGAACATGAAGGAGAGTTTTGGAGCCCCCTGAGGGATGAGAGCAGGTGGGGGTGCGAGGGAACGTGGGGGGGGGGGTAAAGCTGACATGCCATTGTTTGAATGTAATGTGCGTGTTTTTGCCCTTGTAAACACGTTTGTCTTTGTTTCTGTGCGAGACTCCCACCCTCTGCTCCGTGGATTTTGCAGGTCTGTCTTCGGTGTCTGTGACTGCAGCGATACAGCAGAAAGAGTCTCTGAAACAGTGTTTGATGTGCAGGACACAATGATGTGTTTTCCCGACTCCACCCTCCGTTTCCTCTCTGTAACCTGTATTTCTCACCGACTGCATGGTTCAACATATAAGCCATTTGTTTTAGTTCCTATTAAAACCTTTTTTGTATACTTTCTGCATGCTATATTAGTTCATTTAATAGCTAAAAACTTTAATAGTTTAATACTTAATGTATGTCACGTGCCATCACATCACATCAGACTAATACAACACTGTGGCTCCATCACATCAGACTAATACAACACTGTGGCTCCATCACATCAGACTAATACAACACTGTGGCTCCATCACATCAGACTAATACAACACTGTGGCTCCAGTACACAGACATATGCACTGATGAAAGAGGTTGGTTGGTGCATGTAAGTGGATGTTATACAGTATGAACTCTGTGGAGATGGAGTCTGGAGATGGTATAGATTTATTGTGGATATATGGAGTCTGGAGATGGAATTATGCCTGTAGTGTTTGGCTCCTGTGTAATGAGATGAAGGTGGTTTTTAATGAGATGAAGCTAGTCTATAATGAGATGAAGCTAGTCTATAATGAGATGATGGTGGTCTATAATGAGATGAAGCTAGTCTATAAAGAGATGAAGGTGGTCTATAATGAGATGAAGCTAGTCTACAATGAGATGAAGCTAGTCTATAAAGAGATGAAGGTGGTCTATAATGAGATGAAGCTAGTCTACAATGAGATGAAGGTGATCTATAAAGAGATGAAGCTAGTCTACAATGAGATGAAGCTAGTCTATAAAGAGATGAAGATTATCTATAATGAGATGAAGGTGGTCTATAATGAGTTGAAGCTAGTCTATAATGAGATGAAGGTTATCTATAATGAGATGAAGGTGGTCTATAATGAGTTGAAGCTAGTCTATAATGACATGAAGGTGGTCTACAGTGAGATGAAGGTTGTCTATAATGAGATGAAGCTAGGCCCCTCTAACATTCTAAGTGACTGCTGGTATGGAGTGACACTTAAGACACTGTAAACCCTTTAAATGAGTCAGTTGTGGGTATAACAGGCTACATAAAGCCTTTATGTTAGACAATGTCAGGAGTTAAGGGCCTGTGTGTGTGTGTGTGTGTATGTGTGGGTGGATGTGTGTGGCCTCGAACCTATGCATGGAGCAGTCAGACAGGTGGAAAGACTATGTATAGAAAGACTATGTCAAGTGTTTTAATAGATGTGGACATGCTGCAGAATCATGTTCAGAGGTTTTAGCTCTGACGATGACTTTACACCCTGGAAGGAGCGGCATATTCATGCATGTCAGGACCCTGGGCTGTTGGAAACACCCACAGAATTCCTGTGTTTCTCTTTCATTCTTTTTTTTATCATGGCGCAGTTTTTAATTTCGTACCGTTTTTCACATCTTCTGTCCACTTTACACATCAAAGCAGAGACTGAACGACAGCGGCTCTTCGTTCTGACACACTTGTGCTGCGACGTGAAGAGTGAGTGAGTGTCTGCCTGACCTTTAGCGAGAGAGAGTTTAACCCTCTGTTCCCTCCAATCCTGATATTGATTGTATTTTGCAGAGGTGCTTTTGTGAGGTGCTCGATGCCTGTGGTTCTCCTCTGCTCCACTCGCTCATGTCTGGACTGTCAGAATGAGAGACGAAAGGATGACACTGCAGGCTAATTTAATCATTTAATTTTCATGATTATTCTTTGTGCTGTTTGAAATCAAAGAAAGCACTCTGCCCTCTGCTCTCTATCACAGACAGTGGAAAGAGTCACATGCAGTCTCAGCGCAGCGCTGTGTAGCTGAGCATTGGAACACGTTCCTCTGATATCCACCTCCCGGATCTGAAGCATTTCCTCGTCCCCCTTGAACTCGTCTACTGAAGGAACCTTGTGAGAGTCAAGGACGGTTTCAGAAGAGATGACAGCAACACTGAAAGTAAATGTGGGAGCCCAGCCTCTTCACACCAGCAGGGAAGGCAGTGTGTGTGTGTGTGTGTGTGTGTGTGTTTGCGCAGGGCAGAGGGCTTGCTGATGATGGAGCTGACCTCCTGATGGTCAGAGTGGGCTCTAAGGAGTAGAATCCCCCCTCTGCCACTCTGGCTAGATGTGCTTGAGAAGTGTTTAACTTTCTCAAATCCCAATTGCACTCAGCAGGAGGGGGTCCCCTATCCTATGGACACAGATCTTCAGGGTAGTCTTGAGTATCATATCCATCCACGTGAGAGAGAGAGAAAGAGAGAGAGAGAAAGAGAGAGAGAGAGAAAGAGCGTGAGCGAGAGAGAGTGAGCAAAAGAGAGAGAGAGAGAGAGAGAGGTCCAGCATGAGTGTTATTGTGGAGTGTATGATCAAGGACAATGAGTAATTGATTGGTAATACTACTATAGATGTTCTAACACTGTGAGTGAGTGGGAACACACAGCCAAATCCATGTGAGATTCAGTTCAGTCCATCTTTAAGTCCAACACTCATGCCTATAAAGTAATAGTAATAGTAGCAGCTGCAATTTAAATGAAACCAGTCTGACATACAAAGTCCTTATAACCTTTTTAATGATTCATTGTGAGAGTTTTGGAGTCTGAAAAACAAAATCAACAAAGCAGCAATAACAGCTGCAGTATGTGAGTGTTTCCTTATCCTACTGCAAGGCTCCAGGTGTCGTGCTGGGTTACTCCTACCCTGTGGTATTACCAGGCTGAATAATATATGTCTCAGATGTGCTAGAAATATGACATAACCTAAATGTCCCTCTTCCCTGCAGGGGTGTGAGAGAGAACCGTTCTTTCATGATTCTTAACGGAGGCTAGGAAACAGTTATGCCTGGAACGAAACAAAATTCTGTTACAGTGTGAAAGCAAAAGAAATGCCAAAACGATTCTCCTGAATGCTTTTTCTCCCGAGTGGAGGTCAGTGCGTTAAACAGTTGGATTCCCTCCCCCACTGAGAATCTGCTGTATAAATATGTGCTTTGCTACTGTTCTGTGGTCGCAGAGAGAAATAAACACATTGTGTGGCTGGGATAGATATATTTCTCCCATATCTCATTTATAAAGCCATTGCAGGCCATTTCGATTTGTCTCACAGTGGCAGTGACTTCGCTGGGCACTGCCACGCCACTCAGCTCCGTGATGTTGTTTTCTTATTTCATTTCACTAAGCTGTCTGGCCAAGAGGTTGAACGGAAACCTCGGGTAAAGTCCCTCACCTTGTGTGTAACTGTTTGAGATATTCTCTGTCCTGATAAACAAGGCAAAATTGAATTTTTACAAGCGACTAAAAAAGATAATGCAGGTTGGAATAATCTTCCCTCGCATGGCGAAAGGTGTCAATAAACCGGCGTGTTTCGAACAAAATACCCCTACTTTCATCCCAGCGAAAAAGCCATAAAGTCTTTGCGTCAAGCAGAGAAAAGGCAGTCAGTGTTGCTTTTATGTTTCTGGGGTGTTTATTATTTTTTTTAGGGGTTTTTTGTGCAAAAGTCAAGACCCCATTGGAGGTGGAAAGACATGCAGACATGCCCTCTTAGAACTGATATTTATTTTGGAGATTTTTTAAACAGGATATAAAAGAAGATGGCAGATTTAATAGAAAATGGGTGTCATACTTAATCTTATGGAGAAAACTGTTTATCTGCACAGCAGGACTGCGTTAATCTCAGCAGGACTGCGTTAATCTCAGCAGGACTGCGTTAATCTCAGAAGGAAGACATATCGTGTGTTTATTTATTTATGTGTTTCTGGGTTTTTTTTTCCTCTTTGGATTGACAGTAAATAAGAACTTTGGGATGAAACCCTCTTTCTACAATTTTAAATCTGCAGGTTATCTGTGGCTAAAAAGATAGTTTGTCATTTTAGTAAAGAGATCTATTTTCCTTTTCAATTTTTCCATTTGGTCCTGATAAATACAATAATAAAATTTTTGAAAATCTCATTTATATATTGATATATTGATCATACATATGGAACTGCATTATATTTATATTACAATGTTGCAATTACTTTGTTTTCACATATTGTCGTAACACAGGTATGAAACAGGCCTGGCTAAGCTCCAAATGATTGTCTTCATGCTAGTGTGCATTGTTACTGTTTGAAGTATATGAATTGTTAGTGTTTAATTAAATTCCTATGTTTTATGTGAAGTGAGGATCACACAGAGACAGATCACAGTGGGGTACAAATCCATTTTTTCTCAGTGCCATTAAATGAACCAAAAAATCCCAACATGGTATAAAAATAAATCAAATAAATTGGTATAACAATAAAACAAATAGATTGTATATTTTTCTTTATGTTTTTCAAGATATAGAATCTATCAGTAGGTGAAAGGAACACACTGATACTGACAAACTACTTGGAATATCATTGGAGAGCTGTTACTCTATAATGTTACTCTATAATATCATTGGAGAGCTGTTACTCTATAATGTTACTCTATAATATCATTGGAGAGCTGTTACTCTATAATATTACTCTATAATATCATTGGAGAGCTGTTACTCTATAATGTTACTCTATAATATCATTGGAGAGCTGTTACTCTGTAATCTTAAATACATGTAACACTACTTTGAAGTTTTGTTTCTGTGTGCTGGACTGGAAATCGATGCGACTGGACTTGAAATCAATGTCTTGAAAATCCATCAGTAATAAAATTCTCAATACATTTAAGAATTTGGCAGATGCTCTTATCCAGAGTGACATGCAGTTTCGGTCGTGGTAGAGAGGGATGAAGCTTTAGGCTCTTGGCACACTCGTCTGTGTGGTCAAGACCTAAGACGAGGAGAAAACAAAACCAACCACAGCACATATAGATCAGCACACCTCTCTCAGACAACACCAACCACAGCACATATAGAGCAGCACACCTCTCTCAGATGCTCCTCACATCCTCCTGGGTTCCTTTAAGTGCTGGAGATCTTTGAGCAACTATGTATGTGAAAGTGATGCCAAGGATCCCTGAGTCCACAGCACCAGCACCTTTCGTGTCATAGCGATGGGCTTCATCAAAGACTGGGGATCTCCTCCCAGCTTCTGTTCAGACAGAAGATATCATTTTTTCCCTCTCCCACCTTTAATTAGAGATTACATCATAAAAGAGACTTTCTTTATGCTGGCAGTGATCCTTCTTAGCTCAGTGTCTGTTCTGAAGGAGCTGCTCTTACCAGACGAACAGAGGAGACAGACAGACGCAGTAGCACTGAGTCAGAGTAGGGTGAGCATCACACTCCCAACACATATAGACACACACAAAAAAAAATTATTTTGTTCAAATGAGTTAAAAATCATGTTTTCAAAATCATGAGACTCAAAAAGGAGGAATGGAAACAGTGAAGGAAGAACAGTTTAAATGTGACATGGAGACAGAGAACGAGGCTCGTATAAACAGGCAGGGGTACGTATAAACAGGCAGGGGTACGTATAAACAGGCAGGGGTACATATAAACAGGCAGGGGTACAATTGCTGCTGCATTCCAGCTCTGATCCTCATTCTGCTGCCACTGGGCCACATAACTTTAATCATCACACTGTAATCACCACACTGTAATCATCACACTGTAATCACCACACTGTCATCATCACACTGTAATCACCACACTGTCATCATCACACTGTAATCACCACACTGTAATCATCACACTGTAATCACCACACTGTAATCACCACACTGTCATCACCACACTGTAATCATCACACTGTAATCATCACACTGTCATCACCACACTGTAATCACCACACTGTAGACACCCCCGCTCTCCAACACGGATGCCCTCACTCTCCAACACAATATTGTACACTGTATTTTGTGTGATCTTTTGGTACTCATCTGGAGTTTGACTGGGTGAAGGGAAGCCGGACACAAAGCTGCTAGTGGCCTTCAGAGCAATTAACCACAGGCCAGTAGCTTCCTCTGCACCTGCACACACACACACACACACACACACACACACACACACAGTGGACCTGCACGCACACCCAGTCACTGGACCTGTGGAACATCACACCAGGTAGTGAATTAGCTGCAGTCAGTGCAGTGTTGCCTGTACAGATGAAACCTGCTGTATCTTAGCCAAAGTGCCTGAGAGTTATTATCCTTGACGTTTTTTTGGGTGGTTGGAGCTGACAGGGCCCAAGCACTGACACCAGTTATCTGTGACCTGTGGAGAACCCCCCCCCACAACCCCCCAGAAACAGCAGTGCAGAGAATCAATCTTCACCTCTCCTTCCTTGCCTTGAATACCGGCAGAGCAAACAAACAGGGCCTAAACAATACGATATATACCACATATCAATTACACTAAATGCCTGGTATCTATACTTCAGTGTGTGAGGCGTACGGCCGTGGTGAGCCACGTGCTCTGTGGTGAGTTGATAATGCTGCGCCATTGTTCTCCGACATCTGCAGCGCTGATAAGACTCGCCTGCGTGGGACAGATAATACGAGCTGGCGACGGAAAAACCGGGTGTTAAACATTTCCTTAGCCCATGAAAAGGTTCCATTAAGTCCACTGACCCCAATTGAATATTAATGAGCTAATTAACAGATTTATTGTTCTGTGCAATTTCTGGAGGGGACTATTATTATTTTTTTTCAAGTGCTATTATTTTTTCTAATTATTTTTTGCACTTTGTATAATTGAATCTCTGTTGCTGCCAGGATCCTGAGCGTGTCTTTGGCATTGAGGGAAAGAGTTTGGCTCACACTCTTCTCTCTCTCTCTCTCTCTCTCTCTCTCTCTCTCTCTCTCTCTCTCTCTCTCTCTTATTCATCTCATGATTTTATCTCTCTCTCATGACAACAAAACCTGAGTGGTGGGGTGTGGTTTTGTGGTTTTTTTTTTGTTTTTTTTTTGCTTTTTCAGTGTGTTTGTAATTAGGACTTTTCCTTCCCATCTACCTCACCATCCTCTACAAGGACCAAATCCTGGGAATTTTGCTTTCAAAGGTTCTGCCGTTTCTCGGTGTGGAAACGTACAGGGTGAGGTGTTGGATTACAAAACAGCAATCAGCAGGGTTACAGTTGGCTGCGTCTCTTGGAGGGTCTGGCAGAGGCTTTAAATGAGCAGTGACAGCTGCAACCAACAGATAGTATAATCACCTGATGTAGAGGATACACTACAGCCTCGCTCTCAATGGCTAATTTGAATAGTACTTTGAGTCGCAGTGACGGGGGGGTGGATAGAAAGGTTACCTTGAAAGCAGTAAACACAATTAGGAACAGGGACGATAAACACCGGCGATACAGGACGGCTTTCTGTGGGATCTGCAGGTGCTCCTGGTGCTGGAGAGGAAACGGTGAAAGCACACCGTTGCTGAGGCAGGTAACCAGATAATGGCTCGGTGAAAATGATTATACATGTCAACAAGACATACAGAATAAATGAAAAATAATTTTGAAAACGGCATTATTTTGTTCTTCTTTAGCTATGGGTTAGTAAGTCTCATGTTAGAATCCCGTCATTAGATGGAATGTTTTTTAAAGGTCACCTTCATAAGGACTTCATAACACATGCATAAGGACTTCATAACACATGCATAAGCACTGAATAAGATATTTAAAGCAATACTTGAACATCTTGAATATCTTATGCCAGTAATTGCAAGAAGACATACAATGTTTTATGAAATAAATAACACTTCATTGATATAACACATGCGTAAGTATTTATGAAGTATAATAACACTTTATTGACACAGTCAATAAGTATTGAAACATATTTTCAAAAGCATGCATGCTTAATCAATCATACATGCTTAAGCATACATGCTTAATCATAACCAGGTAATGTCAGCATTCTCCAGATGACATTTCATCTGTATTTTTTACTTCATAACATTCCATATCATAAATACTTAGGCATGTGTTATGAATGTGTCATTGAAGTGTTATTTTATTTGATAAATACTTATGCATGTGCTGTGACTGTGTCATTGAAGTGTTATTTTACTTTATAAATACTTATGCATGTGTTATAAATGTGTCATTGAAGTGTTATTTTGCGATTACTGGCATAAGATATTCATAAATGTTCAAGTATTGCTTTATTAACATCTTATTCAGTGCTTATGCATGTGTTATGAAGTCCTTATGTAGGTGGCCTTCAAATAAAGTGTTACCGAATGGTCTTAAAGAAAGGATTTGAGCTCACTGGACACATTTGCCCAAATTGTTTAATTTTATATAAAGTTCATCAATCAGTTGAGACATGCCACAGACAGTAACTCTATATATCATCAGCAAAGCTCAGACAAGCCCACCTCTGTTTCATACTGCAATATAATTATTATTGCATTTTTGCTATCTGCATCTTTACTTAATTCTATTTATGTCCAAAATCCAATTCCTTCCAAATAAAAGCATCAATTTTGTTTGGTTACTCCACCAATATAACTTAGAATAATGAACTCATTTCGCTGTTGTATGGAAATTGGGTCTCATTACAATAATTTTGCCCGATACACAAGCCACCCGATATTAAGAGCCAAGCCCTAAAGTCACAGAGTGGTTATTATGCTATACATCACAAACTGCATTAGGTTTACAAAACCTGTCACCAGAAAGGTTGGAAAGTTTCAGCACCTGCCTTTTCAGTGGCCAGTCCTGTGGCTCGCTGTGGCTCGCTGTGGCTCTTCTGGAGAGTATCTCATCATGTGTCAGCCACACTACAGCTGCTTACACAAACCACAAACCAATGTTCTGTTGGGTTCACACTTTTCATCTTGACTTCATTAGACAGCTTTGGGTAGTTAAACAATTCCTTATCTGGCAAATGAAAGTAACTTCAACACAGTTACTGTGGGACTGGAGTACCATGTGAGTGAGATCCTAAAATACAAATCTGCCTCAAAGAAGTTATAGGTCATCTACCTCAAAGTAATTATACCTCAGATGAATCATACCTCAGAGGAATCATACCTCAGAGGAATCATACCTCAGAGGAATCTTACCTCAGAGGAATCATACCTCACAGCCTGAAATCAGCTTCTTCACTTGTTGTACTTGGTAAAGCAGCGTTTGTCAAGTATACTGTTTGTTTGTTGAGTATATTATTTGTTTGGAGGTGGAAATCATCCTGACCTCTGCACTACGGCCCCCTGCTAATCTGCTGTGCCTGTAAATCCAGCACATGGAGGAGGTCACGTGAAGGGGGGTTGTCACGTGATGGAGGGTCACGTGAGCAAACCGACGCCGCGCTTGTTCTGTGCATCCGACTGTGGGATCGGACCTCCAGAACAGATGCCAGGTCGTCAGTGGGAGCCGTAGTGTGGCACTGTTTTAATTGCTTCATTTCCATGTAGTGAGGGGTTTTGCATCTTGACAGTTTGTCTCAGTTCTGGGGCAGGGGGAGGAGAAGTGGCGCACCTGCTGGTGGTGGGAAGCTCCACGAAGGAGGTGTCAATAGATGCAGTCATAATTACCACAGTGTGGAGGAGACGTGTGTTTTTCGCTCGTGCTGACAAAGAGCGAGAAGCGAAGCCTCCGTTAGGCTAGCAGGGGTTCGCAGACAAACCTGCAAAAGGGAGGTAATTGTTTGGCGAGTGGCGTGTCAGCGGGAAGCGTGTGCTCCTGAAAGCAACACTTTCCGCTCTGCTCCTTCGGCAAATGTGATTCCGCAATCACCAGACGCCTTCTCACAGAAAAGGGAATCTTAAGAAACAATCAATTACGATGCACTTTACTCTTTTGTCTGCCACTCCACACAACCCACACAGCAAGGCCTGTCTGGTAAATATATGCTCTTCTCCTTTTAAATGGTGTGTAATATGAACACGTGCGAAACATAGAAACAGGGGTGACCATCAAAAGAGAGTTTCTGTTTTTCAGATGTCTGTTAAGGAGTTCAGACACACTCTGGTCTGCGCTCAAAGACAGGACTTTCAGGCCGTATGTATAAACCTGCGAAGCTCTGCTTTTGGGTGTCTGTGGTTCGGTCGCTTCTCTGATGGCTCGTGCCGGTCGTCCTGCGAGGAGCTTCCAGTCCAGCCGCAGCTCGACCTGCAGCTGCAGTGCTGCGCCTGTTTTCACAAGTTAATAACAGGAGGTAGGGAGGATGCCTGTGGTATGCACCAAACATAAATTAAACATCTCCCAGTGTTTTCTTCACAGAGTATTAAATTCCATAAATTTAAAGGGCCAAGGCTTGTCCACAGCCAGTAGCTATCTCAGAAATGTAATCACTGGAAATTGTTATGGAGAAAAGGGAGATTCAGGACCGAAGTCCACCTTAAAAGAACACGTGGCTTGTGTCACTGCTAGCTGAATTATGAAAACATTATTCAAATGCCATTTGAAGGCGTTTTGTATTCACTGGGCGCCGGGGGGGGGGGGGGGGGGGTTAGG
>JAOXYF010000001.1:694427-697965 GCA_028565775.1 Sternarchorhynchus goeldii | reverse complement strand
ATGTACAATAAACACAGTGTATACACACGTACAATAAACACAGTGTACACACACGTACAATAAACACAGTGTACACAGGTGTACAATAAACACAGTGTATACACACGTACAATAAACACAGTGTACACACATGTACAATAAACACAGTGTACACACATGTACAATAAACACAGTGTATACACACGTACAATAAACACAGTGTACACACACGTACAATAAACACAGTGTACACACATGTAGCACACATGTATATAACACATTTGGATGCACCTGGCTACTTTCTGTTTGCATGCACACATTTGTACATACATACAAACAGACACTAACACATGCATGACACACCTTCAACAGCCACTCCCGTTTATCCTAACAGCCACTCCCACTCGCCCTAACAGCCACACCCACTTCCCCTAACAGCCACTCCTAGTTCCCCTAACAACTCTCTCCGAGCCCTGTTAAGCAGATGTACTGGGACTTGTAAGGTTCCCAGGCTCCCATGTTCCACTCTGGAAAAGATGGAGCAGGAATGGAGGCAGGTGTGGCAGCAGCAGCCTCGTGAGCACAGCCTCCCCACCGGCTCAGCTCCCTGCATCTCCCATCCAGCCCAGATACCACGCATGCCCTGCAGATGGCGCTGTTCTAAAAAGGATGACTGTGCGCAGGTACAGGCCCGTGTGCTCCACTTCTGTTTTTTTCCACTCATAATCTTATTCTATTCTACAGACGAATGATTCTGTTTGTCGAGAGTTTGTGAGCTCAGGGTCTCGGCGCTTCTTTAATATGGACACAGTGGGTTTTAGATCCTGGACCCGACTGCTCTCGATTCTTGGAGGAGCTCTGTGTCGAAGACCGTGGGTGTGGGTTGTGCACAAACCCCACAGTGTGAGGGAGGGTCTTTAAACCCAGTGTGAGGGAGGGTCTTTAAACCCAGTGTGAGGGAGGGTCTTTAAACCCAGTGTGAGGCTGCTGCTTTTCATAGACACATATGAGCTAAAGCATCAACACGCTAACCATGCTCCCATGTTCCCTGTGTTCCTCATGTTCCCTGTGTTCCTCGTGTTCCCTGTGTTCCTTGTGTTCCTCGTGTTCCCCGTGTTCCTCGTGTTCCCCATGTTCCCCGTGTTCCTCGTGTTCCTCGTGTTCCCTGTGTTCCCCATGTTCCCCGTGTTCCTCGTGTTCCCCGTGTTCCCCATGTTCCCCGTGTTCCCCGTGTTCCTCGTGTTCCCCGTGTTCCCCGTGTTCCCCGTGTTGCCCATGATCCTCGTGCTACAAAACACACCTGCACTTCAATGACTGCTGTGTCAAAGCTGCATTCAGTCAGGTGACAACAAGCAACAATTACATGTCACTGCCCATCAGAACAGAGAAGCACCTGAAGTGAAGGTGGCAGGGGGAAGGGACGATGGACTGGGGCGGGGACAGGGGCGGGGACATGGGCGGAGACTGGGGTGGGGACTGGGGCGGGGACTGAGGAGGAGGATGGGGCAGGTGTGGAAGAGGTGGGCGTGGAGGGGAGTAAGACCAAAGAGTCTGTAAATAGTGGGCTTGTGATCTGTCGGATCAGGACCGGCTGCTCTTGGCTTCCACTGAGCAGGTTCAGGATCAGTTTCTGAAAATTTCAGCTGGTTGCCAGTTGGCAGGAATCATCACGATGGCTGACCCAGGATCAGCTAGTTGTTTGACGTCAGTGCTGTGACACACAGATGTTTGCCAGGGAGTGTATTATTGGATGAGTGGATGTAATGTGTCATGGAGGCCTCCTTCCCAGAGCCAGGCTCACGCTACACTCAGGATCCTATCAGAGCAGGAGAAGCTTGTGCCAGCCTGGAGAGAAACTCAATCAACAGTAATATATACACCAGGCCCTGAATCCGCTCTCTATGGCCAACAAGGTGATTTTCTCTCTCTCTCTTCCCTTTCTTTACGAGAAAGAGAAAATTGCACATCTAATGAAATCCAATTTTATATTTCATTCTGGGGAGCACAATAAACAGAGAACAAGCAGTAAATAAGCTTTTCAAAAAAGCTGATTACCAAAGCAATTTATTGCCAAGTCCAGGTCCGTGACAACGCAGTGATGGGGGAGGGGGTGGGGATCAAGGGGGGGAGGGGCATCCCTAATCTTTTCTCTCCCTAGGCTTTTTGCCTGCTGTATCATTATTGGTGTGTGTGTGTGTCATGTTTGTGTGTGTGTCTGTGTGTATGGTGGGGGGGATACGGGCTTTTGTGAAGAGCCAATCTGATCAAATTATTTTAACATATAATTCTGTCATCTTCGGTTGGAAAATGATAAAAGAGAGGTTTTTGATTGAGGTCATCCCTGCATCCATTAGACCCGCTTTATGAGGTGGAATTCAAGGCTTCACTATTACCAAGGCCCACTCTCATTGTTCAGATCTGAGGCTCTCCATCCCAAGGCTGCCTGCAGTAATGACATTTTCTGGCCTCAATGGTCCTGATGTTTCTCTCATTGGGAAACACACACACCTCAGTGTCCACGAATACGTCGGTGTCACCTGTGCCCTCCGCACAAAGGGTCCTCCTCTCGGCTTTGAGACGCATTGTCTCCCAATTACAACTGTATCATATGATTTTGTTGAGCTCATTTGCTGGAGTACAAAAACGATCATTTCTTTGTGTTGTTTGTCTAGTGGCTCTGCTGATATTGCTGTGCCCTTCATAAACGTTTCATTATTGGCTGTTGGTTCGAGAGACGTCTGGCACAACAGTTCTTTGTCCAACGGGATGGAAAATTCACGGCATTGTGTCTTAAATATTGAGTACATTGACTCTATTTCCCCTCTTATTTAGAAAGTTATTTTTTGGGGAGTAGTTTTCTTCATAAAAAGCCATTTTTGTTTGTCATCAGCATTTTAAATAGTGCCCACCGAGCTTAAAAGGCAGACAGATTGGAAAAACGAGGAGGAGGGGAGTCTGCATAATGTCAGTGGAAATAAATTGAGCCGGCAAACGCCATAGGAAAAGTGCGGCGTGCAGATTATGCACAGTTATATAACGCGGAGGGAGAGAAGCAGACGTTTCTCATTTCGACCACTTATCCCTCATTGTAGAGGGTCTGTATATTTCACTGCTGCTGCTGGAGCTTATAGGGTACATTTCAAAGAAGCAAAGAAAAATTGGCTAAACTTCCAAAATTAGCACTTCAAAGTCAAACATGATGTGCAGCGAAGGGAAAGGGGGGTATGTGGGGGGGGGGACTATGAAAATGTGTGTGTGTGTTTGTGTGCGTGCGTGTGTGTGAGTGTGTGCGTGGTGAGGGCTAAAATGCACAGAACGCTCTGTGTAGACCTTAAAACCAATTTCTAGGCAAATTGGTTTAATTTAAGAATGAGATCACAGAATGAGGAAATCGCTGTGGGGGCAAGTTTGTGCTTCTGCACACGTTTCTTTCAGCGTTCCTGCCAGCTGCTGCTCAGGTCAACCTGCTGTAGCGTCAGTGCAACCCAGTAAACATCATTTAGTGCGGGGCCTGTGGAATGGGTTTTATTACTCCGCCGAAAGCCCAGTGTCTGAGTCA
>JAOXYF010000001.1:686927-689427 GCA_028565775.1 Sternarchorhynchus goeldii | reverse complement strand
AGCTGACTTCACTCAGAGGCTCTAGATAACTTCACCCATAGGCTCTAGCTAACTTCACTCCTCTCAAGTATTTAATCCTGCTTCCAGCTGCAAACCCAGACAGAGCCAAACCCAGACAGAGCCACACCCAGACAGAGCCACACCCAGACAGAGCCACACCATACTGCTGGTTAACAGGAGAAGTCATTAATTGAGCATTGCTACGTTGATTCAAACTGCTACATAATGGCAAAGTAATGAGTTTAGACAAGGACTGAGAGTGATGGAGTGATTAGGATGTGTGTGGGTGTGTGTGTGTCCATGTGTGTGAGAGGGGCTTCTGTTTGAGCTAATAGGCTTCTTTTCAGCATCTATAGATTTATAATAAAGGTGCTCTCACAGACTAGGGAGTGATCTCTCTCACTACTTACCTCTGGTTACAAAGCTGACAGGCAAAACAGTCCAAATGGTAAACATTATCTCTGGCCCTCATCACCATTTCAAAGGCGGGAATCAGTTTACTGCAGGCTGCACAGTTCCCCGTCGTACCGAAGAGTCTGGAAGAGAAAGTGAGAGGATGCAGAGAATTCCAGGCCCCTCCAGTCCTCCAGCATCAGCAAACGATGCCACACAAACATTTCAAACAAAACCAAAAGGACTCGAGTTTTCCAGACGTTTTGAGCAGCACATAAATCACACTTGATATTCCTGGTGTTAATGAGGGTCACAACCCTAGATGTTAATTCTTGGTTAATGATCTAATTAAAATGATCACATGGTACTAATCCCCTTCTTCAAAGGCTTTTGCGCTGAGCACATTGCCGAAGCAGAGAGAGCAGGTCTGAGGTACTGCTGGGCCTTTCCCCTCTCCCTCAAATCCACGACAACTAATGAGAATTTGCTCAGACCAAAGCCAGCTGGAGTTTTACACAAAAGGCTAAATTCTATAATGTAGTCAAAAGTTCAAAAGATTCTGGCTGCAAGGATCCCCCCCCCCCTTTCACATGCTCCCAGAGCAAAGACAAGCCTTCTCTCCTCTCCTCTCCTCTCCTCTCCTCTCCTGTCCTCTCCTCTCCTCTCCTCTCCTCTCCTCTCCTCTCCTCTCCTCTCCTGTCCTCTCCTCTCCACAGGGGGACGTAACCTTGCTGAGGTATCAAGATGTTCGATGGTGTACAGAAAGTGACACACGACTCAAATTTCTCCCTGTTTGTTTGTTTGTTTAAGGTTATTAGACAGGATGCACAAACAATCAAGGTCATAAAAGAACAGGAGGCAGTCGGGCAGATCTCCACCTCCCCACCTCCACCCCTCTCCATCTCCCCACCTCCACCTCCCCACCTCCACCTTTCTCCACCTCCCCACCTCCACCTCTCTCCACCTCCCCACCTCCATCTCTCTCCCTCTATCCCACCTCTACCTCTCTCCCTGCTCTCTCTCCCATCTCTCCACCACTCTCCCTCTCTCCATCTCTCTCCCTGCTCTCTCTCCCTCTCTCCCCACCACTCTCCCTCTCTTCACCTCTCTCCCCTCTCTTCACATCTCTCCCTCACTCTCTACTCCAATCTCTCTTTCTACTCCAATTCCTCCTCTCTTCCAGTTCCTCCCATCTGCCTGATTTACATTTTTATTTTGTGAAGTCCCTGTCCCCATGTTTAATTTGGAGATCCAGAAGCACAGACAGACTTATACATTCCTGTAACCCACGATGAAGTGCGTCCAGTCGGAACCGTAGAGGCCTAACAACACGACACACTGCCTAACAACACAACACAGTGCCTAACAACACGACACAGTGCCTAACAACACAGTGCCTAACAACACAGTGCCTAACAACACAACACACTGCCTAACAACACAACACACTGCCTAACAACACACTGCCTAACAACACGACACACTGCCTAACAACACAGTGCCTAACAACACGACACACTGCCTAACACAGTGCCTAACAACACGACACAGTGCCTAACAACACAGTGCCTAACAACACGACACACTGCCTAACAACACAGTGCCTAACAACACAGTGCCTAACAACACAGTGCCTAACAACACGACACACTGCCTAACAACACAGTGCCTAACACGACACACTGCCTAACAACACAGTGCCTAACAACACGACACACTGCCTAACAACACAGTGCCTAACAACACAGTGCCTAACACCACAGTGCCTAACACCACAGTGCCTAACAACACGACACACTGCCTAACAACACAGTGCCTCTCTGACACTATGTTAACACACACAGTATGTTAACTCTCTGACTCTATGTTAACACACACAGTATGTTAACTCTCTGACTCTATGTTAACACACTCAGTATGTTAACTCTCTGACTCTATGTTAACACACTCAGTATGTTAACTCTCTGACTCTATGTTAACACACTCAGTATGTTAACTCTCTGACTCTATGTTAACACTCAGTATGTTAACTCTGACTCTATGTTAACACTCAGTATGTTAACTCTCTGACTCTATGTTAACACTCAGTATGTTAACTCTCTGACTC
>JAOXYF010000001.1:567297-579515 GCA_028565775.1 Sternarchorhynchus goeldii | reverse complement strand
ACAGTAGGACACTGTCCTGCCTTCTACTGAACACAGTAGGACACTGTCCTGCCTTCTACTGAACACAGTAGGACACTGTCCTGCCTTCTACTGAACACAGTAGGACACTAGATCCACAAATGTTAACAGTGTTCAACATAAATCACAGGACAAAAGGAAAACACTCTGTGTATCTGTGTTTAGTGTAAATCACAGAAGGAAAACACTCAGGTATCTTTATTCTGCCCCTTACCTTCTGCTTTTGTAAGAGGGTGTACGTGTTGTTAACTCTAAGTCACTCATTCAATATTTATCGACTGTCTGAAACTAGAATTCTCACGTGAATATACAATAACCTTTTAAACTTCAGGCTTATCATTTAGTTAATAATGGGAAAGGATATTATTCATGAAGTTGTAGTAATGAGGATTGAGAGTCTGCTCACTGGCTGGTCTTTGGAGTGTAAGAGGTTAACACGGCGTACGCAGTCCTCAGCGCACAGCTGTCGTTTACGCTGTCCTGTGACAGGGCGCTTTATTAGTGTGTCCTGGCCTACCTTTTAGTCATTAGAAGAAATAAATACATGTAGTTTTCACTCCAACATAGCAGGAAATGTTCTTCTGATGTATGATTTCATTATCTCAAATATTTTCTTTCTTAAAGAATCAAAGCTGTGAAATATTTCTTCTTTATCTTAACTCGTATGTTTGTGATATGATTTCATGGGTGTGAGGAGAAAGCACTTCCCCCGCAGCACCAGTTAATGGGGATCTGGTAGCTGCACAACAGTAATGCTGAATATTGGAAAACGTTCACACCTCACTGATAAAGTAATAATTATTATAATAATAACATGATTTAGTTATAATGACCTGCTCTTTATTGGGTGACTATTGGGTTAGCTTTCCTCAAAAGAGCTCAAAACAGCTTTAGGTTACATTAGCATAAATTAAAAATGCTAACATTAGCTGTGAGAAACAGAAAGAATATATTTCTGTGCGTGGACTGCATATTCTGCAATAACACATCAATTAAATGATTCTAAAGCCTTTTTACATTGTAGGTTTACACTACAGAATGTCACTTAGCTCATCATTGGACTGCCTCTTAAACATGGAAAACATACTTTTCCACAGGTGTGACTTTTCCACAGGTGTGACTTTTCCACAGGTGTGGTTTATGAAGGGCACATTTCAGGACGTGCTTAATTGCAAGGGCATCTGAAAACACAGCGGCGTAAAACAGCTTGGAATAGCGTTATACTATGCAATGAAAAAAAAAGTGCTTTGGTAATGGACTTTCAGATAAATACAGTACTGAAACTTGAACTAAATATAAGGTAATATAAAAAGATGAACCTCCTTCCACAGATTAGATGGGGGGGGGGTCTGTCTGTCTTCTGTCAGTCGCTCTGTTGGATGTGGGCCTTCTCCTGAAAAATGGCTCCCTTGGTAATCGAAATTGAATCTACCAATCCAACCACCACCACCCTCCCTCACTCTCCACCGCCACCTCCACCCGTGACAGTGAGAGGTAGGGATTCTAGTGACCCTCTTTCATTACAGACACTCACTCACCACTCAGTTTATCAGAAACATTTATTTATTAGAACTATCTTGTATAGTTAGAGACCACACCCATCTGATGCCTCCAAACAGTTGCCACTGGTCAATTTATGAAAGCATGATCCCTGATGGACTTGTCAGGTGGAAACAACCAGCAGTGGCACTGATAAATATGAATCCAGTCAGAAACCCTGTCCTGAGAATGATCCACTCGTAAAGACCATCCAGTCAGCAATGTCCTGAGAATGGATGCAACATTAACCATGGCAACCGGCTGTGACTCAGCACCTTCAACATGCACGTACAGAGTACCTGCACCTGCTGAAGAGGAGAGCAGGTATGTATGCGTGGAAGGTATTAAGGTATTGCTGATAAAATGGCTGGTGAGCGGAGGCAAGTACAGCGTTTGGCATTCCTGTTTCAAATTGTGTTTGCAACATAGAGAAGTGTTCCGTTGAGGACATATTCATATTAGCACAGACACAGGGCTGTGACCCACCAGCCTCCACCAGACGTTCTCCATCAGACGTTCTCCATCAGACGTGCTCCACCAGGGGTGCTCCACCAGGGGTGCTCCACCAGGGGTGCTCCACCAGGGGTGCTCCTGGACTCTGCCACGCACATGTTCTCTGTCTAACCAACACTCCAGGTATGATAAGGGGGATATTGGCAATATCCACGTGACTGTAGCTCTGATCAGGCTTCACCCCTTGGCCCCCGTCCTCTCCAGTGGCCGCGTGTCTGAACACCTCCCCAATAACAACACATACAACGTGTTCAGTGTTCAAAGGGAAAAAAAAACCTAAATTGATTCATAGCGGTGGAAATGTGTCAAATGACCTTTCCCGTACTCATTACCCAGTGCACCCATCGCGTGCTGAGAATGTTTCTGTTGTTTGGACGCTTTGTCGAGTTCCCCTCCACTCTCCTCTGGGGAAATGGTAATTAATTGAAATCATTTCCATGTGTAAGGTTGGCCAAGTCCCTCTGCATTGCATGTCAACGGGTCGATAGGTATTTGGAGCATACAGTGGACCCGGGTGATAAGAACTACTTGCACTTGTTAAATGATTGCAGCAGCAGTGTGGGGAGGGTTAGACCCAAGGGCAGATGAGAGTATCGAGAGAGAGAGAGAGGGAGGGACAGAGAGAGAAAGGGAGAGAGAGAGGGAGAGAGAGAGAGAGAGAGAGAGAGGGAGGGACGGAGAGAGAGAGAGAGAGAGAGAGAGAGAGAGAGGGAGGGACAGAGAGGGAGGGACAGAGAGAGAAAGGGAGAGAGAGAGAGAGGGAGAGAGAGAGAGAGAGGTGTTCAGTGAATTCCTCACTGGATACCATTCTGGCAGTGGGACCTGATGGTCAGCACCCGCAAAATTGAAATATTTCAGGTGATTCAAGGCTGACCAAATTTTTTCATTCTTTTTTTCCATCTCACTCTGTTTTCTTCTTTCTCTTCCACTCTCTCTCACTCTGCGAATCAAAAGGTTGGCTGTACCGTCTCCTCTGGGGGAGTTCATGCGTGTGTTTTCGTTTCATCCTCAGTGCTCAGAAAGAGGATTTCTGAGCAAGAACGCATACTTCAAAATGAAGGCTGCTCTCTCCACACCACTTGGCATGGTGTGCTGTATCTTTAAGAGGCCTGTTACATGTTGTTGATTAGTTTTGCTGAGTGGGTATGCAGAGACCAATAAATTAAATATGAATAAATTAAAAATGTACTCTAGCAGAAAATTGCTTGGAAAACAACCACCTCCCCATTAAAATATGTATAGTAATGCCTTTTATGTCTGGTAACATGGGATTAGATATCAGTGTAAATGAACACGCCATCCTGCCGTACTGGAGAACTTTCACTTTTAACAAGGACTTATAAAAAAAAACCATTTACTCCAGTGTGTTAGCTAATTAATTTGATATTCAAATGAGCTAATGTATTATAATTGCAAATATCCCAAATAAGAGTAGTTTGGGGAAAAAATAGAGGAACAGTGTCAACAAAGATTGATGAAGCTTGCTTTGAAAAATGCCATCTGTTTCAAATGTTTACTTGAGGCTGAGTTAAGAAACATCTAAGGTCTGGGCGCCTCTGTTTATTACACACACACACACACACACACACACACACACACACACACACACACACACACACACACACACACCTATGGCCTTCTCTGATGCACCATTCCTTCTGGAGGTGGTGGCCACAGTGTTTTTACACCTCGCCATGACAACAGGGACCCACACACATCTCGCCATGACAACAGGGACCCACACACACCTTGCCATGACAACAGGGATGCACACACACCAAAGGGGATCAGGGACATGGCATGTGTGATGAGCTCCTGTAGAAGATAGAGCTCCTGTCTCCAATACAGTGAAGTGACATTGTAGCTGTGTCAGCTCATTACTACAATGTCACAGGCAGCATGGTGAGGAAACATTAGGTGGAGGTGGTGTGTGTGTGTGTGTTTGAGGGGGGGCATTAGGTGGAGGTGGTGTGTGTGTGTGTGTGTGTTTGAGGGGGGCATTAGGTTGAGGTGGTGTGTGTGTTTGGGGGGGGGGGCATTAAGTGGGGGTGGAGTGTTTGTGTGCTTGAATGTGTGAGTGTGTGTTTGGGGTGGGGGGGTCTCAGCTGCAGGTATCGGGTGAGTTGATTAATTAAGGGAGTCTCTATTAAGGTTATTAAGATACAGTTCCCCAGTATGTATAGAGGCTGGGTCTGGCAGGGGTGACAGATTTGTCTCTCCCTCTCTCTCTTTCTCTCTCTCTTTGATGACCTTAGCACCCCCAGACTCACACCGCAGGCTCTCTCTCTCTACAGCCCCCCACCCACCTCTACCTCCAGGTTCTAAAAGAAGCCACAAAGTTCTAATCCCCCAGCCCCTCCCCTGGTGCCCATCTGGCAGGCTGTACAGCTGGAGAGGAGGAAGGCGACTACCTTGTTCCAACTGGCCGCCTTTCTAATTTGCTCTGCCTCTGTGGGCTTGTCCCAAACAAACGCCCCTTTTCTTAGCTGCCATGCTCCCCTGCTTGTTGTGTGCGCTCTTATTTTTGGCAGAAAAGTTTCACTTGGTTACAACCTAGAGAAGAAGAAGTACACTTTGGCATCATGCAAACGCCTCAGCTAACGGGTTAAGTGAGAGGAATGTAAAAATATCTGTTCTATCCCTAAATTCTTCTACCTCAGTTTTTCATTTGGTCGCTCTCTTAAATTTCAGCTCTCTTTCCCTGAGGCCTGCAGATGCTCTCTGTAATTTACTGCAGGTCACATTCCACCAGCACAATTCAATTTGGGGATGGTTACCCCCTCCTCACTCTCTCTCTCCCTCTCTCATTCCATTTGTCTCTCATTCTGTCTGTCTGTCCTGTCTGCGCCCCCCCCCCCCTCTCTCTCTCTCTCTCACTTCTCTTCTCTTCTCTCTCTCTGCTATAATGAATTAGAAGTCTGGCACAAGAAAATGAAGACCATATGTTGAAATCCCATCCTGGCCTCTGACAACACATTAGCCATACAGGCAGTTGTCTAAACAGACCTTATGCAAATTCTTCTCAGTGCTTTGAAGTGGGAGAGGGGCTTTTCAAACTGAATGAATCATTGTTATCTACAGAGTCCATGCCTTCCAACTGCAGACCAGTTCTGGCTGAAATTCCACCCCACAGTAGTGAATGGTGTCTTCATAGCCAACCAATCAGAAATGCTAAAATCCTAGATCAGGAGTTATTGTGATGATTTATCATGCTCAGATGATACACAGTCACATATTGTCATTATTTAATGGTGCAATTCGTCAAATACAAGCACATTCACATGCATGCTGGAAAGCTAATGTGTACTACCTCTCTACACCATCATAAAGATGAGTGTAGCTGGATCACACAGTGCTGCCACCCAGTGGTGTCCTCCAGGATACCCATATGTGGATTCAGTCTGTGCATATTTGTATTTAGTCTATAATCACAACAACATCACTCTTGAGTCCAGATCAATAAGGTAGTGTCAGTCTGAGGTCATGGTCATAGATGATAATGGATGCCTGAAAATCTTATGGACCAAAACTTTCTACTTTCAATAGAACAGCCTTTGCGTCACCCACAACCACCACCACCACCACCGCCGCCACCACAACCATCACCACCTCCACCACCACCACCACCACTACCAAACCATCATCACCACCACCTCACACCACAAAACCACCACCACCACCTCCACTACACAACCACCACCACCACAACCATGACCACCTCCACTACCACCACCACCACTACCAAACCATCATCACCACCACCTCCACAACACAACCACCACCACCACCACCATCACCACTACCAAACCATCATCACCACCACCTCCACAACACAACCACCACCACCACCACCATCACCACCTCCACCACCACCACCACCACCTCACCATCATCACCACCACCACCTCCACAACACAACCACCACCACCACCTCACACCGCAAAACCACCACCACCACCACCACCACCTCACACCGCAAAACCACCACCTCCACCTCCACTACACAACCACCACCACCTCACACCGCAAAACCACCACCACCACCTCCCCTACACAACCACCACCACCTCACACCGCAAAACCACCACCTCCACCACCAACACCCCATTCACAACAACACACCACCACCACAACCACCACCTCACATCCCAAAACCAACACCACCACCATCACACCACCACCCCACAACACAACACCATCCCACAACCACCAACACACCACCACCAACACAAAAATACACACCACCACCCTACCACACCACAATGACCACCACCCCACACCATAAACATCAACACACCACCTCCACCACCCTACCATCATCACACCACCACAGTTAGAGTACAGTCTACGTTTCTAATGTGTTACAGTCTACGTTTCTAATGTGTTAGAGTACAGTCTACGTTTCTAATGTGTTAGAGTAAAGTCTACGTCACACAGTGAAAAAATTCATCATACAGGTCATCAGAACACAACTACAGCCCCCATTTGCCTTCAAAGGGCCTTAGGGGCTGGGAGCTGTGTTTCTGTTACACACACACCACTGAATGCAAATAGGATTCTAACACAGCAACACAGCCTCACTGAGTTCTGCTTGACTACTTTAATATTGTATCCATGCTAAGGATTATTTTCTCTCCAGCAGAAAGACCAGTACTTGAGTGGTGCAGTCCTCAAACTATCCCCTGCTGCTTTCAATGCCCATCCAAACAAGATTAGACCCGCATTCACTCTGACTCCCAATCCTGCTCTTTCTACGGCAGGCACCTACTGCTCAGCACTCGTACTGATACCATATGGCATTAAAGAACTATATGGGTTAATGCTTTTATTGAAATTCAGGAGGCACATGACATTTAGGTGCACATGTAGAATAGAAGTAAATGATGCTCAGATTATGGACATGTCATTCACGTAGCGCAAAAACATGGAAAATGCAATTAAAGGAACATGAATTATGCATTTATTGAAAAAGTAAATTAATTAACTGTTTACAGAAGAAACCCTTTCATGATTTGGCAAAAAGGGTGTCCAGCATTTAGTTCATTAGCGTTTACACGCCTATCAGTTGCATTGCCATGGGGTCTATTTGAATATGAGTGAACACCATTTACACTTTAAAAAGGGTCAGGTAATCCCGTAGCTAATCTAAGGCCATGTGGCAAAAAACTACTGCTAACAAACCCTGTAACCCTCCGATACATTCTTTATTTACCCCTAAAGCAAAAATCTGCTAATCTCTTTTAGTTTTTGAATAAATATTCAATCACTGTGCCTCAAGAAGGCCTAGCCCAGACAGGGTTCTAGATTTCTGACGACTGTCAGTCTCCAGTCGAGGTACGTGAAGCAGCAGGTTGATGTTCCTTTGGCCTGTTTCTGATCTCCTTTCCCAGTGTTAATAAAAGACTGAGGATAAAGTGCTTCATCCCTGACAGATGAGAGATATGTACAGTTCATTTGAAGACCATCCCTGGGAAATCAGCGGTAAAGGCAGGGGCTCCCACTACTCCTGCTCATCTGTCACAGACACCTGTAAGCGTGAACGGACTGACTAACGCTTCGCTAGTATTGAACTCCCTTGAGCCACAGGTGTTGTGTTAAAGAGCGAAAGCCTCTGTCAGGCATCCTGCTGGCCGGCCACCGGCCCGCGAGCCCCGGATACAGAGCGCCGCTCTGCTGCCACTCGCTGCGGTTCCTCCACTTGCTGGGGCTGGGGGCGGGGCTGAGGGGTATGGCTGACGGTGGAACCAGGGGTGGGGCTTAACAGCTCTTCTTGGCTTTGGAGGCGGGACCTGGTTTAGGACCCGGGCAGGCTGAAGGGGAGGGGCTCTGGCACCCGGCTGGGCGGGCTGCAGCGGGCGGGGCTGCCGGCTGGGGTGAGGAGGCCCCGCTGCCACTCGGCATCCTGTCCGCCGGGGCGTGGCGCTTTGTGCTCGGCTGGGCGAGAGGTTTGTTACCTGCGTGGGACTGCAGAGATAAGACACTCACATTCGTTCCGCACGGGAGCAGCAGGCGCACTGGCTCTGAGCCTTGGGCTGCCGGACTGCAGGAGTGGCACGAGCGCACAGCTGGGTGATGCTGCCGCCATCTAGTGGTGGCTTTGAGAGACTGTGGCTTGTATTTACTCTGACCATAGCACTTTCCTTCTCAAAGATTCCACATTACATTTCTACAAATTCCACAGCATGTTGAGAGTGTGTGTATATGAGTGTGTGTACAGTGTGTGTAGATGAGACACGTAGCGACGGACCTCTGCACCAAACACACCGTTAGCCGTCTTCACATCAGCATCTATCTTCTTCCCTCCGTTGGAGGAGGAAGAGGAGGCTTTCTTCTTCTGACGCTAGCATGGACAAAAAAAAAAGAGTCCATCTGTGTGGCTCTCAATGTAGTTAATTTCTATTAACATGAAACTATGATGTGAAACTCTACGCTACAACACACGCTGAATAACAGCTGTGTCATTATGATCAGTTTAAGTGACATATATAAGATTTATTATTCCTATCTGGAGGGCGTCTAGGGATTTGACATCTTCTAAGAGAAGCAAAAGAAAATGTAAAAAATGGTGAATACAGAATATGAATACTGCTGTCTAAATGGAACTGCATCGGTCACTTGCCAGGTGTGGAGGCACACCTCAATGATACGTGCAATATGTGACACGAGGGCGTGATGGAAAGGTACAGGTGCAGCCTCAGGTGTGCTTAAAAGCATGGTGCGTGGGGGTGGGGTAGTGGCCAGTGGTCAGAAAAGGTGGAAGACGAGATCTCCTCACCTGCCTGGAGGTCTTGGTGTTGGTGCTGTCCGTGTCTCTATCAGGCCTGAGCACCACACCCAGAGCAGGAACGGGAGGAGGAGCGGAGGAAGGCTCCGGGGAGGCCGGCGGCTCAGCCAGCCTGTCCTGGGAGTGGCTGAGGGAGAGGATGCCCAGGCCCAAACTCACCTCGTCACTATCGCCCTCTTCTGGGGCGTCCTGGAACTGCCGCATCATCTCCAGCACGTTAGTGGGGGAGACATTGGTGGAGGTGTCTCCCTGAAACCATACATCATTATACTCACATTCTCTTCCTTGATGGACAGCTAGCCACACATTCAATATTAGACACTGTTTTCAGTTTGCACCCAGCTATGTGACTTTATGCCCATTTTACAATAAGAAGAGAGCGTGTGAAAGCTGAAGGGGTCAGCAGGGTAAACGTCCTTACTGTGAGCCACGGACTATCCAGCAGCTCACTGGCTGTGATGCGGTGAGCTGGGTCAACTTTCAGCAAACAGCACAGCACCTTCTTGGCTAGCAGGGAAACACAGGGACCTTTACCTCAAAGTACAAGCACTGTGTGTCTAGGAAATCAGCAAAAGAAAGTATGTGTGTGTGTGTATGTCCGTGTGTGTTTATGTCTGTGTGTATGTCCGTGTGTCTGTGTGTGTGTATATGTCCATGTGTATGTGTGTGTATGTCCGTGTGTGTGTGTGTGTGTGTCTGTGTGTGTGTGTGTGTGTGTCTGTGTGTTAACCTGCATCACTGACACTGTCCCACACACACTCAGAGAAGTTGAGTTCCCCCTTCTTGATTATTTCAAAGAGCCGATCCTCTGAACTGGACATGAAGGGTGGATCCCCACTCAGCCTGTAGAGGAGCAGGAGATCAGCTTCTCACTGATAAGCAACCTCTCGTTTACATGATTAGTGTCAAATACGTGGGTATGTGAATATGTGTATGTGTGTGTATATGTGAATGTGTGTGTGTATGTGAATACGTGTGTATATGTAATTGTGTGTGTATATGTGTGTGTTTGTGTGTATATGTGAATATGTGTGTGTTTGTGTGTATATGTGAATGTGTGTGTATATGTGTGTGTGTGTGTGTGTGTGTGTATATATGTATGTGTGTGTGTGTATGTGTGTGTGTGTGTGTGTTGGTGAACTACACAAGGTTTCCAAAGAAACAGGATGTTTTGGACAGAGCTCCTTCATCAGTTGTCTAAGCAAAGTGCTTCTGAATTTGAAGGATGAATCCATATCTTACCACCACCACTCTCTTTATCTTGTCATTTTAGGCATCGTTCCTTACCAAGAAACTCAACATTTCTGGCAAGAGAGTCAATCTGGCCATTTGGGTAAGTCTCTCTTTACCCAGGAGCTACAGAGTAAAGCATAGATTTGAAGAATTAATCAGGCAGTTTAAGACGCATACAATGAGTTAGATGCTGATTAAGAGAGTTCTCAGACTTTTCAGCCTTTATCAAAGGTTCTCCAGCATTTGGAAATAAGTTGTTATTTTAGTTTCTTTTTTTCAGATTTTCAGAGTTATATACCTGCTCTGTATAAAGGAACAAATTATATTGCTATTCAGGATGACTATCATGGTTTGATGGCTAATTGAATAACTATCTCAAATATGGGAATTAACTTATTACTAGAGTTAACTTAATACTGGAGTTGAAATCAGACTGGTCTGATAAGTAGCAGCTGGTTTGTTGCTGTGTTGTAATTTTCCACTTGACAGCCATTGTGTATAAGAAGATACTTGGGGTAGTACTCTCCCTACCACACCTTCACCAATGGAATGGGTTGAAAGTAATGTTGTTAATACAGGTCTGTCAAAGTGAGATGAATGAATAGTTCCACATGGCTTCACAGAAGCTGGTGCTTAAAGAAGCCAGTGCTCTAATGCAGAATGTGCGCTGTGGAAGGTGGTCCCCTACCTCAGTCTCAGTCTCCGTGCCCACTAATGGCTTTTAGCTTTGTAATAAGTATACTGATGGAGACTTGTGTATATATTATGCTCTCCTGAATTATTCAGTATTTGGAACAACTTTAAGTAGTGCATTCATCATTTTCATATTTCCATTCTTCGTTCCATGATGCAGCATCTTCCTTTTATTTTATCTCTAAACAGTGTAATAGTTGTTCATGATATAGTATTAATCTCTTTCAGTTGGATAGTAAAAAAAAAGGTCGCAACACCAAATTTGTATAAATAAACAAACTCGACTCAATAGCCTTATTCAGTATATTCAAAAGTCTTCCACAGGCGTGTAGAGAAATGTACCACATTTCCTGTTTTGTTTTCCCTGTTAAAACTATTACAATCCCTGATGCAGATAGTCTTTACTCTTTGACCCTTGAGTGACCCTTGTGTGTGTGCTGCAGGACACAGCTGGGCAGGAGCGATTTCACGCTCTGGGTCCCATCTACTACAGAGATTCCAACGGAGCCATTTTGGTCTATGACATCACAGATGAGGACTCTTTCCAGAAGGTGAAATTCTGTCTGCATCAGTGCACTGATTTCCACACACGCGCGCACACACACGCGCACACGCACGCACACACACACACACGCACGCATGCACACGTTGATGTGCATGTGTGTGTGCATGTGTGTGTGCATGTGTTCTTGTAAATATTTTAAAACCTGTAATATTTAAAAAAAATATTTATGTTCTAATTTTTATGTATATATGAAATGAGAACATAGTTTTTTTTTATTATTATATACACTGGTGATCAAAATTAGAGAACAACACACAATTTCCTAAATATCAAGGTCATTGTAGTCCTCTGTTAAATTATCTTAATAGGAGAAATAGCAGTATTTTAAGCTTATTTCATAGATTATATATATTCTAAAGCACAGCATAAAAAACTGCAAGTTATTGGTGTTAATCTGGCTCCTGGTGCTAATTTCCTTAATTATCTGACAAACCCTATTTAACTGGAAGCTGAACTTTCCAGTTTTCGCTGCTAAAATGGTGAGCCATTGCAAAGTGACTGAAAACGTCTGGCAGCAGGTTGTCCAAATGAAGGCCAAAGGGGTGACCCTATCAGCCAAAGCACGAGAAGTTGGTTGTTCCAAGTCTGTGATTTCTAGAATATTGCATCTTTATAACATTACAAACTCATTCAACTCCCCTAAGAAGGCTGGTCGCCCACGAAAGAGAAATGCAAGAGAGGACAGGATAATGCAGAGAATCTCGATGGGTAATTGGTTCAAAACTGTAGCTGGAATCACTTGCCAGTTCAGCACTGAACAGGGTAAGGATCTGTCTCGTCATACAGTGTCTCAATGTTTAAGTGCATTTGGACTGAAAGCCCACTCTGCAGTGACCAAACCTCTCATTAGCAGAAAGAATCAAAAAGCTAGAC
>JAOXYF010000001.1:508062-518871 GCA_028565775.1 Sternarchorhynchus goeldii | reverse complement strand
GACACACTGAAACCACACCCACAACCTCTGTGTACAAGTGGAGACACACTGAAACCACACCCACAACCTCTGTGTACGAGTGAAGTCACACTGAAACCACACCCACAACCACTGTGTACGAGTGAAGTCACACTGAAACCACACCCACTACCACTGTGTACGAGTGAAGTCACACTGAAACCACACCCACAACCACTGTGTACGAGTGAAGTCACACTGAAACCACACCCACAACCACTGTGTACGAGTGAAGTCACACTGAAACCACACCCACAAGCACTATGGATGAGTGGAGCGTCCAGGGCAGAAGGTTCTTTACTCATAAGTCATCAAGGGATATGTCTGCAATGCCCATCCACAGGCAAGGAGGAAACTGGGCTTCTCCTCCCTGCTCTAACCCTAATCCTAAACCCTAACCCTTAACCCTAACCCTAAACCCTAATCCTAAATCTTAACCCTAATCCTAAACCCTAAACCTTAACCCTAATCCTAAACCCTAACCCTATCCCTAACTTAGCTTTAGCCATAGCTCTAAACCTAACCCCATCCCTTCCTTAGCCCTAACACTAACCCTAACCCTAAACCCTAGCCCTAACACTAACACCAACACCAACACTAACCCTAACCTGTTGATAGTGGATGTGCCTACACCCCCACACTACAGGGGGCCATGTACACAGACCAGCAGAACCAGACCAGCAGAACCAAACCAGCAGAACCAGACCAGCAGAACCAAACCAGCAAAACCAGACCAGCAGAACCAAACCAACTCCGGCTGTGAGTCAGAAAGGATCAGCGCACACAGCAGTGATTCAGTGTGGTATATAAACACCATCCTGCCGATAAATGTCTAGAGATAAACAACTCGCCTACAGCGACATTTAACAACAAAGCACGAAAGTATGCTCACACTGTGTCCCTGTGACACTGCTATTTTAACATTGGTTGTGTATGTGTGTATATGTGCGTGTGTGTGTGAGTGTGTATAGGTGTGTGTGTGTGCATGAGTGTTTGTGTGCTTCCTTTAGTGAAAACTAATCACAATCTAAATTTCCCAGTCTACTTTTCCAAATCTAATTTAACTTAATACTATTGGTTATAAAACATTAAATTTCATAGCTTGTGAAATGTGGGTAAGTCAAAGACGTTTCCACCTTCACTCCCAACTCTGGCATGTTAGAACAGGAAAGGAAAAGTGGTTGATGAATGTTGAAAGCTGAGCCACAGGCTAGAGAGAAAGAACCCAGAGAGAAAAAGAACCCAGAGAGAGAAAGAACCAAGAGAGAGAAAGAACCAAGAGAGAGAAAGAAACGAGAGAGAAAGAACCCAGAGAGAGAAAGAACCCAGAGAGAGAAAGAAACAAGAGAGAGAAAGAACCCAGAGAAAGAACCCAGAGAGAGAAAGAACCAAGAGAGAGAAAGAAACGAGAGAGAGAAAGAACCCAGAGAGAGAAAGGACCCAGCAGCACCTAAAAAACTCAGCTGTGAGTATAACAGCCTTAAGAACACATAAATGGAGTTTGGACCAAAGGGTGGAAGCAGTTCCTTAGTTCCACACACACACATACACACACACACACACACACACACACACACACACACACACACACATACATGCTGGGGACCCTCCTGGGTTTCTGTTTTTTCACAGGAGTCTCATCTACACTGTACAGCACTTTTCATAGCAGGTCCTCTAACACAATATATCCAAGTACATACAACCATCTTTACCTGCAGTCCACCCTGGCAATGAAGAGAACAGTCTTTTAACCACAGCAGTGGAGGATCGACCCGAGGCCGCACACCGGTGATTAACCCTTTCCTGTCATGGAGACTAGAGCAGTTCCAAGGGAACAGGTGACTCCAGAACGACAACACTGCTGATGGATTTATTAAGAATCCAGGCAGACACTCCCCCGGAGGGCCTCATCTTCCTGGCTGCATCGCAGTCTCGCCAGGTGGCTTATTTCTCTGAGCACTGAAGCAGAGCTTTATAACCCTGAAGGTTGCTAGGGAGAGTTCCCATTCCACAAGAGCACAGGAAGGGTTAAGTGAGCACAGGAAGAGAGCAGACACAGCACACCGCTTCCTAACATGGAAGGAGTTTTCTTTCTGTCAGATCATAAGGACTGAATATATGTTAGAGGCCACAGAAGCAAACATCACGTGCTGGGAAGCCCTGGGACTCGGGAGCTGTGGTCTCTCCCAAGGGGAGTTGTAGCAAAGTCCATAATGTAAGAGTCCTGTGTACACACCCTCGCGGCCCTAAGCCAGACCAAATCCTACCTGTCTGCCTGTTTTGTTTTGAATAGCGCCCGATAGTGGCTGTCACAGTGTAACGTATTGCAACCAGAGCCCCAGCCATTATGTTCAAGGGTGTGAGCTCTTCAGAGCCAGGCTTTTCCCAAGGTAACCTCACAAACCCAGCCTTGAAAAGGTTCACTGGCTGGATGTGTCTTTTTATGAACAAGAACATACTGTTTTGCCCTTGAAATTAATCTTGAAATATTTAGTAATGTAGTAATTAAAATAAACCACAGCACTACAATATTACAGGTCAGGACGGTTCTGCATGGTATGTCACATCAACCTGTTTGTGATGTACAGAACAGGTCACAGCACTGTATAATTCCAAAGTCTATGGCCATCTTAATGACATCTCTATAAACTATATACACTCTATTGGGTTCATTGGTTCCCTGTAAACTGTTCTGTCCTGATGTGTGGTGATGCTGACATCAGTCAACCAGTGACCCTCAGATCACAGATCAGAAGAACCCACATACACACACACACACACACACACACACACACACACACAGGAAGTACATTCCTTCCCCTCACAGTCACTGCCTGCACCACCTCCCCCCACCACACCCCCCTGCTGTTGTTTGTTTAAACTAGACTCTGATTTGTGGAGATTAGACTTACACAAATAACCATCTCCCTAATGACCGGCGCAGGCAGCATACAGGATTCCGTGACTGAGCTGGTGTGCTGGGGGGTGGAGGGTGGGTAGCAGGGCTCTGGAGACCCTGCTCTACATTTAAACAGCCCCTGCCCAGTGTCCTGGGATCCGCCGGGCCCCTGGCTTGCTCAGGGACGACCCCTCCAACCCCTCCGCGGCTCGCCCTGCGCTGAACCAGGCAGGGCTGGGTGCGGCTCAGAGATGCCTCCCCTGATTACTTCAGCAGGTCCTTCTGCCCCAACCACAACGGAAAGTAGAAAGCTACTATTACATAGATATCTTCTGCTCTGCCAGGCCGCCACGCTGGAGTTACCCTGCTCTTGGTATTTCATTCACAATCTCGCTTCTCCTTGATTTCTCTTCTCTCTCTATCTCAGAATGGCAACAGACAACAATTTCTCTCGTCTTCTTGCATTTATATATGCTTAAAAACTTTAGCCAGTGTTAAAAAACTTATAGTGAAAGTTTCGGGAAAGAAGGAATGTTTTCCCACACAGGTCAGATGTTGTTCTTGGACTGAATTAGCACATGTGACATCGCAGATCAGTGAGGAAAGACGGTATGAGGAACATCTGCTCCAAGACCACAACTGCTGCCTGCGATGGTGGTGAGACCAGCTCACTCTGCCAGAATGGTGAGACCATGTTTGGCCTCTAATGGGAGACGTTTATCATGCTCAGATCACGTTTGCAAAATAACCACGGCTGCACTCTGCTAACAGAACAGGCAACGGTGAGGTCACAAGGTCAACTCCGGGGTCTTACCTGAGTTTGTCAGCCACAAAAATAACCCTCCGCTCCAGCAGAAGAGAAGCGAACACACGCAGCACCTGCCTCACACTCAGGCAGCTGAAGAGGCTTTCAAAGTCCACATGTTCCAGTCTGGAGTCTGTGGGTCTCCTCAACTCAATCACCTGCAGAAGGAGTGTGACGCTAAATAAATGCTAAAAAATAAAGGTCAAAGGGAATGCAGATCAAATGACCCCTATTGACCCCACTACAGAGTCCATCCTTACAGTGGTGTCTCAGTGGTTAAGGCACTTGCCTAGAAATCAGAACATTTCTTGTTCAAGCCTCATCTCTGCCAGGTTGCTACTGCTGGGCAAGAACCTTAACCCTCAATTACTCAAGATGTATCCAGTCATAATTATAAGTTGCTTTAGATAAAAGTGTCAGCCAAATGTATATATTTGAGAGTACTGAAACTTAAAACTAAAATTTATTGTAATTTGCCTCAATTTTGATTCAGATGATGCTGACTGCGTGGTGCTCGGGGGGTTCAGACCTCATTGCCTGCACCAGGCATGAAGGTTTTCACTTTGATGGTTTTGCCAGGGGCAGGGAAGGGAGACTCCATCAAACCCCGCATGAAGGGGTAGACCAGGGCCGCCGAGATTCTCCTCCGTCTCTCCACCTCATCCAGGATCTGTGAGTATGGGCACCACACATACATCAGGAGGCTTTCAGGAGCATGTTCTGTGAAGCCTCATAGTGCTCTGGTCAGCTGTTTCTCTTCAGATATGGAATGAGTAGGAATGGATTTTCATTATCTGACCACACACAGCAGAGCCATGTTTTACATCCACGCTGTGTTTTAAATCCATGCAGCATGTTCAGTGTTCAACAAAAGTGGCTCATAATCAGTCACTCATGAAACATTTTTCCATCTCACTAATTTTTCCAATTGATCATTACGATAACAGAGGGATGCAGTGTGCCTGTCTTTATCTTTACATTTTCCTGGATTTTCCAACATCATCTTACAATCACCCCAGAATGCTCTAGGACACAGTGTCAGATGAGTTAATGGATTTATGAATAAACAGCACCAGACACAAAGAAGTTTGTAAGATGGACTATAAGGCATTCATTTCAGGAGGAGGACTGAGAGGGTAAAGGTTAGGGCAGGACTGAGATAAGGTGTAAGGAGTAATGTGGATGCCAGGTGAGTAGAAGGTTATGGACCAGAAGAAGTGCTGGGCAGAGGTTCAAGGGGAAGGTGTGAGCTCACCTTGGAGAACAGGTCGAAACACCCCAGCCTGCTGATGACGCAGTACACCTCCGGGAGCCGAGGCCCCTTCCCACATGGCTGTGCGAGATCACACACACAGAAACAGCAAAGAGCACGTGAGCAAAGCGAGGTGCTTGCTGTAATCCCCACACGCAGAGAGAGACACACCTACACATTAAAGGACTTTAAAAATGTTTGGAAATGAAAAAGGCACATGAAAGTGTGCCAGTCTGCAAGCTGTTTAATGGGCCTTTTAAAGGGCTTCTGTAGGGACTGGATCGTTAGTGAAAGGTTCCCCTCATATAACAAGGATTAAGGCTCAGTGTTATGAACTGACTATGGCCAAAGCTTTACTTTCACCCACTGTGATTCTCTGTGAAACCAGGCTGGAAAAAAGGCAGTAATCAGTGTGGAAAACCTCCCATTCTCACTCAATACCAGATGTTATCACCAACACTACTGATTAGTCATCTACAGCACAGCCTTGTTCTAAAATTCTGTCAAGTGATGAGTAGAATCTCTGCGCACACACACACACACACACACACACACACACACACACACACACACACACACACACACACACACAAAAGAATTCTCCATTCCATTTCTCCATATTAGGTCATTCTCCTCTGATGCATTTTTATAAATGGATGATTAAGAGAAGCATGTGGAACTGGTCTGAAGTGCTGAGGAATGCTTCCCTCGTGCCAGTCCTGCACCTCCACCACCAACACCACACACACAGTCCTGCACCTCCACCACCGACACCACACACACAGTCCTGCACCTCCACCACCAACACCACACACACACAGTCCTGCACCTCCACCACCGACACCACACACACAGTCCTGCACCTCCACCACCGACACCACACACACAGTCCTGCACCTCCACCACCAAAACCACCCATACAGCCCTGCACCTCCACCACCAACACCACACACACAGTCCTGCACCTACACCACCAACACCACACACACAGTCCTGCACCTACACCACCAACACCACACACACAGCCCTGCACCTCCACCACCAACACCAGCCATACAGCCCTGCACCTCCAACACCACCCACACAGTCCTGCACCTCCACCACCACCCACACAGCCCTGCACCTCCACCACCAACACCACCCATACAGCCCTGCACCTCCACCACCAATATCACACACACAGCCCTGCACCTCCACCCTGCACTCACTACAGTTGTGCACCTCCACCACCAACACCTCCCACACAATCATGCACATCCACCATCAACATCACCCCCATGTTACTGCACCTCTACCACCAACACTATATTTATAAGCTGGTAAATCCTCTCTGGGCAAAAGGAAATAAAGAAACTCCCAGCTCCCACTAGAGCAGCAGACCAACCATTATTAACTCCATTATAAACTCCATTATTAAGTCCATTATGAACATTCCTGGGTCCATGGCAGTGTATGACCAACCTGTTTGTAGTTTCGGAAACTTAAAATCTACCAAACACCACCAAACACTTAACACAGTACCAAACCCTACCAAACTCTGCCAAACCCTACCAAACTATACCAAACACTACCAAAGAAATGGAGCAGAGAAAGATGAAATGATGGGGAGAGCTGGGACTTACCAGGAGCCGCCTGCAGTAACCAAAGCGACGACTGCCATCTTCTCCAGTCAACATGAAGGAGAAGGTCTCACTGCAGCAAATCAAACACATCGCACCCGCATGAAGCAGATCTCACCACCTCAAACCAAGCACATGACACCCGATCGAAGGGGAAGGGGCAGCATTCAGAGCCACTAGAGTGGAAATGCCGTTTGCACTGGTAGTGCAAACAACCAACAAAAGGCATGAGCAAAGAACCAAGGAAATGAACCCTGACAGCACCTTGAGGAACTGCTGGGAGCTTTTGGCTCTCATTCAGAGGCAAAATACAGTTCTTTTATTTTTATTGGATCTTTATTAGATTAACATTATATTTATTAGATTAACATAACTGGTTAAGAATCGTAAGGAAACAGAAATCTGAGCAGGTTCATTTCTGGATAAACACCTTTTCTACGCGTTTGGAAAAGGTACAGTCAAGCAGAAACTGAAAGCATGTGATTACTGATGTATAGCCAGGGGCAGAGGGCATGACAGGCAGGGCCTGGGGGTGGGGCATGAGCACTGGGGGGTGGGACCTGGGTGGCAGGGGCGGTACCTGCTGTACTCGGACACAGGGCTCCAGTCCTTGGCGTCGGGGAAACAGAACTGGGGGATGGCTTTCAGACGCTGCTCTGCCTCTCTCATCTGCTTCGTGGGTCTGTCCAGCTGCAGAAACAACAGGGCCTGCATCAGACGCTCGAGCAACAGCTTTTGATGGGCTCTGTTGCTGTTGTTGTGTTTTTTGAGGGGGGGGGGTGTTTTGTTGATCCCTTGCCGACCTCGACTACTATGTAAAATATGTTTGGAACGGGTCTTTTCCCATCCAGAGTCACGACCCCTTCCATGGGCCCCAGCGCCCCAGTATTCCAATTCAAGGTGATGACATCATCAGGGTCGACCTTCTCACTGGCATAGAGCCAACATATTTTTAGGCTCTCAAAGGAGATACAGTCACTGAACCACATCTAGGCTAATTAAAGAACCTTTTCAGCATAACTAATCAGTTGATTGCTGTGGCAACAGTCTCCTGGCAACACCACTCTTCAGTCCAAAAAATGAAAAAAAGCAGCCTATCCCTAAATCTGGACCCTTGGCTGCTGTGCACATAAACATCTTTTATTGAAGTGAAACAAAACAGAAATCGGAACCTCTTTAGGTTCAATGTGTTCGATGACAACCTAGTGTCCAGACAGCAGAAACATTCATTAAAGTCCATACATCAAGATGCTATCAAGTCATATTCTGTATGACAGCTGGAGAATCAGCAATAACCAAGGAGAACTTACAAGAACTTACTAGCCTTTCCAAGGTCAACAAGCAACAAATGTTAAGGATCTAACATCTACAGCAATGCTTCTGTGCACAAGCTGCATCAGTAAGTTTCTCTCCCTGAAAGAACCTAACAGAACATAAGCAAGGGTTTGATTCTCAGTGACCACACATGCTGCTCTGGATATCAGCTTGTGCCAAATGCAGTAGATGTGGGTCACCTTGGGGAACTGGTAGGAGACCTCAGGGGTGTATGAGTTCTTCATGGGCTTCTTCTTCAGCGACACCACTACAAAGTACTCAAAGAGCTCGCGCTCCTGCCACTCGAGCAGCTGCAGCTCCAGTGTGCGGTAGCTGGGTGCCCGTCGCAGCATGGACTGCACACGCACCAGCCTCTGTGTGTGGGCTGGAGAAGAAAACGGCCACAGTGAGCACACACATTGGAAATACACACACACACACCTGATACACACACACGCATGCACCAGATACACACACATGCACACACCAGATACATACACACACACGCTCCAGATACGCACACACACACACATGCTCCAGATACACACACACACACACACACACACACACACACACATGCATTTACATTTACATTTATGGCATTTAGCAGATGCTCTTGTCCAGAGCGACTTACATGCACCAGATACACATTCATGCACACCAGATACACACACACTTACACACCAATTTTCACTGATAAACTAATTATTATGTGAATATCATCCCTTAGTACTGATCCTTTGGTGTGCGAAATATGTAGCTATTACAAACTACAGTGTTTGTGTCTTTTGCATTAACAGCTATGTACAGTGGATCACAGCTATGTACTGTGGATCACAGCTATGAGTAAAATATTGAGTTGTGACAAATCTAAAGGACAGTGAATCTGAGAGACAAAGGGTTTGACAACTGCAAAACTGCAAAAAAACAAACAAACCATTGAACCCAAACTCATCGCACAGCATGGGAACATTATTCACTGGTGTACGCTGACCTCTCACCTTTGAACCTGTCATCAGAGTCACTCTCACTCTCACTGTTGTCATCTACAAACAGAAAAAGAATTTGTTTGATGTCAGAGGGCAATTTAGCTCATCTCTGTTTGAGCCCCTGACTGAATGCTGGGGCGTGAGAAGGATAATGGCATTAAAAACATTACCTCTCAGAGAAGCAGCGTCAATATTAGACAACGAGAGTTTCTTTAGTGTCTTCTTGCCTCTTCTTGCACAGTAGATGGAGTTTATTCTCTGCACCACCTGATGGGAAACATTTCTGCTGGTGATCAAAGAAGGAACACTGGTAAAGTGCCCTAGGAACCACTGATAAAGTCTGTGTCAAGATATGACATATTAAAAACTGCAAGTCCCCAACACTGAATCATGTTTCTCTGCTACACCCTGAGTGAACAGGAGCCTCCATCCTTGCGGTTACGGTTGTGAGTAAGTTTACCACTGTACTGCTACTGAACGTAAATCATGAGCTACTGTGAATCCTGCTGTGTTGACAGAACTCCTGAGGGAAGCAGATGCCAGACAAGTCGTCTAACAGAGGCAGAAGAACTAAGAGCTGCCTCAAAACACATATATCAATACTGGGAGCACCTTGAAACACTACTGACAGAGAACAAAAAAGCACTTTGTGTGCAGCTATATCTAAAAATAACTGAACCAAATGACTTCATTAAGGTTTTACTGATTGCATCTTTACCTCATCTAATTTCATTTATAATGAGACTATTGTTGATAACTTTTTAATCAAATGCATATTGTGCCCATTGTAATTTTCATTTCAGTTATGACTACTGGTCCAATGTCTCATGAGGGAAAACCACTGAAACGTAATCTCTGGGCCCTCCAGGGCAGGAGTGTGTGTGCTGTGGCCAGTCGCCCTGTTTAGAGCAGTTATCTGAACTTCTACGAGTTCCATGTTTTTGATTTTCTGTTTTTCTTAAGCTTGCAACTATATTTATGAGTATTAAAATGTCCTGTGGCAGAGAAGGACCTGCTCCCCACAAAAACATCTGCTTTTAACCAGCCAGGCTCCAGCAGTAAAACAAACTCACACTAAACTCACTCTACAGACACACAGCTCCTCCATTACCATCAGCTAGTGTTAAACTGCTGGTGATCGAAGCAGAACATATTGCTTATCTGAACACTTCATCAACAGTGCATACACTAGTGCTAAATGCATTAAGGCGGGCTTGTCCTGGAAGTGAGTGAGCACTAGACCTTGGGCACACGCCGGTGTCTTCGGGAGGACAGCGTGTCACTCAAGCTGTCGTCTAGCAGGGCACAGGAGCCAGAGGACACGCCCAGCGCAGGACCCAGCATCCTGTCATGGCTGTGCCTCTTGATCAGGTAGGACAAACGGGGGTTGCTGGGTTCAGATGGCAGCTGGAGAACATGGGCAAGACGAGGCACTCATTTCAGTTTACAGCACACTAAACAGGGAACTATAGTTCATCTCATCGAACGCGCACATTACATCATACAGGGAATTGTTTCAGGCCATATGATTCAAGCTTGAACCACCTGAAAAAAATGAATCACAGCTGAGTCATTCAGCAAATTAATCCTTTTAGTGTACCAGCACACAATTGTTTTAAGGTTTGTGGTAAAGATTGTCTGATCAATTTGTTGATTTGATAGATATACCTGAGGAGCTGCCGTGGACTTCCTATTGAGGGAGTCGTTAGACCTCTCAGGTAACGGGCGTAACTTGCGGCCCAGGCCCCTCCCCTTCTGATCCACTTCCTCATATGGATTCTCTTTAGACTCTACAAGCAGGCCAGAGGGGGAGGGGGGAATGGGAAGGAAGAGAGGGGGGGGGAGAGGGGGGGGAAAGCCCAGAGCATACTGAAACCCAACATCGGCAGCTCAAGGGCAGATTTATATACTTC
>JAOXYF010000001.1:481122-505718 GCA_028565775.1 Sternarchorhynchus goeldii | reverse complement strand
TGTGAATTGTGTTTAGTATTTTGATAAGACCACACTACTTTGCAAAATTGTGTTTCAGCAATTGGAAAAAACTGTAATAAATAAGTGCTATATAGCTAGTTAATAAATATGTGCTACATAGCTAGTTAATACATATGTGTTACATAGCTAGTTAATAATTATGTGCTACATAGCTAATTAATATTTGCTATATAGCTAGTTAATAAATGTGTTATATAGCTAGTTAATAAATATGTGCTACATAGCCAGTTAATGAATGTGCTATATAGCTAGTTAATAAACAGGCCAGTTTGCTTGTTAAATGCAGCTCACATCCCCAACAAAGCTGCAAACTAACAACAAACCAGCTATCTGGGTGGTTAAGCAAAAAAAAGTTATTTTTCATGTATTGCTGTTTATTGTTGAAATCTTACAGGGAAAAAAATAATGAGGATTACTACATTTTCACCAATCATCCAAAATGTCTTGGAAAAATATAATACACATATATACTATTAACATCCCAAAAGAGATGTAAAAAAGAGATATAACTATTTTGACTTGACAAATACAGTTTTTTTTCCCTTAAGAGGAGACAAATGATTCCTAACCAAGACAAATTCCCTTTTGCAAGTCTCACATAACCCACATGTTGTTTCTTGAGCTACTGGCCAGCAAAGCACATCATCAGCCATTACAAAGGAAATGCTTCTGTAAGCAGGAAGCTGGTGAGAAATGATCATTGCTGGTTGGTCATTTCTCGAACCTTCACTGATACAATGCAGAGTCAACAAGTCAGCCCTCACCTGCCAAAGTGCTGGCAAGCTACTGCAGGCCCTTAATGCCTAATTACTGCTTATTGGTAGTAAAACCAGTGAACACTTTGGCAAGCAATTCTCCTGACTTCTGTTAATACTGTTGCATGGCCGTTTGAAGAAGCCTATTCACAGAGAAACACCATGCTTAAACTATACACTATACACACCGTAGGAGTCATTATCCTCAGGGCAAAAACATTACTTCAAAATTTGTTCTTGTTCTTGTTCTTGATATGATATAAACTGTAAGTCTGGTTCTTGATATAATATTAAATGCACAATTAATTAAAATTCAGTAGCAGATGCAAAAAAGTAAACAATGTACTTTTGAAATTGAGAACAGATCGCTTCAGTAACCCTGTTTTTCTGCTCACTTTGAAGCCCCCTCTGGTTTGTCTGGATCTGTGTCTGCTCTTACCTGTGATGTCCTCGTAGGCGTTCTCCTCTAACGTGTTTTTGGAACTGGCCCGATTGTGCCGCACTGTGGAGGCCGTACCATTTTCTGTCAGCGAAGAGGGGGAGGCGGAGGGAGGGCTGGCAGCATCTTCAGACTCAAACGATTCTCTAAAAGACAAAAGAGTGAGAAAGTAAACCGAGAGCTCAGCTTTGAACATGCAAGACTGTTCGCTAAGACTGTTCGCTAAGCTACTGAAGTTGGTCTGGTTGTCCGACATTCTCCGTCTGTCTAACTTCAATCAGGACAGAACCTCCTGAGCAGAACCATATGAGCAGATGAAAGCCCCCCTTCACAAAACTCCCAAAAAAACACCTTTGCTCCACAGCTTTCACTGACTGCCAATTAAAACCAGAAGCTGCGAGAAGAGCATGGATTTACTGTTCGGATGTATAACATCCTGATTATGTGACCTGCAACACAGGCATGAACTGCAATTTCCTGTTTATTTACAATAAGCCAAACAAAATAAGGATTCTTAGTTTTAAATACAGACCAGACACTACATGAAAGTGACAGCTCTGGCTAGAAGCTCCAACCTGGAATAGTGATGCTGGCGTATTGAGCGCCTATAGCTTGTAAACAGCTGAGCGCGAGATACAGCAACGTCAAACAGGGCCTCACAGATCCTGCCCAGTTCACCCCTTCACACAATCTGGCGCACCTCCACATTCAGTGACTGACCTAAACAGGCCCCAGTCCATAATTTACAAAGACATGAGGAACGACAGCAATAAACAAAGCACTCGTGCTCCAAAAAGCCATGACAGCTTCCTAGCTGGGCTTTTCCTGGACTTTTCCTGGGCAGTACTACTACATAATGAGAGTAGATGGAGCACAATCTTTGGCTCAGTTGCAGGAACCTGCTGAATTACATTTGCCGCACTTCACTGTGTAATAATAACAGTAATAAATCACATGTTAAAGATATATTAAGGGTATGTTTTTAGCCAAGGACTACAGCACTCATTAAGGACTACAGCACTCATTATGGACTACAGCACTCATTAAGGACTACAGCACTCATTATGGACTACAGCACTCATTAAGGACTACAGCACTCATTATGGACTACAGCACTCATTATGGACTACAGCTCTCATTAGGAGGTTAGTCAGAAACAAGAGAGAAATTAAAGAATGTTTTACTGAATTCATACTAAGCATTGCATACTTGCAAATGTTCAAGCAATGTCAGCACTAGTAAAACAAAATAAAGAAACATAAATTCTAAATCATACATTCAAAAGATGAGAATAAATCTGTATGATACATGATAGAAGCCCTAAGTGAGCAGCCAAAAGCACTACTGCCTAATATGGGAAAATGAAATTCTCAGAAGCATTTACAGAAGAGTTCCTGCTTCCCGTCAAACGCCTAATGGACCCTCTCAGTGATGTAACTGAGTGTGAAATGTAAAAGTCTCAGACATGGTAAAGACCAGTCAGCAACTATGCATTCAGAAACAACACAAAGTTACAGCTGCATCACAGGAGAGTTTTGCCATCAATTTCTGAATCATATATAGGACTTGACAAAATCATTCTCATCTATGGCAGTATTCGGAGAACAACGCTAAACACAAATCATTAATATGAACCATACTAACTATTACTATTACTATTACACCCATACTTACTATTACTATTACTATTACACGCATACTAACTATCACTATTACTATTACACCCATACTTACTATTACTATTACTATTACACCCATACTAACTATTACTATTACACCTATACTATTACTATTACACCCATACTAACTATTACTATTACTATTACACCCATACTATTACTATTACAACCCTACTAACTATTACTATTACTATTACACCCATACTTACTATTACACCCATACTAACTATTACTATTACTATTACAACCATACTTACTATTACACCCATACTAACTATTACTATTACAACCATACTAACTATTACTATTACACCCATACTTACTATTACTATTACACCCATACTAACTATTACTATTACAACCATACTTACTATTACTATTACTATTACACCCATACTAACTATTACTATTACTATTACAACCATACTAACTATTACTATTACTATTACATGCACATGTCATAACAAGTTGTGGGTAAAGGAATCATATCTCTTACCTGTCCTGAGTTCTCTTGGATAAACTTTCCCCTGATTTGTGGTCGCGTGTAGTTGTAGAGGCTGGAATACAGGAAGCAGGAGTTTCGGAACTGGTGTGTAATCCGTTGCTTGATGAAGAGTCCTTGTGGTTCCGATTAGCATCATACTCAAAGGTGCGTTTAGGTTTGGGCAGGGGGTTAACAGGGGTGCCCGGCGGGGCAGAGGGCAGCTCTGGGCTCAGGGCCCTGACTGAGCACACGCTGAACCTCTGCCTAATCCTGGAGAGTTTTTCTGGCCCGGAGCTAGTGTCTGGCTCCGTCAAAACCGAGCAGATGCTGCTCCGCTTGCTGCTGCAAGTGGTGTCCACGCCGTCCAGCCCACCGATGGTGAAAGACTTCTGCCGAGACTTGTCCAGGCCGTAGCAGCTGCTGAGATACTGTGGAGGAGCTGAGGAGGGACTGTCCTTCAGAGCTTGCTCAATCTTCTGTATCCTGTTTAAAACAGCGGACGTGTCCTTGCGAGCTGACAGAGAACGGAGGAAGATCCCAGACATCTCTGCTTTTGTATTCCTCTTCTCTCTCTCTCTCTTCTGGAACCGTCCGAGGCACTCTCGATCCGAAGTCCCTTCCTCTTCCTCCGTCTCTGGATAGGAGCACTCGGAAAAAGCCGTGCTCGTCCTCCGTGTTCCTTTGAAGTCGAAGGTCTTTTCACTGCAAGGAGAAGCCAAGAGGCCGGGGCAACCTTCGCTTCCATCCCCAGGCCTCTTCTCCAAGCACAGACTCATCCTAGACTGCACCTCCTTACGGCATTCCCATTCTGAGATCTTCTTCCGGATGGAGTCAGATGAAGAGCTTGTCCCAGTGAAGCTGAGTGAGAGGCTGCGCTTGTGGCAGAGGTTGGAGAGTGTACTCCAACTGAGAGGCTCAGGTCCCAGTCCAGCACCCTCCTGTGGCAGGTTTTCTTTTTGCTCCTGGTCTCCTCCAAAGGTTGTACCCTTGTAGAGGATAAGCTTCTTATCCAGACAGCCAATGCTCTTTGCCTTGGTGAGCCTGCTTTGGGGATCGAGCTCGGCTGGGAGCCCGGGTCCGCTGCGCAAGCTGGCGGTCTTATAGCTCCAGTTTCTCTGAGAGCAGAACTTCCTGTCAGCTTTGGTGTATCTGCCCTGCAGACAGGCGTCCTCGGTGTCGGTGAGCTGTGAGCCTAACGACTCTTTAACTGAGGGAAGAACAGCAGGCGGGGACACAGACTGGCACCTGAAACGAGAACAGGAAACACAGTGCAGTTGACAACTCTCCCAGAGCAGCAGGGCAGCTTCTTCTGACCCAGCAGATAGCCTGACAGCCTGACAGAAGCAAACGCACAGGTGAGTTGAGCGTGGTCCTCAGTCGCTCTCTGTGAATGCGCTGAGAAAGTAAGCGTGGAATTCCTAACATTACCCAAAGGTGCTCTCTGCCTGCCAATGAGGTAATCCACATACCTCTACAGGCAAAAAGAAAAAAACTCCACAGAAAAAGAAGAAACTCTAAAATATGGATACAGATTTCAAATAATAGACAGAGTTGGCTTCATCACAGGTTTGGTGGAAAGTACTACAGCAGTTTGACATCAGTTTGGCAAAATGATAGCAAAACAAACACAGCATAGTAAATCACATGTGTGGAATTTTCCACATGAGTAAAATGATTTGGTGAATTTATATGGACCTCGCACACAAAAGCCATGGGAAACCAGATTAAAAATGAACCTACTGTTATCTGTACATAGACATCTCTCTGACGCTTGTCCCATGTATTTACACTTTCACAAACAGCCTAAGACTAAGACAGACTACCTGAGGCAGACAACCTGAGACTCCCATCGTCACTCCCAGTCTCACCAGGCAGACACTACTCACTTGCTGAGTAATGGAGTTAAGGACTCCACTGTCCTCGTTCCAGTCTCAACACAAATGCATGTCCCTCCCTCGTTTCAAAATCTCCTGCGATTCGCTCATGAGAACTGAGACAGTGGGACTTAACTCGGCCACTCCTCAGTGAAACCAAGGCAGCCAGATCTGATGTTACATTGGTGGTTAGAATAATAAGTGAAAGTTGGGTGGAGGCCAAGAGTCTGATCCAGACTGCAGGTTGGGGCAGAGCATTTAGCGCCTCACCCTCACCACCTTCCTCCCCGTGGAAAGAGAACCGTGACCACACCTGGAGCCCTGAGGGCCTGGTATGACACCAGTGCTCTGGTTTACACAACACACCACCACTTGGTGTGAATAGCACACACAACCTGCAGTCTTCTAAGTCTCGACCATGGAATGATCATGGAAACATGGTATGCATTATTCATCCTTTGATCGCTTTGATTCAGCACATGTGCTCCTCTCGGGCGATTATTTATGGTGCTATCATGTTCACCTTGCTCTTCATTATGACAAAAATTAATCACACTTACAAGAAACCCAAGTGCAGTCCATTTCCAAGATGATAGTTTTCTCAATGACCAAGTTAAACAGCTAAGACAGTTCAATAATATGAGCAGGAATCTTGGATTATATCCTCATACAACATATGTGACTTCTTCAGTTTAATCTCTTATTTCTGCTCCCAGCTTAAAACTTAAAACCACATCAAAACTGGATCAAACAGAAGTAGCAATTCTGTGGCGTCAGCCTGCACTACAGGGAATACCACACTAAAGAGATTCAGTAGCTCAGCTTATACTTTGGTCCAACACAAGGGACGTCATGATCTCTCTGAAAAAGTCATGGTGCAACAGAGTGGTGACATTTGTGAAAAACACAGGGGGCTGTTTTAATATATCCTGAGACTGAGTGGACATTCTTGAGGCCTAACTCTAAAATTTACCTCTGGTTCAAAAAGCCAGTATAGAGACACATAGTCGTCTGATCAGGCAAAGTGGGATGAAAGGACTATTCATAAAGGACATCGTTTAATCAGCTCTGCTATTGACACAACCTTTATGCAAGCATGGATTCCCAAGGCCACAGGTGTCCAAGGTTTCCTCTTTATGACTGGGAACGGCCACTTCCCCTGCTGGCCAGGAGTGTAGCAGAGCTTTACACTGACCTGATCTCTGGGTCTTGGTTTCCAACCACAGGAAACTCTTTGGTCACATGCACAAGCTTGGACACTCCCAACAGGTTGAGCTGTGCTGTAACTGAAAAGACATCCTGACTGGTTTCATATGAGGGGTGGGATCCTTCAGCTACAGTGAGATATAGGAATCCTATCTCTGGTGGGATAGGGGAGTCCTAACTAGCACAGACTAAACAGGCAGAAGGCCAGGTAGACAAATGCAAGTGTCATAATAATACAAATATGTGTTTCATCACTAACAATCTTCTTTACACTGCATCAAACATTCCTGATGCAAAAGCAAATATTCAGCCAGCCATAGAATAACACAGCATTCTAAAAACACCCCCTACAGGCTTGCCTGGGGCATGACTCCAAAAGTCATAAAAAATAATTTCAACATTCAACACTGATCTTGCAACATGCGTTTTTACATGAAAGGAATACACTGGATCCAGAATCCTGTCGTGGATCCCACAGTGAGTTTGTGTTTGTGGTCTGAGGAGGGTCTTTGGAAGCATGACCAGGGCCAGAGAAAACAAGCCCAGCTTTGGAGCTCAGAGAGCAGGCAGACATGGACCGAGAGTGGGCAGGCATGGACCGAGAGTGGGCAGGCATGGACCGAGAGCGGGCAGACATGGACTGAGAGCGGGCAGGCATGGACCGAGAGCGGGCAGGCATGGACCGAGAGTGGGCAGGCACGGCCCAAGCAGTGTGCCAGGGCTGCTCGGCCTCTTCCTGGATCCTGAGGGCCATTCTGACCACAAGCCATTTCCTGTTTCAGGGCTCAGTCATAATAGAAGACCTACGGGGGCGCCGCTAACACACATCAAAAGGTAGAAGAACTAATGAGCCTCAACCAGATTCAGCTCCCACAAACATATGGACCTTTCGTCGGACAGTGAGTTTTGTTTTATGTTTTTAGCAACTTTCCCATGAAATGCACATGTGCCATGATTACCTATGAACATCCACATAAATCTTCCTCCTCAGCTTGGTACTGTGCCTGTAAAGACTAAGTTTAATACTAGACCTTATTTTTAGTCCCATCTGAGAGAAGAGGGTAGGAAAAACTATACAGCCACTTAAAAAAAATCACATCAGCTCATATAAATCATGGGTTCGTTTGTTAAATATTTCTGACATTATAGAACCTCTGTTAAGTCATTACAAAAGCAGCTCCTCTTTCACTTTCTCTCCTGGCAGAGAACCCTGTTGCTAAGTGATGGTTAGATTACAGAAACTTTTATGATCCAGTTCTTGGTTCTTGCATTTGCTGAGAATATCATGATACTCTACATGACTGTCTCAGAAAATGCCATTAGAGTGAAACAGTGCGATAAGCCATTCTGGCAATCACACAGTGATCATTTAATGAAAATCTTCTACAAACATCCCGATAATAACAAATCCTTCTGGGAAAGCAATGCAGGTTTAGGATGGTTTCATGCTGTGTTAGAGCTGAAACATGGTATTTGGCTGCGAAGAGTTAAAACCCTCATCAGAACTACAGTCTTGATGTTACATCCAGAAAAAGAAAAATCCATATAAATGATTTCACTTCCGCTGCTGGGCTTCTTGGTTACAGCAGGAAAATGTCTCAACATGTTAACTTTAACATGGTTCTACCCAGAGGACAGATTCTATTTGAACAGGTGCCTATTCCAGAACAAAACAGACAACATTATCTTTTCTGCCAGAGTATACAGCATTTAGGAGAGACTGATTTGCACTTTATGGAGTTTATAGTTGTCCTACAGCACAATCAAATGGCTTTTATAAGACCCATAACCCTTGGGTGCACATTATTCTTGTACACAAAGTCTCCAAAGTGATTTAACCTGTTTTCAGTGCCCTGCTTTGCCAGGGTTTATTGACCATGGTACAATGCTGGAGGAAATCCATCAAAGATGAGTAATGCACTGCCAGTGATTACTAAGTGATTCCTGTGCTCTATGAAAGCACTGCATCTTCCACTGTACGATGAGTCAATGTTGAGCACTGCTTCTGGGAGGCACAGGCCTGTCTTGGCTATAAAACCCACCTGTCAGGCTATGGCACCCACCTGTCAGGCTATGGCACCCACCTGTCAGGCTATAACACCCACCTGTCGGGCTGTTTGCGCTCACCTGTTGGGACAGGTTTTAGTAGCCTCACCTGTCGGGCTATAGCACTCACATGCTGAATTATAATGCTCACCTATCAAGCTATGTAATAGACCAACATACCCTGCTAGGCTGGACTACAAGCAGTGATGATCATCATGACATAGCTCAACTTTTCTGGCTACGACGCTCACCTGTCACGGATCTCCGGCGGGCTTTTAGCCTCTCCTGCTCCTGCTCTGGCTGCAGCCTTCGAGGTCTTGTTGGCAGTCATCACCTCCTTCGGGCTGCCCACTCTGAAAGGGCAAATACATACAGATTTTGATTTACCAGACAGTACAATAGATCTGTAAGAGTCTACCTGTAGTAAATGTAAAGTGATGCAACATCATGTATGGATATGGTATTATATATATATGGTGATATGGAGATGGTGAGCAACTTTAGTTTTTTAACGTTCTAGATCATCTCAGACAAGACTCTGCTAAACCTCTAATGGTATTTGAGTCAGTACAATGTAATACACTATTAAAGGACAAGAATACACACTGGTCTAGATAACTCAATCACTGGTCTAGATAGCTCAATCACGTCTTATACTGTTCTCTCCTTATACCTGTCTTTCTTAAAGAAGTACATAATCTGACAGATTCAATGGTACAGTTTACATCTGCATAACACAATAAACAAATACACTGCAGAAGACAAAGCTTGTATGGGATAGTTTTGAAAAGAAAAGGAAATAAAAATTAAAAAGATACACTCTGAATCAGACACACCTGAATCAGACACACCTGAATCAGACATGGAGGAAAATCCCTACAAGTTAGTTTAGACCTGTGCTACTCACAGGATCAGTTATATACAAAAACAAGGAACACATTTAAATTAGGATACAAATATATTACACTCATAAATACACTGAAAAACAAACAAACAACAACAGAGCCTAAATGATCAGGGGATTTAAAGATCTAACCTGCTAATTAATGCTGTTTCACTTCAGAGAACCAAATAAACGTTTACACAAACCTACTTGAGAAAAAGTATTGATCTGTACTGATTAAATATGCTTAAGGCAACCAACAACGCATACCATAAATTGATTACCATAAATTGATAACTTTGAAATGGGTTTACACAATGCTTCAGTGAGCAGTCAAGCAGATGGCAGTGTAAGTTCATTACTGAGGAAGGGGCTCAAGCTCAAACCAGGCTGGCAAAATAGATTCTGTTTGCAAACACAGAACAATGGCAACAATAGTGCAAGGGTAGATCTTCGACGCCCTGCAGGGAACCGTGTTTCTCACAGTGTTTGAACAGCAGAGCCACGGCTCACACAGACAAGTCTTAGGGCTCATAAAAGAGTCATCCTGCTTTCCCATGAACACCTGCATCTAGAAAATGTAGGTGCAATAAAATTAGGGTTTTTTTTTTCTAGCAGATATTAGTGTTATAAACTGTACACAAAAGTGTTTGTTTCAGTGATCTGAGATTATAGGGTAAGATAATCACTGGATTCAACAGAGCTTAATCTTCTTTTTGTTTCTTTTGTGACCAGGAGACACCAAACCTCTCAGATTAGTTGAACACCACATTTCTTTTCAAATGATTGTGCTTCCAAACAAAGTTGTTCATATGACAGACATGATAGTTTTTGAATACGGGCCTTGGGATGTCTAAATGAGCTACCGTGTGTTCATAATAAAGTAGATTGTTTAAAATGTTATCCTGATCTGAGATCAGAGCCTTTTGGACCACAAAAACAATTTACACTAGTGGCAGTGCAACAGCCAATCAACATCTGCCTTACACTGCTTTTATAATACAGAACATCTTACTCAACATTCTCCTACTACCACAGCACCAGATGTTGAGCTCGTTCCTTCCATCAGCTTGCAAGTCAATCTCTGAGTGAACAACACAACATCCACATGGCAAAACAAAACCTCCCTATTAGGGTGTTTTTGCCTCTTTACTCTCCAGAATCAATACACTGGTTTATAAGGAGATCAGGGTGAGAGTCACTCTAATAGGTGTTGTGGATGCTGTGTTTACAGAAGCTGTTGTATGAAGTAGCAAGCGAGACACTGAGCGAAGCACTGAGTGAGACACTGAGCGAGACACTGAGCGAAGCACTGAGCGAAGCACTGAGCGAGACACTGAGTGAGACACTGAGCGAGACACTGAGCGAAGCACTGAGCGAGACACTGAGCGAAGCACTGAGCGAGACACTGAGCGAGGCACTGAGCGAGACACTGAGCGAGGCACTGAGCAAGTTACTGAGCGAGGCACTGAGCGAGACACTGAGCGAGGCAGTGACGAAGCTGAAAGCTCTACAGAGACGGAGGAGGGGAGCGACAACATTCCTGCTGTCAGCCATTTCCTGTTTCAGAGCGCTGTGAGATGAACTCGCATCTTCATTTCAAATCTAAGACGTGGACTGGTCTGTTCTGAAAACTGCAGCCTGGGTTTCTGCCCTTTCTGTTCTCTTCTCCCTGCAGAAAGGATGTCCCCAATAGGCTGGTGTGTCTTAGGAACACATGGAACTCTTAAAACTCCATAAACAGTTGTCTCTCCCTGGTGTAATCTATCAAATCAAACAAAAGCTGGATTTCTGTTTACAGATTACGAGCTGAACTTGAAAATGTCAAGGGTTAGCCGTATGTGTGCTCCCCCACAGATCAAACGGATCGTGCTTTTACTAATACCTTTGCTTTAAATATTACTCAATAGTTTTTTTTGCCAAGATGCTGCTGTCACCGATGCATCATATCGTAACTGTAAGTATTCAGCAGAAAACTGGTTCTCCCTAGAAAGTTTTAATGTGGTCAACATGGAATGAACACAGCTCAAATGGGACAATGTATGCTACAAATGTACAAACCCTGCAAAAATAATGATAAACCTGTGGTACAACACCACCTAAAATAAATATCCTCTACTATTTGTCGTGTGTTTCCAACACACTGCCTTTTAGATGGAACAGTTTTTTTTCCAATGAGTCTGAATATTTTCGTTCATCTGTTGAAGGAAAAACAGCTGTAAAAATATCATCCACTGCGTTGGGAAATATATTAGAGTGTTAAATCATCTGGATCACTAAGCGTGAAGCACAAACTCAGTTGCGTTGCTGCTCACCATGGCAGTGTCCATCTCCAGATGAGCTCCCGAGCTTCCTGTCGAGGTTCTTTTCAGCTCTGACTGACACCAGGATGTGTGCCTAACTTTGAGGTGCTTTTGCAGTTCCTGTCATTGCTGTTAAAGGCAAACAACCCTCCACATAAAAACAGTCAGACTACACCACACGTCTCTCAATGTCAGATCATAGCTGATCATAGCTGCAACTCAGGAATGATAACATATCTACCAATACACCAGGTTGCTGAAGCACCTCCTGCTATTCTTACCAACATATAGTCTTGGTAAGAACTCCGTCATGGTGCTCCCTCAGTAAAAGAGACAGTACTACTGTAATGAATGGTGGATCAGGCAGGGCTCTTCCCTGTTTCGCTGGTCCACCTCACTGGAACAGCAGGATCTCCATTTCCATCCTTTTTTGATCAGTCATCCTACTGGTCAACGTCAAGCAACGTATCATAGGACATGTCAGCTCAAGAAAACTTGTGTAGGCTGACAATTCAAACACATTTGTCTTTCCGTCAGGCAGTGGTGGGCCGGCCGCCTGGAAGCAACGTCCCTGTTCTTCAGTTACACTGCAAAACCCACCCCTCACTGACAGCGCTAATAATCCCACGCTGGAGACCTTTGTCATTACCTGTGGGTGATGCAGCCTGTGTGTCCATGAAAAAGCAGCATAACCAGTTCAAAGGCTACAACAGTAGTGCATGAGTCATTAACGAGCTGTGGTTAATAAAAGCCCCTTCACATAGCTGCTTCCAATCACATCAGCATAGATGAGAATTTACTGAATATGTGCCAAAGCAATACAAAATTAACATGCTTTATCATACAGAACAGTTCAGGAGACCTAGTTTATCAACAACAGAGAAAAAGACCTTCTAACATCTCAAGATCTTAAACATTTTGAAATTTCTTGCAGACAATAATATAATGGTAACATTCACCACATAACACAGTCATTTAATCTGTAAATGGTCTAATACAGACAACATTTTTCATTCTTCAAGTTTTATGAACATGCTTTTTAAAGCTTTTTAAACTGTATGGTAGTTTCAGAAATGAGAAGAACAGTTCCTTATTTCAGAGGCGGAGTCCCACAATTTTGAGGTTGTGGTGATGCTGCAGACGGAAGCCAGCGCACATTTAAGGGTTAGAAATGTCCCTCACCCATTCTCCACCTCACCTAGAGGTTCAACACCACAACACTGTGCCACACAGTCATTAACCAGATCACTGTCTTTACAAGGGTGATGCTCTAGTGCTTCGTGTAAGATTTACATGCAACTTCCATGATGCGCATATATATCCAAGGTAGAGAAAGGAAATCTCTTTTCTTGAGAAGAATGTGGTTAAAAAGTAAAGTTCTTTATCACAGACTCAAAACAAACCCTATCTGAGCTACACACCCCCGTACGAGCAGCCTGGTGGAATGTTCCAGGGTCAAACAGCAGGGCTCTGGCCTTGGCAATTAACGGGGTAACTTGTTCACAAAGCAACACACCATGAACAGGAATGCACTAATATTTACACACCATGAACAGGAATGCACTAATATTTACACACCATGAACAGGAATGCACTAATATTGGCCTTGTCCATCAAATGCATTTAGTACAAAAGGGAAAGTGGAAAAGAACTGGGATCTGTGGTGAAACCAGTGATTAAAACGATCAATGATTAATATGTTGTTTTACTCTGACGGATTCATAGAATGTCAGAATCTCTGTCACACCCTATAAAGGGAGCATATAAATCACTTTTTATTCAGACACTTGAAGGACAAGAATAAATCAAAACTGCCACAAGGAAATCAGTCAAGCCTGCCTGCAGAAAGAACAGGCTGGAGTAAACAGGCGGTACTAAAAACAGGCTAGAGTAAACAAATGGTATTAAGAACAGACTGTAGTAAACAAGCGGTACTAACAACAGGCTGTAGTAAACAGGCAGTACTAAGAACAGGTTGTAGTAAACAGGCAGTACTATGAACAGGCTGTAGATAAACAGGCGGTACTAAGAACAGGCTGTAGATAAACAGGCGGTACTAAGAACAGGCTGTAGATAAACAGGCGGTACTAAGAACAGGCTGTAGTAAACAAGCAGTACTAAGAACAGGCTGTAGTAAACAAGTGGTACTAAGAACAGGCTGTAGTGAACCGGCGGTACTAAGAACAGGCTGTAGATAAACAGGCGGTACTAAGAACAGGCTGTAGTAAACAAGCGGTACTAAGAACAGGCTGTAGTAAACCGGCGGTACTATGAACAGACTGTAGTAAACGTGCGGTACTAAAAACAGGCTGTAGTAAACATGCGGTACTAAGAACAGGCTGTAGTAAACATGCGGTACTAAGAACAGGCTGTAGTAAACAGGCGGTACTATGAACAGGCTGTAGTAAACAGGCGGTACTATGAACAGGCTGTAGTAAACAGGCGGTACTAAGAACAGGCTGTAGTAAACAGACTGTACTAAGAACAGGCTGTAGTAAACAGGCTCACTGTAGTACATCTGTCATCCACTACACCTTACTGGCAGACAGAGTTTCCTTTTATTGCTGATTGGCTGCGTCTGTAGTTATAGATTCGCTACGGAGTCCACTGTCGGCCAAGAAGACCAGGAGCAGAACACAGCGCATACTCAACTCACTCCAGACATCATAATTCCCGAGATTCACTGGACTAGACTGGACTGGACTGGCCCGTGTGTCCACCAGTGTCCATTTTGTCCTCTGATTTGATCCACCTTCTCCCAACAGCACTTTTGTTCATGGAATCAGACTAATCAGACCCAAGTGCATATGAGAGTTGGGGTTGGATTACTGTGTAAATACCAACAAAAGGAGGATCTCTTTGCAAGACACTCGTTTTCCCACCATCATATGGTGCTAATCAAGAGCTCACAGGATATCCATGTCCTGGAGGTGGTACATTGTCATGCTAGTGTCATCCAAGACTGAAGGGATTGAGGACATAAGGTCTGCGTGTGTGTCATGTTTAAGGTCTGTGTGTGTGTCATGCTTAAGGTCTGTATGTGTTTGTGTGTGTGTCTCATGTAAAGTGAGAGGTTTTCAAACAGTCATCCACCTGGCAGAATCCCTGGCATTGTTAATTAACTGTTAATTAACTGTTCAAAATCCTGACAGCAGGACGGAGCGTCTCAGAGCCAACAGAGAAGCTGGTCTTTGTCTTCTGTCTTCCTTTCACTTGGGTTTCAATGCCAAAGCTGCTGAGGTCTGGGTCTTGTGAATAACAACAGAGGGGCTGTGTGTGAGACGAGGCAGAGCAGGCAGAGTCGAGGCAGAGCAGACGAGGCAGAGCAGATGAGGCAGAGCAGTCGAGGCAGAGCAGACGAGGCAGAGCAGTCGAGACAGAGTAGTCGAGGCAGAACAGACGAGGCAGAGCACACGAGGCAGAGCAGACGAGGCGAAGCGCCTTTCCATGTAAAGCCTTTTCTTGCAGCCCAGGCTGTCAAAACTCACAGCAGCTGCACAGTCCACATACAATACCCACAATGCCTTGCTCCCAGGGTTCCAACTGGACAGGCCAGATGGAACCGATTTTTCAGTCCCTTTTCCATTCCCTGACTTCCAGCTGTTTACAGTTGTTTTTTTCTTGGAATCAGAGAATGGATAATCCACATTCTGCATTTAGGAAAACTGTGCAACACTGGAACAAAGTGTACTTCTCTTCTCTGCACCAGTTCTCTAACCAGTCCCCTAACCAGTCCCCTAACCACTCCTCTAACCAGTCCCTAACCACTCACCTCGTCAAATTCATATGCAACCAAAGACCTAAACGCTGCTTTAGATTAGCTGTAATATCAGATTAAAAGTGAAGTCTGAGAACTGAAGTTATTCTCACCCTTAAGCAGTGAAGCTACACCCAGCCTAAGAAACACCCCATGGGGACATTTACCATTTGGATGGAGAGACAGAGTGACCCTTTGTGACAAATATGGAATCCAAACCAATCCTCACCACTTCAAATAAAAATTAAGATTGAAATAACTAAACTAACCCAAACCCAAACCCTCTTCAAAAGTCTGATCGAATGTGGTTTAACAAACCTGTATGTGTTTCACATGTGGAACAGAACCTCGATGGCAAGTTAAACAAAACAACTCCATTCACATGGAGGTGAATCTTGGTCAGTTATGATCAACTAGATTTCCTGAAACTGTTTCCCAAAAGCATCATTACACAAAGATCAGCATTACATGGTAGAAAGAGGATCACCCTGAACAATCTCTCTATTTTAATATTATTTTAACACTACAATGATATTTGGAAAGGGGGCCCAGGCTGATAATTTAATGTTAAAATGCACTTTGGTGTTACTTGTACTGATGTTACTGCAGACAGCTGTTCTGGGACTGTCTTCATACACTTCACACACAGTTAACAGGAACTGAAGAGACGTAATTCACCTCTCCTTCACCTCAGGTTTAAAGACACTGAATACAATCAAGGTTTCTGGTGTTTTAAGCTTTAGGGTAGATGCTGCATGCCTTGCTACTGTCCTGTTTACACAGAGTCTATTAATTACTCCCTGACACGTCCTTGGGTGTGTAATCCTGGGGTTGACTCCCCACCTCCACGAACATGTTGCAACCAGCTTGTGTTACAAAGTGACCTTGAATGACAAGCGAGCCAGAACAAGTGCAAATAGTCATTTCCTGTTTGACCCGTACAGGGATGAGCACGAGCGGACAGCAGAGTGTATATGCAAAGAAGAGGAGGCCGAACTGACAGTGTTTGATGATGTCACCATGGTCGAACGTGAAGGAGAAGGAGAACCAAGCCTAACATCAGCAAACACAGAAGAGCAACGTTTTCAAGGCGAGCTGCAAACTTTATGACAAACAACTTATCTGGGCCAAAGGGAAAGAGAGGATGCTGACAGAGTGTCAACTAAATGCAGAGAGACTCTCTGCAGTGCGAAAAAGAACGAGGAGGTTATAAGGTTATTTGTTTTGTGTCAAATCCAAACATTGCTTCAGACCAACCTCAATGGAGGTAGCTTGCAGCTAAACCCACTACAAACCCTCAGATATATCCATATATGAACTGCCCCCGAGGCAAAACGATACGAGCAGAAATTAGTGCAGCTTGTAGAAACTCTGTTGCTGGATGCAGAGTTCAGTGTCTGGTGACATCCTGCCCTCAGCCGTATTACGCAAGCGCTGGACGGAGAACAGAGGGCCTCCCATGCCTGAGCTGACAACTCAGTCCAATGAAAGGAAAGGTCATTGTTCCATCAACACAATGGACAGTCTGTTCAGAGAGTGCACGAAAAAAAGCGAATACAGCTGCATGGGCTTCTTCAGCCGAAAGCGGGGGGCACGCGCTATTTTCACAACGCAATCTGGATCTGGAAACACCTATACAAGACTAGAGGGTTTGTTTTAATAAAGAGGATCTTGAAGTTGTTTCTGACAGTGATTGTGATGCTCTTCTGTCAGCTTTCAAAAGGAACAAAATATTCGATTAGTTTAAACAATACAATCATTTTCTAATGTCGGACCGTTATGACAAATAATTACCTGACTAGCGTCCTGTGAAACTTCAGTCAAAGCGCCGCATACTCATGTGCACTAATAATTCAATGTTTTGGTGCAGTAACTCAAATAAGATCCTATTTTAAACCCATTTATCTCCGAGAACACATTATAAAGTATTAATACAACGTTGTGATACAACGAAGTAGGTGGTTTACGCAATACTCGTTGTTTTTTACAGTGTATCGAAGTTAGAACATACGATCCACTACGCGACATCCGCCAGTTGAACTGGAGCCAAATGTTTTCAAGGGTCCGGCTGCCACTCTGTGAAAAAAATGTTGCAGTTCGTGTTGTTTGTTAAACAGCCGAAGAGTAGATTAAACGGTTTACCTCAAAATGGCATTTCGTTGTCCAAGCCATTATGTCCAGTTTCTTACAAAAACATGTATGATCCTTTTAGAGGAATAATCGCAAAACGCAGCTATATGCCGGCAATACCTGGAACTTTTCCTTCAACTTCCAGTCATGCTCTTTCAAGCGAACGAAGCCCTCCCTTCTCCAGAAGGCTCTCTGCCTGAAGGCTGAGCTAGTTTCCATGGAGAGAGATTGTTTTGCGCCCCCCACCTTTTTTTCTCCACGTTTTCTCACTCCTACACAAAACCGAGTAAGGTTTGCACAATCGATGCCACATGGCTGCTTTTTGCTAAGAGATGAAGCCACAACACGAGAGAAGCGGTAGTAGCAGCCCCGTCACTGATATTCACTTCATGATAAATTAAAACTTATTATTGTCTTCTGTTACAGGAGAGACCAAATGTAGCATAAGATGAGAGATTATCATTAAGTTTTTGCTCGGTACTGTTATCTGGAGAATGGTAATATTTTGTCATTTGACGTAGCTATACTGCCCAAGTGGTTGTGGTTGTGGGGCTTTTGGGGACATAAAACAATTTAAACAAATTCTTTGTCCAAAAGTCATAATGTTGGTGTAACCCTTTACTTCTGATTTTACTTAAAATGCATTGTAAATACTTCTATGGTATATTTTATTTAAAATATGTGTGTGGGGGGGGGATTTGGAGACTATAATTATGGTGTCTTGGCTCAGAGTCTAGTGGATGTCCAGGCTTGCTGGATCTTACAAACTTGCACAGCCACTGGTTTCCACTCACCCATCTGCCCCAGTTCCTTCAGCAGTGGTGAGTAAGCACAGCACATTGCTAACAGCTGTATAAACCCAGATATGCAAAGACATGCATGAGCAACCAAAGTTGAGTAACTGGACAAAGAATGTGTGAAAGCAGGACTCGGGAGCCAGAGGGGGTGGATACTGACCCCTTCATCTCCATGACGGCAACATGATCCAACATGATGTCATGACGTAATAACAAATGAATACATGAGTGTTTACCTTTCACTACGAGGGGAATAAACAGAGCTTCTCCTTTATTCAACCTTGAGAACTTATGCATGTTCAGACACACCCATCTGAAACACCTGCAGCGACTCAAGTTTAGAGGGAAGATAAAGAGAGCCACCAGGGTGTGAAATGTCAGTTTCACTGTATCAGGTTTATAGCAGGCATTGTCCTCAAATGAAGAGCACAGATTAGATGATAGATCAATACTTCTGGTAACTGTTCACTGGAACTCTTTGGTTAAACCCTGACAGTCTTTAAATGTCAGTCACAGTGCTCTTAGAATCATCTCCGACCTTTTTCCTCTCGGTTACAGCAGCTTACATTCCTCAAGACGTTCAGAGAAATCATCAGCTACACAGAGACAGAATTATGGGTCAGGCATAAAATTCAGATCATCTTAAGAGTTAAACTGAAATCTTTAATACAAGTGCTAAAGCATCCTTTATTAAAGAATCAATCAGAAACCACAGAAATAGTATCAGGTCCACTTAGAGATTAAGGCAATATAAGACAAACGTGTTTTAAAAGACTATTTGATTTGAACTCAGTTTAACCTCCCAAATTCCAAAGATCAACGGGCGTCTCCAGACGCTCTTGCCTACATGCCCTTCAGGTTAGCTTTACTGTTGTTCCTGAATAATTCACAGTAGTTACTAAATAACCTAATATGTCTTAAGATTAATAACTAAATCATTGCCTGCCTTTATAAAATCTGGATCAAAATGTTGTTTGACCAAAGAGTTACATTGTTATGGAGAGCAGACAGGTGACCTTTGCAGATGTGACTGTGTAAAATCCCAGTGTGAGTCCTGACACTCTGCAGTGTGAGGCAGAACACCCCAGCTGATCGCCTGACCTGGGAACAGCTCGTGACGAGAGCACAGCAGTGCTCCAGCAGCTAGCCCAAGGCAGAACAGGTCCCATGGGCCAGGCCGCCTGCTAAAAACATCAGGACACCAAATACGTGTCTGCATGTTGGCCACCTCCAGGCCAGTCGGTCCTTGTTTAGATCAGTGGAGTCAGGCTGTGTTGTCCAGTCAAAGCCTGGAGTCTTTACAGGGCTGCACGCTCCCAGTCTGCAGCTACCCACAACCTGCTCACACACTCAAAACAGTGACTACACTCACCATGCCTTCTCATGATGTTTGTTCTTTTTAAAATAACTTCACCACACATGTTCTTTAGTTAGTAATTATATAATAGCTCCAAACAGTATCAAGATATTTGCAATATTTTTCTTTTTTTGGTGTTTTTTGTTCTTTGATCCTAATTCCAAGATGTGCAGTTATGCAGTTGGAAACAACTGTCCAAGACCCTTACAAACCAGCTCAGAAACACAACTGGCCCTGTGTTCCATCACCAGCACTTAAAGGTAACACTTAAAATGGCCCCAAGTGTACCAGCATAACAGTGAAATCACCTCTGCCAAAGATCAGAAAGTCTGATCAAACATAGTCACACCATCTGTCTCTGCCTTCCAGACAGAGAGAGTGCTGGGTTTGGATTATGGCAAACACTTTGATATTTTGAATTAACAGTAAGCAACAAAACCCAGTCAAAAGTGGAGAAGCCTCCCTCAATTCTGAGGTTTAGTTTAAGATTGAAAACAGCTTCATCATTCTCGACCAAATGAACTGGCATCTGGAGGAATTATTAACAACTCAGTACAATTACTATTAACAACTTACTACAACTGTCTGCACAGGATGTTATATGCATGGACATAATTAGCACAGTGTGTATATACAGGCTCGAGGACACATGCTGGATGTGTAGTCTGGGCCGTCCTGGATCCCTGAGGCAGGAAATGTAGAAGGTCACTCCACACTGACGTACAGCTCAACTCTCTGAGCTTATCATACAGGAAGTTGACCGTTGGCACAGTATGTGGATCCCTGTCTAAGATTTTGTTGTTTACAAACTGAGGTCAGTTACAACATAGCAAGTGTATGTTCTATTAACAGTGAATCTGTTAGAGCAGCTGATGTTATGTCAATATGTGTGCTCTTAATTTGACAAGGTTTCCTCAAAATGTGCTATACCATCAGCAAACATCCATGATTTGGTTAAACTGTCTTACATGTCTGCTGTGTTGACCCATGTCAGACCCTCTTACTCCCCACTAAGCATGCAGGGAAGCTGTGCAGTTTACACACCTGGTAAAGTTATTCAGTCTCAGGAACCACATCAACTGTGTTGCTTAACTCATTCCTCTTACATAATTACATTTGTAAAGTCCCCATCAGAGTCCTGTTCAGTGAATGCTACAGAGGCTCCAAAATAAAGCAGTGTTTGGAGGAGTGCCGCACCCAAACCACAAAACGCCGCCATCACAAGCCTTTTCTGTGGACATCTGGTGAGCAAAAATAGTTGGTCAGAGTTGAGCAAGCTATTGAAGATGAAGATTAACTATAGAGACCATCGTTTTCCGAGAAGAAAACTGAAGCAAATAAAAATACATCTGAAAAGTATTATTTTTGTGAATAAAATAGTATTTACTACATTTTTTAAAAAAATAGCTAAACAAACTTTCTGAGTGAGGTTATAATGCCAGGCAACTGTAAAAATATTTACTGTGTTACCAACTTCATAATCACATTTTACTATAATCAGATATTTAATTTTTAAATAAATTCTTTCTCACACGCTCTGTCTCATGGAATAGGGGGATACAGTATATTTGCTAAGCAGGAAAGTCTTCAGAAACCTTGTGTATTCAGTCTGTCACAGCTGAAAGCATGACTCAAGGTAAGACTGGACTAGACCCCAATCTACACTATCAGGGTTTATACACACAGCTTTTCATGTGCAGCAAACCCAGACTGTGAGCTGTGGATTTGGTCAGCACTGGACAGCATGAACACTGGGTTCAGTGACCTGCAACTCGCTACGGCCAAGATACCACATTAGAGCACAAAATGCCCACCATGTATTTAGACTCCCTCTGTCATAGAGGCTGTTCAGTCTATAACAGGACAAGAGTGAAGCATTCATAATACATCCCTGCAATAGACAAAATATTAGTCTGGGCACAAGAGAGCTTTGGTGGGGGGAGTGACTGAGAGAGAGACAGAGAGACACAGAGAGAGAGAGCGCATGGCTCTATCATTCCCACACTGATCATAGGGGGCCAACGGTACCACGTGATGGTGCAGTTGACCAGAGAGATAACTGAAGTATATAACTGAAGTATAAACACACAGACCAGCTGCAGATCAGCCCACCACCAAAATACTTCAGATTCTAAGATTCTTAACTTATTCCAGAAAGCGAGAAAAAACAGGGAAAATGCAACATTTCTACGAGCATTCGAGGCCTGTTTATGATCCAAGTCGTTCCTTTCCTCCGACTGCATATCAAAATAATAGGTTAATGTGCGCAATTAAAATAGCAGCTTCCTCTCACTATCGTATGAAAGGGTTAAGAGCGCCCCCTTGTTTCTAGTCACTGTCAGTTACGTCAACATTCACTAACTGGAGATGTATAATATACACTCAGGTTTCGTCAAAGCTCCTTGATGTGTGTACAAGATTTTAACTATTTCAACAAAGCTGGATATATTTAAATCAGATCACAGCTTTTTTTCACAGATAAAGTTATGACAGATTTCCCAAGCCTATATTTCGATTAATGGAGATATTTCCAACTTACACTTTAAATAAACCACACATATTGGGTAGTGCGTTTATTACTTTTGGAGTATTGTTTTCCTGTCAGTGACGGAGTACCCACGAGTTCTTCATCACTAATACAAAAACAATATTCATAAGCTTTATAACCGTTTTAAAGAGCAGCAACTACAGCTGGCTCCAGGGAAAGGGAATTCGACATCACCTTCACTACCCATGTTCTAGATATCTTACCTTCTCTACCCGTGTTCTAGAAGTCCATGCTGTACGGGTCCACGTTATCCGACTGTGTCCGAGTTCCGAGGTGCGCACGCGGTGACTGCGCGCGCTGCCCTTCTCTCCCAAAGTTGCCGAAAAAAGCGGTAGTTTACAGTCGCGAGCAGGAAACGAGGAGGCGAAGCGTTACTTGAGATGCGATACGCGTAGCTCTTCCGATCACACTCTTCACCCTGATATTACTTTGACCTGTGTGGATTGTAGGATATCAGCAAATATGAAGAAGTTACAATTCAGACGGGTTTCGTTCGGCTTCTTTGTGAACAAAACACAAGTTTTCAGCGCCTTATTAAAACGCCGCCCAGGCGTCTCACAAGCTTCGTGATGAACTTGATCTTATAAGATCCAGCAGCTCTTCATCGACCGTTAGGACAGACTGCACGACACACATAGTAATGGATGGTTTTATGCTTGAAGTATTAACATGCACAGCGTTTTAAATAAACAAAAAAATTCTTCACAAATTACACAGAACTGGATCGAAAAATAGGGAGTATCACAGACAGGACAAACACTTCTATCAAACCATTACAGCCAAAACGTTGATACAAAACAAATTGAAACAGAACGATATTCATTTAACCAAAACGCCATGGCCATACCGTCCTTAATAATCAGTATGAACAGTTTATTTACTTGAGCTTAGACAAAAAGTGACACTCTAATCACGTCTTCAACACTCGTCACTGGCTTGGACGCTAAGAAGGTTGGGGTACAAACGGCTAGAAATAACAGGACATGCCATAAGCGATTAAGAACTTTGCAATGAATGATTAAGAGAACAACAATATCGTGATCAATGTGTATGGACAGGCTAATGAATTATTTATGAAAAAAGATAAGCAGGAGGAATCATATCAGGGGCATTAGAACAGATACAATTTAAAAAACCCATAGGTCGCCAATAAAGAATGTAAATAATAATAAATGCTTATTCGATAGTCCAGAGTGTGGATTATTTAGACTGTGCTAAAAAAAAAATCACAGATGTGTCTGTTAAAAAAAAAAAAACAACAAAGAAAAACACCAAAGCATAGTTGCATAAGGGAATTACTGGGGCTTCTATTGGCACTTCTAGCTCCGTATTTAAATGTGACTGATCTGCATCAATAGTAAACCTTTTCAGAAGAGTGAACAATACCATGCAAACGTTCTCCTCAATGCACCAAAATGAACATTAAACCAATCATGTAAATGCCAAGTTGTAGAGCTCGATGTCAGAGATCGAAGAAACACAAGAGCTCCCACTGGTGGTCAAGACAAGGAATTGACAAACACACAAACGCATGAATACGTTGTAGATAGTGAAAAGGGTTAGAGTGGAGCACTGGACAACAATTAGGACCCAGCCCTCAGAACAGCGACAGTTCGCCATATGACAAAGTCCAGCAGAGGCAGCCCTTTTAGCTGAGCACCACATGGCGGTCGAAGACGGACTTGCGCTGTTCCTGGACCTGTCTTCTCCAGCGCTGCTGGGCGTGTTCCACTTTGTTCAACACGTTGGGACGAGAACGCGAGCGAGAAAGCACATCGTGCGCGTTAGCAAATGGCTGCTGGTCCTGCAAACGCAAAGTAAAACATCCATTTACATGCCCCGTTTGTGTGACAAAAACAGGCCGTTCCTATACAGCTGTAATGCTCGGTATTTCTGAACTATTTGGCTTCGACTGCCAAATGCTAATCCAGACAGTTTAATCACAGAGTTTAGACTTGCTCACGATTTTTCAGTAATAAACGGTAACATCACACCATGACCACGCAAACATTAATTACATTTTAGAGAATTTCCAGACTTGGGCTGTTTCACCATTTTAAGCGGCATCTATCCTCCGAGTCATAGTTTCTTTTGAAAACGTGAATACGTTCATCAACGAAAACTGTAAAGAATAGTCAAATGAACTGGACTCGGATAACGTCCCGAACTTATCGCAGTACGGTTGAAACAGGCCGAACCAGGTGCACCACATTATGAACCTCCACCACCAGGTTCACATTGTGCACCACATTATGAACCTCCACCACCAGGTTCACATTGTGCACCACATTATGAACCTCCACCACCAGGTTCACAT
>JAOXYF010000001.1:463546-481022 GCA_028565775.1 Sternarchorhynchus goeldii | reverse complement strand
ATTATGAACCTCCACCACCACCACCAGGTTCACATTGTGCACCACATTATGAACCTCCACCACCACCACCAGGTTCACATTGTGCACCACATTATGAACCTCCACCACCACCACCAGGTTCACATTGTGCACCACATTATGAACCTCCACCACCACCACCAGGTTCATATTGTGCACCACATTATGAACCTCCACCACTACCACCAGGTTCATATTGTGCACCACATTATGAACCTCCACCACCACCACCACCAGGATCATATTGTGCACCACAGTATGAACCACCACCACCACCAGTCTTCAAACAAATGTTATATATTTGTGTGAATCCCACAGGCACCGCCAGCTCATGTGGAGTGTAGCAGGTTAAACTAGCCGGTTTGTCCAGCTCTCCGGTCCCCTACTACTGCAGCTATTCTCACTGACCAGCAGGGTGAGGTACAGCTCACCTCGAGCCACCCTACAATCCTCATGGTTAAAAGCAAACTTGAGAAAAATAGCTGCATGTGGTAAATGGTGGATCTTCAATAAAACGTCTTATCCATGCTCGTCTCCAATTTAGTTGTTTTTTTTGTTTGTTTTTTTTTTTACATTTTGGTAGGTTTGTTCCGTCTTTGTTCTTTTTCGGATTTGCTTCACAAACATGCAGCAGGCAAAATAACAGCAGTGTGAAACATAGCCATCTTGAACACATGTCCCTTAGTTCAGTGTTAGAGTTTTAAAGTGTTATGATCAACAAAGAAAACAGTCCTCTTAAATGTTCATTTACACTGTGAACTTAAAGAACTTAAACGAGTTGCAAAACAGTTGCTTAACCTCTTGTACACAGAACCGAGTGTGGTTCATTTAAGAACCTTAAGGATGAAAGTCAGAGAGGCATCCAGTTGGATCGTCCACTTACCCCAACATCATCATCACTCTGGATGAGCTGCGAATGTCCAAAAAGTCGTCTCTTGAGCACAGGCTCGAGCAGAGTGAGGTACACCATATAGAGCAGGAGTAGCCCCAGTACAGACAGATAAATGATGATGGTCACCTGCAAAACAGGAACAGCTGCATATCGGTCTGTACCTAGAAACCTGCAGCCATTTACCAATCAGCGTCCAGTCTGGACTCACTGGTGCTCAACGCTGCCACACTGTTGGAGAGTCACACATCATAGGAGCTGGGGCAACGCCAAGCACATCTCACTAGAGAAAACTCACTTTGATAGTTCCAGAACTTCTCTCCTCATATTTGCATTCGCAGCGTAAACAGTAAGCCTCCACGTCCTTCCCTTCAACTGGCATCGGTTCCACAACATGGAGGCAGTTGCTATATAGAAATGCATCGGCCAACGTTAGGCACTCCTCTGCAAAACCAAATTACTGATTAAAGTGCTGCACAACTTAAAATAGTTGGAATACCACTACGTACCAATCCTTCAGTGAAACATTTTGATTGTAGATCTGTCCCTCAATGTCTTTGTAGGGTGGGCAGATGCATTTACATCGGATATCCTCTGAATTCTGTGAAAAGGAAAATATGTCATGTGCATGAAAATGCACTATATTGTGTGCTCGACCTAACGAGTCATGAACACTCGTAGCCAGAGGGTGCTGCATGAATAACCACTGTAAGCTGTCGTGGCAATCATTAACGTTTTAATATGTTTGCTTGCTAGATTACCAGCAAGCCTATTTTTTCATCTAACCGAAACATGTTAACTACCGGCTGGGAAGCGTTAGCATTATCGAGCCACCTAACGTAGGTTAGCTGGTTTAGCTAACGTATCTTAACAGGGTCGCATCCGCCTAACTGAACCGAAATAACGATGACACTTACGAACAACGCAAGCTTAACGTTATGCAGCAGTCGGTAAAATATCACAGAAAAGTTAAAAATACACATTGCATCGGCCTTTACCTTGGCTTCGGTCTCCTGTACCGACAACGTCAAAAGAAAACAAACCACCATCAACAGACTGACAGCGTCCAGGAAGCTGCGTGTGGACATTTCTACGTGCAGCGCGAGCAAAGCGCAGGAAAACAGGACGGAGGTCTGAGACAGATAGAACAAATATACCTATAAATATGTATATGTACACAGGCGTTCGTGAAATCGTTTGGTTTTGCTTAGATCCTCAAACAGTTGGGCGCTAGCGGGCCTGATCCGATCCTTCCGTAAAATCAGCTGACCGTCATTATTCTGTGCGCGAGACGCTTCCCCCGGAAACACGTTAAGAGGAACCGAGCGCTTCCACGGACGGGCGCGAGCAGAAGCACCGGCACGACAGTTTTTGATTAAACTGTTTTTATGCCATGATTATGTAGCTGTTATCATACGGCTACATAATCTCTATTAAAATCGTATCTCAAGATTGAAATATTTATTCATCAAATGCTTTTACCCAAACAACGTCGCAATGATTAATTAGTTTAAAACAATAACCTACCATGCAAAGGTTGATTTCTGGCTTGCCTGGCTGTTTACAGTTTAATTAGTGCGGTGTGCAGATCTGTTCGGTTCTGCCTCCACACGGAGAGCGTGGGGAACAGGGGCTCGTGCTTCACGAAACCTGCTGCTTCTCATGATTCTGCTCCTTCACGTCAAACTACCGTAATGAACACACGCACGTGACTGCTTGTTTGTTTTTATTTACACGTTAGATGTACAAGCATAAAAATATAACATTTATTTACTCTCTAACAAGTGAATAATCCTTTAATCCTACCACTTAGTCCTGTACTCGGATAAAAGGTTTGTGACCCTTGAATTTCCACAATAAATTTGTAAAGCTTGGGGGTTGCCAAAGCCCCAGAAAATACACCATGAACGTCATTCTTTCATAAGTCTAGAACTGCTTGAACTGAAAATTAATACTTTTTATTCCTGTGAACAAAAGGAAGTATACAGATGTAGTTATAAAAGAGTTGATCATGCAGAAGTAGTACCATGAGTTTAACTGAAGCCAGTATTTTTGTACATAAGAGACGACACATTCAAATCATATCTGCTACTATATCCCTCAGACACTGAAGCTTGTACTATAAGATGCACTATATATATATATTTAAATTTCATATACAAATTTCTCAGAAAGTACTTTTTCCCCCCACATTAAAGACTAAAATTTTTATTTCTTAAAGCATGACCAGTATTTTTCAAAATCAGGGAAATGCCCAATGACCACATCTGATAAAAAACATTTTAAAATGTAAAAAAAAAACCATCCAAAACTGGTTCCACATTCAACACTTAAGTACAGGACTGTCAGAAAAAGCCAAGGTGATGTTCTCCTGCTCCATCCATGCAGCCTTGGTGAAGGGAGGCGACCAATGAACGCAGAGACGGCGCAAAAATGTCCAAATGCACTAATGACAAAACAAAACATCTTTGGACAGCTGGTAACTTTAGATATCAAATGAGCACTTTTCCATTCTGATCAACTTCTGCACAAGTCTCTGTACAGCCAAGACTTTGGAAATTTCTTCAGGTTCATTATACAGCAGGTTGGAGGGAGTGAAATATACCTCGTGTTTCCCTGCAGGCTATTTTTAAGGACGCAAAAAACGCAGGACTTTGGAGCGCAAGAATCGAATAAACGATTTTGGGAACATTTCTCTGGACTCCTGTGCAGTGTAGTTGAAGAAGTTCTGTGGATGAGCGAGGACATCAAAGAGACACTTCATGAGCTTCTTGTCCTGGGGGGGGGTCCAGCATGGATGTTGATCGTCATGTTATTCAAGATGGGGGGGGGGGGAAACAAACAAACAAACAAACAAACAAACAAAAAACACAATCTCACACACTGACAAGATTTATCCACAGGGTGGCACTATATCCTTATGTCAGTATTCAACTCCTATATGGGATCAAACCGTTTACTCAGTTTTCCATAAGAAACACATTTCATTCAATATATAAACACTTCAAAAACTTCCCCTTTACCATACCTTTAGAATTTCTTGGTGATTTTCTGAGGCGTATAATCTCCCATCCCTAACTATGTCCTCAATAAGCTCTTGGTAGTCCTCTGAAAACAGAAGAGCAGAACAGCTCACTACACGTGATCTCCGTCTCCAGCTCATCCCACCTTTGCCCTTCCCTTACCATCGTACGTTACGTAAGGCACTTGGAAGCCTTTCCTGCTATTGCCCTCGTTGGACCTAAACTGGATCCACAGCTTCTTGGAGCGAGACGTGAAGGCGATGGGTCTCTCGTACGTTTGGCACGTCTCATATGTCGTCACTGAATTGGGCAGAGCTGTTGACACAGGAATCAAGATATCCGCACGCTCATGCTCTTGGTAAAGACATGCGCAGCAACTAGAGAGAAGACTTTCGTTGCTCACTTTCCTAGTTAGCATCTTACAGGTGCCATGCCAGATTAGTAACAAAATAGAACCAAAATCACTTTGACCTCATGAAGAACCTTGTGCTCGACTTACGGCCCTTCCGCATGACCAAGAAGTCTCCACAGTCGTCCTCCACGGGGAGGAAGACCTCGGGCACCACGATGAGGATCCGGCGCTTGGGGGGTGGGCTGATGTTCCAGGTGCACTCGATGTTAGCTGGATACTCACCAGGGTAGTTGGGTGACTCGATGAAGCCGGTGTAGTCTCCCAGCTCGCCTCCACAGCGCCTGTCTGGGGTGAGGTGAAGGGTCAAACACCACCTACACCTACTCCTACTCCTACTACTGCAAAAGCAACTTAAAAAAAAACAAAAAAAACATTTTTGATCCTTTTTATGTGTTCTAAGATCAGCCAATTTTTCCCCACAAACTAGAAATCAGACAAAAATTGTGGAGCCACTTGGGAATAATAAAGAAGAGTAAACCTGATTTCATCCTGGTTTCAGTACATCCACATTATTACAGACCAACAGAACTGATACCTGCCTGGTTCCCCAGTGCCTGTTCTGGTCGGCGAGGTTCCCCTTTGCGAGGTGTACCTTCCTTCACTTACTTTTGCACTGCGTGATGTTGGTCGAGCCGTCGTAGTCGGTGGTGGTGTTTCCAGGACAAGAAGCGCAGTAGTTCTGGCCAAACTCCAGCTGGTAGGTTCCCACTGGGCAGCGTGTGCAGCGGTGGGTGCTGGTGTTGTAGTAGTGTCCTGGAGAGCACTGCACTGTGGGTAACAACATGGGGCATTACACCAGGAACCTTCCAGAAACACCGCCTCCACCCATAAAGTGTGAGGAAGACTCACACTTTACAGCGTCTACACTGCTGAAGGGCCCCAAGAGCAGGGGGTCCTTACCTTTAGTCTCACAGGCCTGGAAAGATGCCGCACCTTCATACTTTGTTACGAGAAATCCCCCACAGGGGAAGCAGGTGGTGCGGCCCCTTTCGGGCTGGTAGGTGCCACGCGGGCACGGCCGACATGGCACAAAGCCATCATGAGAGAAGTGCCCAGGAGAACACTGCCCTAAAGGAAGTAAGGAAGGGAAAACCAGCCATGTTAAGGTGGAAGACAGGGGAGCTGTGAAGCCCAAACCTTTCCCACCATCTCTCAGGAGTTTACAGAAGCTTCCCACAGTGCCTGAGTGATGGACAGGCCACTGAGATGGTCCAGACAGGCTTTTTTTTGTTGTGTCTATCAGGAAAAAACAGAAGATTTGGATCCTAGAGGCCCAGCGCTACTGATAACAGACCCTGAGGAACAGAAACAGCAGTGTCTTGTCTCCTTACACAAAGAGTGAAAGACTCGGTTCCACTCACTACATCACACACACCATCTGCTCAAGAGATTTTTATCAACACAGGTAAGCTTCCCTCTCATTCCACAAACAAAAGGCAGGATGTGATTCATACAAACACTTTCAGGGCACAGGAGAAAAAGCCTGATAAATCAAAGCTATAAAGATAAAAAATGTTGCTGGGATAAAGCTTCGCCAAAAACATCACCGATCAGGCCGCCAACAGCTCAGATGACCTGAGAGGAAGAAACCTCAGCGTGAGGCGTAGTGAAGGTGTTACATGTGCAGGAGTGGTGGGTCTTGCCTCACCTCCACACTCAGCCAGGCTCCGCGCTCCTGCGGGTCTCGGGGCGACCTTGCCCTTCACGCCAGGACAAACCACGCACGACACTTGCCCTTCCTCATCTTGGTACGTGCCGGCAGGACACAGGACACACCTCCCCTGCTCAACGTCGTGGTACGTGCCAACAGTGCAGCTTACTGGTGGGAGGGAGAGAAAGGGCAGACCGAAAGGCTGACGGGGCGAAAAGCGCAGCAAGGCTCTGCTCTTCCACCCAGCAGCCCTCACATGAAGTCATTTAATAAGGGCGTCGTGAATCGCCTACGGCTCTGCCAAGCCGGGCGGCTCGCGAGCCGCACACATCAAACGTCCTCGCTCACGTCCACAGTCCCGTCCCTGCACCGTGCTGGATCAGCCCAGACGGCACACGCACTCCGGGAGGGTGTCCGTCTCCCACCCCTCACACGAACCCACAGTCTCTGATTACAGGGAGGCCAGCAAAAGGCTTTTAATGTTTGCTTTGTAAAGACCAAACTGTCCTGAGTAATTTACAGCAATCCCTTGAAATGTGTTTTGCACTGGGATGAACCAGCCACAGTTCACAGCAGAAACAGCTGAGGGGGGGAAGTGAGTCTCAACACTTAAATTCAGGGATTTAAAAACGTTGAGTGTTTTGGAAACGTGTTCATCGCTGCAGCTTGGTGTTGTAACACCAGGTCACACGGAGCCTAAGAAATACATCATTTACTCCACCATTGATTACGACTCCACTCCCCCCACTAAAAAAAAAAAACACTACAGAAAATGTAACGAGCAGTTTTCACACCATTTTTGTTTCTCTTAAAAAGCCATGAAGGGCTGCAGTTGTATTGTCTCATCCAGGCTTTTATCTTCAGGAGAGAGAGAGGAAGAGAGAAGGAGCAGAGAGACTGAACCTTGAAGTCTTTCAAATGCAAAGCAGTGATTCTATTGAGTTCTCAAACTGATGGTCCCAAAGAAGTTTGAAAGACCTTTCACCTCCGTTCCCTGGAACTCTTGTGTATTTGATGGCCGAGGCAAACACTATGGCATCACGGTGGTTAGGAGCTGAACCCAACAGAAGGGGTCAGAACCGGCCCAACGGCTCTCCGTGCCCATCGAGTGCAGCTGATGCTAATCGATTTGCACGAGTGTTGCTGAAGTCAGTTTTCCAGAGCAGTTCACAAGCCAGAGTGGTTCTGAACAAACCCTTCCTGAGGAGGAATTTGGCACTTAAACCACCCGCTTGAACAAACAGCCCTGCTGAAACGTCTCCCTTATGAAAACAAACACCCCAACAATAACGTGGCACGTCTGCACAGCGGGAGGAGAGGAGAACAGTGCGAAAACCAGCAGACCGTCCAACCTTCAGCTGTTTAAACGCTTGGACACCTTGCATCAGACATGTTCACCACGTACAACGGCATTCCAAAAGTAAAGCACCAGATCGTTTTATAGCCAAGTCACATGAGAGCGGAGAGCAGCATGAGCAGTACCCGATGCCTCCAGCAGCCTGGGGAGGATCTAATAAAGGCCCCTTTCTCCCTCGCTGGAGCCGAGAGGCAGTGCTGATGTGCGGATTTTCCCCCTCACCCTCCACTGCAGGCCCCACTGGGGTTTACAATGGAGTGGGTAAACTGAAAAGGCTAAACTGCACTTAGCAAAGGCGGATGGTGTGGGGGAGGGGACTACGGCAAGCCAAGAAATATAGCAGCTTTTAAAGCTGGGGGTTAACGCTCCTTTTGAGCTGCTCTTGGAAATGGTACTTGTGTGCCTCTGAAGTGATCCTCCCTGCAGGCTGGCGAAGCCCCGGGCAGGCGGTGTGAGAACACGCCCCCAGCCCCAACATGCCACTGTGCGCGCGGGAGCCTGGCAAACCTAAACCCCAACCCACATGAAAGATCCAGCCGTCGCCTAAGAGCAGCGCGCGGTGGAGACCGGCGTCGTGGGAGCTGACGGAAAGAAGCTTTGAAACGCCTGCTTTGATCCAAACTGAATTAGAAGCCATTGTACATAAAGATGAACGTGAGCCTGTTAATTTCACTTCAGGACAACTCTGTTCTTGGTCTTGGAGTGGAAACTGCAGTTTTAATGGATCTTATGCTTGTAGCCCCCTACTGGCACGGAGAGGGAACATCCTGCAGCCAGGAAACGAGGACACAGTCATCCAGTTGGAAAGACTTGAAGCTTATATAAAATACACACGAAATATAAATGAGACACTCAAACACTTGTCTGAGAAATGAGAATGTAACAGAACAGCTGTTTACACCCAGACAGAGAGAACCTCATCCTGTCCATCACACCAGTCCTTTAAAAGCTAAATGGAGCCCCAGTATTACGGTGGGACCATAAATAAGGTTCTCCACAAACAGAACTCTCAGTATGGTCCATTCTCCTGGTGCTGTTTCTGGAAGGAACAATGAATCATCCATCCTAATGGTCCACCAAGACTTCCCAACCCTTAGAGTGGTTAATTCCAGGGGAGCAGGGAGCACAGCGTAGCAGAGATAGGCACGGTGGTGCCCCTCTGGAGGCTAGCCAAGGTAGAGACTGAGCAAGGTTGGCACCAGGGGTAGTCAGGTTGGCACCCAGAGGCAGATCATGATGGGGGACAGAGTTGATGAACATCAGCTGGGCCAGAACCTGCTTTCCTGCCAAGAAAACTAACAGCAGAGTTTAAAAAGTGTACCTGCAGGTGATGTGTACAGAACGTTGGACTCTGAAATCGAGTCTGAGCCACTCACCACATTTCCTATCGAGCAGCACTCTTCCCACACCGCAGTGGCCGGCAGGCTGCCCGGGCCGAACCAGCTCGTCCTCCGACCCGACAAAGCGAAGCTGGAACTGCTCCCTATTGATGGCCTTGCGAAGAGTCCGGAGAGTCTTCCTCAGCCGCTTCTCAGCACGCCGCCTTGTACACGCCAGGCCGCAGCCGTCTATGAAGAGAAACACTGGAACGTTCGCTATGGAAACGCACCAACACACATGCACGCCCCAGGCGGGGCCTGGACTCCAACACCCCCCATGACCTCAAATTCGTCCCCCATTTCAGCCAATCGCAAAACAGGAGATACTTTCACTGCTATATTTAGTAAAAAAGAAGCAGACATCCGTCAGCGGCGAATGCGAGTGGACAGCGAGGGGCAGAAGGTGGAGTTTAGCAGACTGACGGACACACGGACGGACCACGGCCCAACCAACCTGTGACCTCCTCCAGGTTCACGTCCAGCTCAAACTGGGCAGTGACGGAGGAGCCCTCCTCCTCCTCCTCACCTGCCTTGCGCCCGTGACGGCCGTGTGCCCGGCGGCCAGATGAGACACACTGCAATCTGATGAAACTGAACTCGATGTACTCCACCTCCCTGCTGTCTGCATAAGCACAGGCACAAAAAAAAACAAATGTGGGTACAGCAGATCGTCCAACCACAGAGCTCGTCTGGAGCAAAGCACGGCTGCCAGGACCATTGGGAAGGCGCAGATATTGGATCCTAAGTGGTGTCAAAGTTCATCTCAAAAGGAGGCGACAGCTAAAGTTGGTACTTGTATGCTCTCGCAGGTTCACGATGGCTTCAGCAGGCCAGGACGTCTCCTCGGAGTTTTTACCTGACAGCGCTGTGCTGGAGAGTTCAGCAAGCTTCTCCCCACTCACTCTGCACTTCCCCTGGCCAGATTTAAAGGTGACGGCAGCTTTGAGCTTGTGCATGCAGGATGGGTCCGGCTCTGGTGGAACACAGAAGCCCTCAGCACCCTGTCAATACCTCACACGTACAAAACACTGGAATCAGCGCACAGACCTGCAGCTAGACAGTGAGTCCAGCTGTCATTCCACTGCCCTGAGGGCAGACCACCAAGGGATGTTCCACAGCTCACTGTGTACCAGTCCTCAGTACCTACACACACACACACACACACACACACACACACCCACACACACACACACCCCCAGACAGAGGGACAGGTGGCAGTGAGAGACCCAAGAGGAAAGGTGGTAGCAGCATGACTCCCGGAGCCCCAGCACTTACCACCGCTGATGCTCACCTGCGGCTGGCAGGTGAGGTGACAACGCTCTACCCCTCCACTTCTGCTGCAGGTCAATGTGGGTCTGGCTGGTGCAGAACCATCTGCTTCTGAACGCAGAAGATCATAGCAAACTCACAGACACTGGCTGATGCAAGGCGCCTTCCATCAGCCAGAGAGCTTCAGGCCAGACAGTGAGAAATCCATCACGCATCAGAAAGCAGAGTCCAGTTAGTAGTTTGAAAGTGTCAGCAGTCACAAAGAAAGGAAGCAGAAGAGCAACAGAACTCCAGTATCTCCTGTTTTTAACTCCCACCAGCATCAGGGTTTGCTGATGTTAGACTTGTTCGCTCGAACACAGAATGCACGACTCTCCTCCTGCCGTCTTACCGACACAGTCCTTCCTGTTCCAGTGTAGTCTGGAGCCTGCTGGACAGAGACACTGGAAGCCGCCCAAGGTGTTCTCACAGGTGTGGCCACACCCTCCGTTATTCACACTGCATTCGTTCACGTCTAAGAACCAAATCAAAACATGGATCAAAATTCCCTCAGTGAATCATTTTGAAGAAAAACAACAAAAAAACTGCATTCAATTATTGACTTGTTTGATCTTGCAAAAACTGATCCCTCACCATGAGGTTTTATGACCAAAATGCTTTACTATATCCACAGCATTGAAAGATCTTCTAATGCTCAGCGTTTGCTCTCCGTTCTCATTTCTTGCCTCAAGCTCCCACATTTAACCCTTGTATGTCAAACCAATGAGCAGAGCTTTAACGAGGGAATACGAGCGTGTGGTTCTCCAGAGCCTGTTACCTCCACAGTGTGTGACGCCGTAGAGAGAATAGCCCTTCTTACAGACACACTCAAACCTCCCTGGCAGGTTCACACAGGTGTGATCACAAGTGCTTTCAAAGTAGCACTCGTCAATATCTAAAATGAAACAAAAAGGCATGGTTTTACGTTATTTAGGCATGTATGCATGTGCATATCAGGAGTTCACACCAATTCTGAATATTAAAAACAATCCAAGTTTTGTTTAATAATAATAAATCATCATAATAGTGAGAACTGCATTCCCCTTAGGGCTGGTACCAAAGACACTGTGTGTGGTGTGTTTGGGGGTGTGTGGGTTTTACTCAAACATATTCTTAAACCTTTATACTCAGTCGAGTTAAAGATCTTCAAAGGAATTCTGCAAGTTAACACTGGCTTCTCGAGCGTCCCACCCAGCCTTATCTCTCGGGCTGCCTCCCTGCATCTCCCCCACCATGTTCCTGGCATCGCAGGTGGGTGGGGGGAGGGGCCAGGGACACCTACCTTGGCACGAGCGCTCGTCCGTCAGCAGCTTGTAGCCCTTACGGCAGCCGCATTCAAAGCTGCCGACCGTGTTCCTGCAGAACTGCTCACAGCCACCGTTGTGGAACTCGCACTCGTCGATGTCTGGAACACACAGGGGAGGGAAGAACCAGGGTGGGTGGGGTAATGCTGGAGTTGGCAGGGCTTCGAGCACACATGCAAGTGGGCACACCTTCGCAAGTTTTGCCATCTGGCTGGAGGGAGAAGCCCACTGGGCAGCTGCAGCGGACCCCTGTGGAGGTGTCCTTACAGGTGCTGTCACATCCTCCGTTGTTCACCGCGCACGTCTCTGGAAAACGGATCCTCCAGTCAGAATCATACAGGCCCACGCAGTCATACCGACTTCCTACACAACAGCATCACATGCACAATATCCCTTCAACACCAGCTTGAAGCAGATTCTCAGTGCATCTACAATGACCACAGTCGTTGTGAGACTACTGGAGATAACTGGTCTCCACATCTAGCAGGGCTGTGAGGGAACACCAGGGCAACAAGTCTTCATGCTCTTAAGCGTAAGGAAAACAGTCCCTGATCTACACAAATCAGAATGAACCAGACAAACAATAGAGACTCATCAATACACCAATAACTGAAAACAAATAGCTCATTTGTTTAGTGCCACAAGGTTTAGACAGAAGTCACCGTCGGCAAACTTCAATCCAGAGAACACGCTGGTGTTCACGGAGACGCCCTCCATCTCTGCGCCTCCACACAGCCATGTGTGTGAAACACCACACCATTATCAAGACGTGGCTCTCAGGAGTCAGGCTGAGGACGATTCTCTGCCATTTCACAGTTTGCTTCAAGTCCTAAGGAATTCCCAGCATGTGTAGGACGTACACCTCTAAATTTCCACTCGTGCTAGATTCCATGGTAACTATAGTTGCTGCTTCAAAAAGGGCTTTAGCTTTAGATCAGAAGAGAGGTGATCTCACTGGAGCACTGATCTGCAGCCCAGGATCTGGACAGGATCCCAGTTGTGTGGTGTGAAGTTTACGCAGCAGATGTTTACCCATGAGCAGCCGCCGTTTGACACGTTTGTCCACCTCAGCGAGAGAAGCAGCACAGGGATCCGATGTGGTGCCACCAGCTTCATCTCGTTCTGAAATGGAGTCAAAGCAGTTAGAACCAGGACTGGACGGTTAGAACCGGTCCCATTCACAAGATCAGTAAAGGTGCAACGCAAGAGACATTGTTCAAAAACAGCAGTTTTGTTTCCTGTCGAGATCAGAATCCTCTTAGTGGAACTTGAGCCCTTTACCTAGATGCCCTTTGACTAATCATGGACATGCATCATTCACAACGCTGTAGGACATTCCTTCAAAAGTTTCTCCAAACTCTCGTGAAGGACGAGAACCTAAGAGTTGATATCACACACAGCCGCACAGCCTGATGGGCCGCGGTCCACGACACCATCACCTGATCTCATGTCCCCACTCTGCCTGATGAACAAGCTGAACAGATACATACAGCAGCACCATCTGATCCAGCAGCTCGGAGGCAGCTGAGTGTTACAGACCTCCCTGCCAGCACCACCCCAGGCAGAGCGCGGTGTTTGTGCCCGAGCCATGAGCCATGAACACAGGGAAGATAGTGAAGAGAGTAAAAGACAGATAACGCTGGCAGGACAGCAGGAGGGATGAGGAGGTGATAACCACAGACCTCACACACACTCGTCTGCAGATGTGCAGCCTGCAAGCGCCAGCTGTTGCTCCTCACTATCTGATCTGTGTGTGTGTGTGCGCACGCGCAGAGAGATCATCATCTGCTCTGTTTAGATATGGATGAAATATGGATCAGCTTGCCAAGAAGCACTCACAGTATGGAGGTGGTGTGCAGGAGTAGGACCTGCTGGGTGACTGCTACATGCAGAACAAACAGCAAGACAGACTCTGGTGACCCCTCACCTGTGCAGGAGCGCCCGTCAGCCTGCAGGATGTACCTGGTATGACACCTGCATGCGGGCCCCTGCTCTGTGTCCTCACAGATGTGTTGGCAGCCCCCATTTCCATGGTTGCACGTCACTAGGCAACAAGCACAACAAGGTCAAGCAGACAGGTTATACGACAGAGCAGTACTCGAGGGCAGATCAGGAGCCCCTTACAGACACGTACGGATGCAGCTGTACTGGTCCTTGGCCAGCTCGAACCCTGGCCGGCACTCGCAGGACACGCCCCCTTTTGGAGTCTCCCTGCAGATGTGGGCACAGCCATGTTTCTTGTTCATGCAGCTCAGGCCTTCTGTGAGGAAGAGGACTCTGTTAGCTGGCCTGTTAGCATTGTGGGTAATGTAGTTCAACTACTGGAAACTACGCTAGGTAATGTCATTTTCCACTTAGGTTCATTTAACTCCCACCCCAACATCAGAGACGGTTACTGTTTGCACATTTAGCTTTTTTCTACCTCCTCACCTCTCAGTCTCACCAGTAAAGGTAAACATACCTCCCTCATTTGCTATGCACACTTACATTTTTACCAACTTAACTGCAAGTTACTCAAGCTCCAGCCAGATTAATAGCAATTACCATTTAAAATTAACATACACTTATAACCTGATACTTTTGTCTCTGTACACACCCGGGTGTATAACTTCAGCTTCAGTGCCATTTAAACCCCTGCACTCTGACCTGCCATTACTAAGCTCTGCTTTATATAAATACAGCAGGCCAGGTTTCCCCATTCACTCTGACCGACGAGGGACGTGTTAATAGGGTTTAGCAAGTTTGCCCAGAGAAACCCAATGGGGTGGAAAACCTTGCAAACCTCAGTTCATTTTACAGAGGGGAGGGGTGGATGGGTGGAGGCAACAATACTTGCAGCTGAGAAGCTACAGACACATAAAAAGGTGCTTTATTCTCATGTAGCAGCAAAGGCCCCAAAGGGCCAAGTGTTGCAGTTATCAACTCGTTTTGTTTGGCAGAACGTGGGACTGCATTTCCCACAGCAGGGGCTCCTCAGGAGCCAGATAATGACCTGGAGAGGAGCCACAGTCTAAAAGCCATCACCCCCATTCTGCTGTCAATCACAAAACCTTGTGTGGAGGACATTTACGAATCAGCCCAGCATCTGCTTCAACGTTAAGCCCACCACCTCAGCTAAACACAATGATGCACAAAATCTCTACGAAGGCTTCACTCCTGGACTCACTGGTACCAGAAGGATGTTATTTTAGCAGCTGTCATGTTTTCTTCAAAGCTTTGATCAAGACTTCCTGAGGCAGATTTACTGGGAAGGAGCAGATTTACTGAAGCACTATTTTCCCCCACTACTAGCTGCCATCAATGCCCAGTCTGGTGCTGGACTCCAGACGAAGGTGTTGTATTGCCCAGCAGAGCTTTTAAGGCAAACTCAAACGTAAAGCCTCAGCACTGGATTACTAACTTAAAGGTCCAAGTACTCGCAGTTCAAACGGTTGGCTGTAGGTGGCGTCTCACCCACAGAGCGATGGATGCACGTGTGTTGATTGTCACTGAGGAAGAAGCCCTCCTTGCACTGGCACCTGTAGCTGCCCATGACGTTGACACACACGTGCTGACAGCCTCCATTGTTCAAGACGCATTCATTCACATCTATAAAGGAAGCAGGTCAGAGAGCATGATGTCCAGAACACTCCACTCTGCAGCTCCGCAGTCTGGGTCTTCCTCACAGTGAAAAACAAGACTGTTTAAACAGCATATCCTAAAAGACATTATCCAAGGCTGAAACGCCTTTCATTTATTCTGAGAAAGTCCTATACCATCCAGCACAGATTAGGAGAATAACGACAGTATAAAAGTGACGCAGTGGGTCTCAGTAGAGATACTCAATAGATCAAATTAGGTCATCACACTTCTACGTTTCCTTAAAGCTTGTTACCGAGACAGTTGTGTCCGTCGCGTGCTAAACGGAACCCGTCATGGCAAGTGCAGCGGTAGTTGCCCGGTATGTTGTTACACTCGTGTACGCATCCCCCGTTGTGCACATCACATTCATCAATGTCTAGGAAACGAAACACAAGTCACGCTTGATTTCTGCGTATTAAAGAAAGTAACTAAATATTTCTGAAAGAAACAATCATCGGCTTTTCAAACAGAACATCAGGTGCGAGCTGTCAATAAATTTAAAGTGACTTTCATTCTTATTCAGTAATTATTCCAGACTACGACAACAGATTTAAGTCAGATAAATTGTTTTAGAACAGATGAACGAAGAGTACCTTCACACTGTTTACCGTCGCCTTTAAAGCCCGATTTACATATACACTTGTAAGATGTTTGAGTGTTTTGACAAATGGCGTCAATGTGACAAGCATCACTTCCCTCTGTACACTGGTCCGCATCTGCACATAAAGATCAGCAAGCATCGATTTAGGCTGCTATTTAAACAGCGAGACTGTGTTGTGAACTCTATATAATAGATCCGCCTATAAATAAAGTAACGTTTGACGTACTAGAAAGTCTCCTTGTCTAAACAGTTCAGCTGCGCTTGAAATTTGGAGGGGAAAGACGCGAGAGTGTAAACAAAGCAGTAATAAGCGCGTGCGTAAAGAGAAGATCCTTACCAGGGCTGTGTGGAAGCGCCGCACTTTGGCGAGTATTTAACAAGAGCAAAAACAAACAAAAGTCCCTCGTAATACAAATAGCTCCCATGTTGATAAGTTACACGTTTGAATGTGTCCTCAAAATGACGCGTTTAGCCCGCTCTAAAGAGGTGCATCAGTGTTCGCCTCATTTTAATTCCAATTTGTAAACCGACTTGCGCTCACAAAATAGTTAGGAGTTGAAGAAGAACCTCTTTCTCTCTCTGTATGAGTGTGTGTGTGTGTGTGTGAAAGAGAGAGAGCGAGAGAGAGAGAGAGAGAGAGAGAGAGATGGGCTGGGGGTGGTGCTGGGGTGGGGTGGGTAGAAGTAGGGAAGACGGTGGATTTAACAGGCGCCTCTACGCAAAACAACCCTGATGCTTCAGTAATCTGTGTGCTACTGCCTAATAACTAAGTTTCTTACGAATCCTGTTAACCTGACGGCAGGAAATTATCTCCTTTTATAATAAATACCGCCTGGTTGTCACTAACCTTTTTAATTAATTGACCGACGTTTAGCCAAATTGGCTATTCTTGTGTAGGTTAATGGTAAACATTTTAAAACTACACTAGGTTAAAGCTACGATATTCTTGACTGCCGTATGTTCAGATGTGCTTTTTTCAGGCAAAGTCTAAGTACAAACATTTCATTATCGTTAACGTGGAACTTGGAAGAAATTGGGAATGAACAGTTCTGCAAATGCAAATGGTATAGCGCGACCTCTATAGGCAACTGGCTGCAGTGACCAACTTGAGAGCCTAAACGGGTCTGTTTTATTTTTAAAATGGCAAAGTGCTTTAAGACTGGCTTGAGACTACCATGCATGTGGCGTTCAAACGCAATTTGCTGTATTAATTGTGTAATACATTTAGTGTCGCATAAATTAAAGGATTTTTTATATTTCAAGTTCTTACGAGCTCCAAGTCATTAGATGGCGATGTTGTCAGCACGCTACAGTATTATATTATAGGAGACATGAGAAAGTCACCAATGAAAATAAATAAATAAATAAATAAATAGAGACGAAAGGGAAGGGTGAAGCACCGCCTGTTTGTTGAACGGAACGGCAGTCCTGCGTATCCTCCATCTGAAATTGGTGTTTTTAATAGAGTAGCTCAGCCTTTACTCGCTACCATGGATCCCAGCACGACGATTCTCCGAGTAAAACGGAAAAGAGGGACCGATCCGGCCGATGCCTTGTTACTGGCGTGTAAACGGATCCGACCGGAGACCAGCGCAGCCCAGTCCGCGTCCGAACCGATCCCAGAGCCCGAGGAGACGAACATAGAAAATTCCGTTTTCAAACTCGTGGCAACGGTAGCCTCGCAGGTAACGCGAACGGACGGCTGTTTTTACCAGTGAGCTAAGCTAACGATGTTAGCAACACAGCTCCTGTTATTATGATACACAGTGAGCTAAGCTAACGATGTTAGCAACACAGCTCCTGTTATTATGATACACAGTGAGCTAAGCTAACGAGGTTAGCAACACAGCTCCTGTTATTATGATACACAGTGAGCTAAGCTAACGAGGTTAGCAACACAGCTCCTGTTATTA
>JAOXYF010000001.1:426620-440924 GCA_028565775.1 Sternarchorhynchus goeldii | reverse complement strand
ACTACCCTCACTCACTGTAGAACTACCCTCACACACTGTAGAACTACCCTCACTCACTGTAGAACTACCCTCACACACTGTAGAACTACCCTCACTCACTGTAGAACTACCCTCACACAGAGTTAATGCAGAATTATGTTTACAGCAGTTTTGGCCCCAGTGAAACACATTTCTTTACCTCCACTTTTTTTCAGTGCAATATCATAAAGCACCACCCCGACCTGCAGGATATGCTGAATACACTCAAATAACCCTCTTTATAAATGCCCTTGTTACTCAAATAATCCTCTTTATAAATGCCCTTGTTACACAAATGTGATTTTTTTTTAAGAGGCTTTGAAGAGCTTAGAAAAGCTCTTTTTCGTCTTGTTCTAGCTCTGCTCCGGGGAGTGAAGCATGTGCTGCTGGGTGGAGCTGGTGCTGGAGCCATCGTGGCTGAGTTTGCCCCGCTGCATCCGCTCCAACATGAAGAACCGTAACATGAGGAAGAACCCTGTGGAACAACAGCCTGTGGTCATTTGAGGCCATAATTACATTCTCTTTTTTTTGGAAACACTGAACAAAGACTTTCAGCTGTTCAGAGGTTTCACACTGGAAGGCAGAGGTAAATGTATGGCTTCACCTCCCAGTACTGGTGGGAACATGTTAGAGGTAATATGTGCCTTCTGGTATCACAGCTACAGGACCTGCGTGATCTTCCTGTTACACCGTTTCCTATCTAGACAGTTTTGGCCTTCGGGTAAATGTGTCTCAGGCGACATGGTGACAGAAACACACCCTGTAATGAGTTGATGATGCAGAAAAGGAATACGACGATTTCTGAAAGCGGCCCGAAATTGAAGAAGGCCAACCCCCACGTAGTGCCGAACAGACAGCTGAGCCCCCAGAGACTGAGGAACGCCACGCGCCTCTTCTTCCACTCGGGCCATCTTTGGATCTGCCTCACCACCACAATGAGCATGACGATACCCAGGATAACCAGAGCAGCCAGCAGACCCACGTTAGTGATGTAATGAGCCAGCAGGGCGCCGTGAGAGTCCCGCATCCAGCACCTACGAGAGAGTCCAGGACCAGCTGAATACTGTTAAACAATATTATTCAAAATGTATTATATTGACAAAATATTTCCATATGGAAGTGTTTTTATGTGTGGGTGTAAGTATGTTTGGGTGGACCACACCTCCCTAGCTGTTAAAAACAGGCCCTGTTTACCAGCCAAAAGCTGTGGACGTTTGCCATTTTATACATGCAGTGAACACTGAGTCTTACATGTGATATGGACTGGTTACACCATCACTTTGGGTGATCATCCTTTGACCATAAATGTTGCCCATAGATGCTAAAATAACAACAGGTAGAACTGGGAAGCCTGAAAAAAACAACAAGTTGTTAATATTCAGACAGCTACAGTGTTAAGGGGGAAGAGCATGATTCACTCACCAAATCCTATCAGGTACCAGATCCACGGCTTCGGCGGCTGACTAAATACCATGAGGACCATTCTGAATGTATGCAGCACTTCCACAGCCATCCAGCAGAGGGAGCTGAGCAGCACATAGTGCAGGAGAGCGCCCATGCATTGGCACACCTGCTCGTGCGCAACGTTAGCAACAGTGCCAGTGAGCATGAAGAGTAGACAGAGGAGGAAGAGAGCCACAACCAGGCCACGGTGCACGAGACCCGACTGATCATTTTCTGTCCTAGAGTTCAGAATGATAGAGAAACACAAACAGAATCATAGGACAGGCTCACAGCAGACGTTCCCTCAAAACTACGTGATATTTGGAATGTTCTAAGATGTCAGATGGAGGGAGTGAAGTTAATCACCTCCTCTGCTTGCAGAGTGACACAAAAAGAACGACGCAGCTGACAGCAGACAAGGCACAGCACACTGCGGTAATGAAGGTGAGCGCCTCTAGATGGCGCAGGGTTCTAGGGTTCACTTGCTGTGTGTAAGAGAACAGACACAAAGAAAACCAAGTAAAATGGACCATCTGTGGATGATCAGAAAGCAAATAATAAAATAATTTGTGACTCACCACAAGAACAGCGAAGTACGTGAGGTGGTTACAGCAGCACTCAGTCTCCTGGGCGTTATGGTGAAGGGTCACACAGCCCTGCTCTCTCCACTCCAGCTCCTCGTCTGCAGTGCAGAGAAACACACAATGGTCGCCATTCCTCTTAGACACCAGCCTGTGTTTGTTTGTTTGTTTGTTTGTTTGTTTGTACCTTTTATTGTGTCCCATGAGACACACTTCGTGGACTGAGTTTCCTGTTGAAAACATGGTGTCCTGGTCAGCATAAACACACAGGGGCAGCAAGTGCTGCTCAGACAACACAGACCTGTCCAACATCCGTCAGAGCTGCTCAGACAACACAGACCTGTCCAACATCCGTCAGAGCTGCTCAGACAACACAGACCTGTCCAACATCCGTCAGAGCTGCTCAGGTGAGCGCAGGTCAGAAACCAACACGTTCAGAACAAAGCTGGGCTGTGCTTCTTTGTGAGTGGAGAATTGAGATTTCCAACCATAACAAACCGCAGGCAAGTTAAGAGCTTCATTTTTTCAGATATCAAACATGAGTCTCTTCATTTTCAGGAACACTTTGAAGTGGTTTTCACTCTGATGGTATGACAGTAAGATTCAGAAAAGGATGTGGATGTCCATGGTGGTGCTGATCACAACTGAGACTTCCTACTTCACTGTAAACAGGAAGTGCAATGTTGTGACAGCCATGTATGTCACTTACGCCTCACACAAAACACCCACACCCACACACCAATGCACACACACATACACACATACCCATGCACTTACACACATACACACACACACATGCACACACACATACCCATGCGCACACACACCCAAACATGCACGTACGCACATGCACACAACCATGCATGCACACATTCTCACACATACAAATGCACACACACCCATGCGAACACACCTACACACACTCACACACACACCCATGCACACACACATACACACACACACACACACACACACACACACAATGCATGCACACATTCACACATCTGTTCACCTTCGTAACATTTTTAAAAGACTTGTACAGAACTGTCACTTATTACTATGAACTGAATAGCAACTCCCCCCACTGTACACACACACACACACACACACACTGTACACACACACACACACACACACACACAAACACTGTACACACACACACACACACACACACACACTGTACACACTGTACACACACACACACTGTACACACTGTACACACACACACACACACACACACGCTTACGAGAACAGCAGGGTGCCGGAACATGATTCTGACGGGTTCTGGGAGATTTCTGATAATTTCATTTTCCACTGAGATTCCAACAACATCCTCCAAAATGCTTTTAGAGCTCATCTGCAAACATGGTCACATGAAGACATTACAAGTGAATCCAGGGTGTCTAGGGCAGTGTAACCGCATCTATTAGAAAACACCACTGCACCTGAAACAGTGTGCTGTTCCTGTAGTAGGTGCAGACCACTCTGGCTGTTGTTCTCTGTGCTGGCTTCAGGCTTGCAGGAAGGTGCACGGACGGAGTCATATGTGGCAGTACGCCTCTCATTGCCTGGAAGAACAATTACACGTTATATTCATATTATATTCAGATGCACACTGAGCTGTGTACTTGTCTAAATGTGTGTGTGTGTGTGTGTGCATAGTTTTACAGGCAGGGTGACATTATATCCTGAAAAGTCTTCCTTCATCTCAACCACGGTGCTCTGAGCACATGGCAGCTCCACTCTGCCTGTCACTCCAGACCTCCTCACAGTGTCCTCTATCCTGTGGAGAGAAGGCATGAGCAGTGCCCAGCTGCTCTGCAACACCTTTTGGGTGTGGTCTGAAACAAGCGACTGTTTGAACGGCACAACTGCAAAATTACATAATTCTGTTGTTACAGGAGAAATAATGTCACTTTCAGGCATCACATGATCTGAGCTGAATCCAACTACCACACATTTTATATAGAATTTAAATATTTTTTAATATATTATTTTATATATTATCTGTTCACCTTCATAACATTTTTAAAAGGAAGGCTTGTACAGAACTGTCACACACACACACTCCTGGTTAGTGTTATAAAGCTGTGTGTTCATTCTCATCAGAGTGAGGAAGTGAGGAAGGTTGTGTTTATAATGTCTGACCTGATGGCTCCCCTGGACTCCAGCACAGCTTTACCACAGAACTCCTGCCCTGCAGAAACAAGGCACAGGTGATATGAGAAGATTCAGGTCACCATTACTGAAAGCTTAGATCACATATAATCATCTGTAGACCTTAATGCACTCTGATGTGAAATGGTAACCTGTATATTTGTCTCATAGAGAAACAATAACAGGTTCTTACCACAGTTAACTGTGTCTCCTCTGAACTCATACTGTGCCATAGTTTGACTGTTTAGAAGGTCTCCGTGCACGGTTCCGTTCTCGATACCGTGGCGTGCGGACCGACTCTGGCCCGCGGCCGACAGGTCGGTGCAGCATGTGCTCTGCAAGCCACGTGCTGTGCACAGTGTGATGTTCTCCCCGTTCACCTGCACCACCAGCAGGTCCAGTAGAGGCTCCCAGAACACACAGAAGGGCACGGAGCCCGGCCGGGAGGTCAGGGCCAGACTGGAATCGTTCCGACACCGCGCCGTGATCCTGCCCCGCACTGACAGCGCGCTGCCGTTGGCTGAGATGGTGATGCTGTCGCAGCCAGGTGTCAGACTGTAGACCAGCACCAAACGCTCGTGGCTGTGAGTCCACCTTCCACACATCTGGAAGTCTCTGTCATTCTCTGTTGCCGCTTTATAAACCAAAATTTAAAAGAAAGAAAAGAAAGAAAGAAAAGAAAAGAAAGAAAGAGAGAAAGGAAAACCATGTGCTTCACTCGTTTTGTAACATTTTTGTTTACCAAGTATTTTCAAGGAAAAAGTACAGTTTTAGTTTTTAAATTTTCACTTTCTATAAACAGTACAACAAAGGATAGAACACTTTACAAATGTTTTCAGTCGCCGTCAGAACTAGAAAAAGCGGTTAAAAACATGCTTCTTCCTTTGTGCTCTCCGATCAGTCAGTACTGCTTAACCTCGACAGCTCACTGCACCACAATACGTCGGGGCTGGTCTGCAGCCACGACGTATTCACACCTCACGAGCACAGCTTGTAACTCGAACCCTAGCTGGTTCCAAGCACACGCTACAGCACTGTAACGTCTGTAACAAACATGCATGAATGTGTGAACAGCTTATGAAGCTGTTTCCTTCGTGCAGAAAAAGGGTATCAGTACATAATGCCCTGCCTGCACTGGGTCACGGCCCAGTTCACACCAGTATGGTCTTCTAACTTTGCGAACACTTACAACACCTGGGCACGTACGTCTAGTTTTCTTGGAATGTAACTCGGTTCTGTAAAAGTGAATGGCAAGTCCAGTCCTGTTGAAAAGACTTTTGAGTCATTACTGTTACAAGTCCAGTCCTGTTGAAAAGACTTTTGAGTCATTACTGTTACAACCTTGTACCGCCATAAAGATAAACCGAAACAAATCTTTGTATAACAGCACAAAAACTTGACCAAGAATTTTCATTGTGATAAAAGAATATACAAGTAGTAAATATGAACATTATTTGGTGTTATCGTGGCTATAGGAGTAACAGGTAAGTTTAATCGCTAACCTGTTTCATTCAGACTGTGCCCTGTTGTTACTCACCATGCCTCCAGAGGGTGCCAAGGAGGATCCAGGTCAGGATTCTTCCCATAGCTGGACCCATCACAACACCTATGCCACCCTACAAAGAAGCCAAGAAAGCACAATGACTAAAGGAGAAAACCTTTGTGTTTATTACTGTTCTCTGCCATCCGTATATCTGCAGGGTCACGGGAACAAACTCACATTCCACATCATTTGTTTCATGGAACATTCATTGTTTGAGAAAGAAAACTTACAGTACAGTTTACAAGAACACTTACAGTACAGTTTACAAGAACACTACAGTATTGTGCTTTCTCAGAACGACATGCTACAACAGGCACACAAACCTGAATGAACCTGCATTTATATCACACAACCTATTACTGAATTTATATCAGTGAAAACACAGAAAACACCTCAATCGTCTCTGGTCGTCTTTCTCTCTCTTATATATATATATATATAGTCTATATATATATATATACAGTCTAGGTTGGCGAGGCTGTTACCATAGTAGCGAATATAATTAGCTATTAAATATATATAATTAAATATTATATTATAATTAGATATTTAATAAATGCCGTGATATGTAGCAATGCTAGCTATCATTTGTCTTCTAAAATCAATGCAATCCTTTATTTTGAAACTAGCTTTATCCAGTTATCCAGTTACCAGTGAATCAACTTGATCGTGGTGTTTTTTTCCTGCCCAGAGCCACTGCTAAAACTCAAGCTCTGGACATGCGATCGTACAACTTCCAAACCAGGGATCCTCCATAACACACCCTGTGCTGATGAAGAAACCTTGAACCACAACCATCAGAGTTACTTAGAGTTTACACTGTATCACCTTTCTGGTTGAATGTGTACAAAGCTACATTACTCTGCACAATAGTTCATCTCTTCACAGCGTGTTCACGCTCTGCTGCATATTTTAGTCTCCCGTCAAGTTGAGAGTTATAACCCGAAATTGGTGACACATTTAGCAAACGATACAAGATATAACTGTGCTTCTTTCTAAAAAACCAAGAGGAGGTCCCTGGCAGCAGGGAACTGGCTACACGTACAGTCTGACATATTCATGCCTGTGAAGTAGGGATGGGCGATATGACCCTAAAATAATATCACGATATTTCAATGTAATATCACGATAACGATATACTTGACGATATAACAAAAAACTGAAAAATATTTTATTAATTTCAAGAAAACTTTATTGCAAAAATAATTGTATTTAGAATTAAAGAAAAGTAAACATTTTGTAGAAATTAAAGAATTCTGCACTTCTCTATTTTGTATTTCCAAAAAAATAGTGCATCAATAAACAAATCCTCCAAAAAACTAAGATTTAAGAACAAGATTTAAGTGCATGTTTTTGAATTTTAAACACCCTAAAGCAACAAACAAAAACAACAAACACAAACACTGCCTTCCAAAAAAGTCAAATGTGCAACACTTGCACTTTCATTTCTGAGATTTATTTGTAAACAACACAAGTATGTTCATAGTAGCAGGTTTCAGTGCTGATTTTGGCATGTTATGATAAGTATGCAAGAAGACTCCTGTAACCAATAACCAAAAATCCTTCAAAAACTAAAGTGCAAAAAATGCTGTGCATGTTGCTTGAAGTTTTTAAACAAACCAGTTATACAAAACAATCTAAAGCTTTAGATTAAACGAAGAAAGGAAAAAAAACCCCAGTATAAACTAGACTGCCTTTAAAAAAGCATAATGTGCAAAACAGGCACCCTAATTTCTGAAATAATTCAGTTCTTTGTTAAGAAGACAAGCATGTTCATAGTGCCTTGAAGGAATGTTATATCTCCAGTCTAGTTTTTTAATAATCTGGATAAAGTCTGGCTTCTGGACTGTTTGAATTGGCATCATATCTTTAACCAAACAAAATGCGATAGATTCAGTCATTTCTTTCCAGCGTTTGCTCTTTCTGTCAGATTGAGTGCAGCTCTCCAAAGACGCTGTGATGCTGCGCTGTTTGCCTGGTTTAGCGTTGCTCACTTTGGACGCTGGACTCTCTTTGATGCTTTTTTGACTTTCCTCATACTGACATGGTGCTTCTGACGGAGGTGGTGAGACAGATGACTCGTGTTTCCACCTTTTGTCATTATCTGCTTCATGCATATCTTGCAAATCACCGCAGCTTGTTGTGTATCTGATATTTTGTAACCAAACCACCTCCACACTGAACTCGCTCCTCTTTTCATAACGAGCTCCTCCTCCACAGCGCTGCTTTCTGCCTTCATACTTCTCGTTGTGTCCAAATGACTCACGTAATGAACGTACTCTATATGCGTAGTTCACATAAACGTCATCACGTAAACAACACAGAACACCGTCATTATCGCGATATAGATTTTTTTTATCGTTTACAAAATTATACCGGTATTATCGCCAACGATACGATATAGAACACCCCTACTGTGAAGCGTGTGGAGGCTTCACTCCTCACGGCGAGGAAGAGCCTGTGGTGAGAGAAACCCTGAGACTGTGGGTCAGTATCACTGACTGCAGCTCAAACAGGAAAAGTGCTCCAATTAGGGATTTGAACGGTGCAGTGATAATAACAGTAATGTCAGAACTAGATTACAATAGTTCTGACATTACTGTTATTGTAAAACGTTACTATGGAAATATGTAGCCTACACAATATTACTGTACTGCAAATACTGTAAACATCCTTCAGTTAATGATTCATTTCTGAACACAGGTATGGTGAGCCGAGTATTTTCACTTGCTTCTTGTTTTTTCATTAGTCTACCTATGCACCTTTTTGTGAGTATGCACTGATAGAAGTTCTCTGATTTTCATGTTCTAAACAAATTCTGAAAATCTAGAAAACATCCTGTAAAACTGGTAAGTTTTGGCAGTTTTGGCAGTCAAGTTTGTGACCCATGCTCTCTCTCTCTCTCTCTCTCTCTCTCTCTCTAAATCCAAAGATGATTCCAGTCAACCCAGGTTGACTGACCAACACATGTTTGGAGCCCAAACAAAAGCTCAATACCCAAACAGTTCTTATAAATACAATCAACCCCTCTCAACCTGCTCAACACATTCAGGTCTTTATAAAGACTCACAGACTAGTTGTTTAAATCTTGTATTTCATCTTGTATATATCTTGTTGTTTATATCTTGTAAATCACGTTTAGATTTCACTTGATTTACTTGATTGCATGAAAAGCTTCAGGAAAATGACCCTAACCCTGACCCTGCACTGAGATGACAGAAAATGACCCTAATCCTGATCCCTGACCCTGCACTGAGATGACAGAAAATTACGCATGCTTTAACTCTGCAGGTAATGTGAAATAATGCTTAATCTGCCATGATGGATATTTACTTCTGGAACGGCACAGAAAGCTCTCTAGCTGCTATGTATAAATAAATGACATTTGAGTTACAAGAATTTTCATGAAACAGTACCCTAATATAGTCCACTCTCGTGTACTGTACACACAGAGACTCCAGTTCCTGCTTGCAATGTTTGAGAAGGGTGTGAATCTCCACCCTCCCCCTAAACCCCCACTCTCTCTCCTTCCACCCTCACTCTCTCTCTCCCTCCACCCTCACTCTCTGTCCTTCCACTCTCTCTCTCCCTCCACCCTCACTCTCTCTCTCCCTCCACCCTCACTCTCTCCTTCCATCCTCACTCTCTCACTCCACCCTCACTCTCTCTCCTTCCACCCTCACTATCTTTGTCTCCCTCCACCCTCACTCTCTCTCCTTCCACTCTCACTCTCTCCCTCCACCCTCACTCTCTCTCTCCTTCCACCCTCACTCTCTCTCTTTGTCTCCCTCCACCCTCACTCTCTCTGTCTCCCTCCACCCACTCTCCCCCTCTTTCTCCCTCCTTTCACTCTCTTTCTCTGCTACCCATTGTTCAAGGCATGGGGGCCTCTCTGAAAGAATTCCCCTTTTCACATCTTATGCTACCATGGTGATGGTGTGTGAGAGGGTGCGTCTGTAAAATATGTTCGAGTGTGTTCTCTGCTATAACTGAATTCACTTAGAATTCACTGTATATAAGAAATTCATTGATTTGAAAAAAAAATTAAGTGTGAATATCACACTTCAAATGAATTCTGATTCATTGGCAATTCAGAAATGAGGTACATCTCCTCACTAATATAAATTAAAACTAACATTTTGTTTTAACAGTGATCTTCACATGTCTGCTCAAACCCTCTTCTCCATGTTTTAACTGTGATCTTCACATGTCTGCTCAAACCCTCGTCTCCATGTTTTAACTGTGATCTTCACATGTCTGCTCAAACCCTCTTCTCTATGGCTGCTGGTTGTTCTCCTCTCACATGCTATGACCCATCAGTGGCACCTTTCACACTACTCAGTCTGAGTGAAGTTTCTCATGATGACTCATCATACTGGAGAAGCATAAAGTATGAATACTAATACTCTCTGGCAGTCACGAGGCACGTCGAGGGGCTCTGAGCTGAACACTGTCTGTTGAAGCCATGGGTCTATTAGATTATGAACACAGCAAAACAATGAGGCAAAACCTCTGTAGACTTCATTTGGGTACCGCAGCCGAAAAAAAGACAAATCCAATGAGTGACAATGTGTAACAGAGCTGACGTGGTGGGAACCGCAGGGAACGTGATCAGCATCAAGGCAGTTACAGACAATCTGATACCAGCAGCTCAGCTGAAGTGTTTCAGAAAGGAAAGCCAAAGCAACACTACTGAAAACATTCAGCAGTTCACTAAACAAGTGAAAAGGTCTTGTGTTTGTTTTCACTATGAATCAATGTGTCTAAGGCAGGTTTTTGTTATTCGGTGTGGTCTAAGTGATATGCCTGGTTCAGTAAACATGGGCCTGGGAAACTCTTAAACCAAGAGCAAGAGAAGTGCTTGCTGCGGGGACAAACTCCTTTCTGTTGAGATCTATTGATTGAGGGTTTTCAGAGCTTTGCTTCGGTGATATGTGTGGTCACACACTGGATTGGTGAATAACAGCCAAGCGACACATAAGGATGGCAAGAGACAGGGCTCATTTCAGGGTGTTAAGTGGGCTTGACAGACACAATATATTTTCAGATATCACATCGTTCACAAATGAAACATATCATGCTTTGCTGAGCTTCATTACTGATATTTTCAGTTTTACTGAAGGTTTATTGGAGTTAATCTCATCCAATAAACCTGCTTTGCATTCATGGTATTGTTTTACAGATGTCAGTGTACATTGTTGATGAGCATGTACAAATATTCTTGCGAAATAAATCCTGAATGGGAAATGTATTCGTGTGCCATTACTACCAAGATTGGCCAATATATCACTGTGTGAATAAATACAGAATGTGTATTTGTATATAGACAACAGTGTAAAGCTAGACAGATTTATAGTTTACTGTTCCTGTGGGCAATGCAGAAGATCGTGGTTGTTTATTGGTACGTGTATATTGATTTATGGTTAATTCGCTCGTTCTGTCGGTTTGCAGAGGACGCGCGCTCCACTGACACAAAACACACAGAATGCAAACGTTCCTGGTTCAGATATCAGAAAGCTATTAATCACTACTCGTGTCCTCAAATTGATACAATTTTAATTACTAATTAATAAAGGTAAACGTTTCACGTGACATGCCCTATATAAAAACTCGTGTATATCTTCAGACACATATGCTTAAATCAACTAAATAAAACAACAGCCCACCCCTCCCCCTAAAAATACATATATATTTTTTCTCATTTTTAGAAAAAGCCTACCTGAACTCCAGGTTCCTTGACTCGTATAAACACTTGCGGTTTAGTTTCTCACAGAAATGCTCACGTCTGGCTGAGACTAAAATACAGTCGTTAGCGATATGAAGTTCCGAGGAAAATAATTCGAGCCATTCAACGCCAAAGGTTAAAGTAAAAGATAAAAGAGAATGTGGGCAACCAAAGCCTCGCGCAATATATTATTCACGTTGCTCCACATGAAACTACGCGTTATGTTAAAATACAAAAATGTTTCATAGTCGAAGTAACCGCTTTACATTGTTGTGTTTTTAATTTTTTTTTTACATTGACGATGTAAAAACTCGCCGCGGTCCTGGGCGCGATTATATAGTCCCAAAAGTGAAGTCACCGCCGAAACGGCTGTCAACACGTTTAAGGTGGGCGCGAGCGAGCGCCCCGGGCAGTGCGTGGAGAAGAGGGCGGAGTCACGTGGAGTCACGTGGAGTGTGATGTGCGGCTCAGTTTGACTGAACAGAAATGAAAACTATTCGAGGCTTCTCTAGACTAAACTAATAAAGGTTTAAAGGTAGTCACATGGAAGCTGCATCTCCGAATTCCCACAACTATAAGACAGTGATGTTTTATATAAAAACAACAACAACAACAAAAAACTGTGATAATAAGACACCCACACACATGGGTGCGGAGAGCGCGAGATAAGAGAATAGAGACTGTGTGCGCGCGCGCGCTGATCAGTGAGAGCACCTGGCTTGCTGTACTCCTCAGCTGCTCTGATGAGTGTGAAGGGGAGGGGTGTGACAAAGCCTTGTGTGTGTAACACATGGGGGTTGGACAGCACGCCTGCCAGCAGCACTGTGTGGGCGCTGGCCGGGTTTTACGAGCCCTCTGTGCTTCCAGTGAAAGGGACGGACTCCTCATTACCATGTCAAAAGATGCCTTAATTTGCGATACACTAGTGTGTATATAATGCTACTTGGATTTGTGATAATTAGATACCTATTCAAAAGCCACCCCAGCTACAGCTATGCCATGATAAAGGATGTTCTGGTAGTACTGTGTGTTTCCCCCTGAGGGTTTAGAGTGAGAGAGAGCACGTGCAAAAATAAAGAAAAGTGACCACAATAGTAATATCTGTTTGGATGTAAGATGTGAACAAGGCCAAATTAGTTAGTTCAGTTATTAGTTCAGTTCAGCTATAAACAGCATGAGAAGGTCCATCATAACAGTAAGAGAGAATTATAACAGTAAGAGAGTTATAACAGTAAGAAAGAGTTATAACAGTAAGAGAGAGTTATAACAGTAAAAGTGTTATAACAGTAAGAGTGTTATAACCGTAAGAGTATTATAACAGTAAGAGAGAGTTATAACAGTAAGAGTGTTATAACAGTAAGAGAGTTATAACAGTAAAAGAGTTATAACAGTAAGAGTGTTATAACAGTAAGGGAGAGTTATAACAGTAAGAGTGTTATAACAGTAAGACAGTTATAACAGTAAGAGTGTTATAACAGTAAGAGTTATAACAGTAAGAGTGTTATGACAGTAAGAGAGAGTCTGATCAACTTCACACTTGACAAAAATAACGTTTGTCTAAGAGCCTCAGGGCTCCTTACATCTCATCTTCTGTTTTTGTGCCTGTCAAAATATTTTGCCTAATTGTAAATGAGTGTTACTACACGCACAGAGATGGTACAAGATGAGCAGAAGGTGAGCACAATGTTTCTGGGCTTTTGTGCTGTCTTTCACCTAAATGTAAATATTGTCTGATGTCCAGTGTATTACCCATTACTCCTAAATGCGACAAATAGTGTGAAGGCGATGTCTCTCTCTCTCTCTCTCTCTCTCTCTCTCTCTCTCATACACACACACACACACACACACACACACACACACACACACACACACACACACACACAGGAATCGATGGAACTAGAGGCCCTTCTCTGTCAGTGGTTTTATAGACGTTGAAGAGCACATGAGGTTGCAGGTGCACCATGTCCTACTCTGTTTGCTGCAGTATGATCTACAGTGTGCAATCTATCATGTGATCAACTCTATGATCTACAGTATGATCCACTGTGTGACCTACAGAGTGATCTACCATGTGATCTACGTTGTAATCTACCATGTGATGTACAATGTGATCTATAGTTGGAGCCCAGGAAAGTGCTGTGTTTTTTTCACCGAATGCACAACTGAAACGGTTTGTGGTACACAGAAAACACATAGCTTTCCAGCACCACACCTTATATAACTTTCATCTCTGTGAATGTTTTTGGTTGTGCAGAGGTTTGTGGCCCAGGTGATGACTGTGGTCATGAGCTACTGACATGTGGGGCCTTCCGTACCTCTCAGGATTTAGGACTCAGGACTCAGGACTGTGGCTCATCCAGTGCAGGCTTGTGAAATCTGTAAACATTTAGCCACAGAGAACTCCAGGATTTAGCTGCCTCCCAGAACCACAAGCACACAGACCTAAACACAGACATAGGGGCAGAAATGATGACTTATGTGGTTAAATGCAGTGAAACATGAACACTCAGGACAGGCTGATAAGGTAAGAGCCTGTTGGTGCCCATGTCAAGTTTTCCTTCCTGAACACTGCTGTGTTTTCTTACAGTTTCTCCACAGAAGTATGATTACATTCCACTTCCTGTTTAAAGTCTGGGACAAAGTCTGATCGTCTGGCTGTTCAGATGCTATCAAAGCATATTGCTTATGACCAGGTGTACTTTGGGTGTGGGAATGTGTGTGTGTATGTGTTTGTAGTCTGATGTACAGTGTTCATCTGTGTGTGTTTGTAGTCTGATGTACAGTGTTCATCTGTGTGTGTTTGTAGTCTGATGTACAGTGTTCATCTGTGTGTGTTT
>JAOXYF010000001.1:407431-422290 GCA_028565775.1 Sternarchorhynchus goeldii | reverse complement strand
TGAGAGCAGTGTCATTCCTCCCCTCTCCACTGTTTTGAGAGCAGTGTCATTCCTCCCCTCTCCACTGTTCTGAGAGCAGTGTCATTCCTCCCCTCTCCACTGTTTTGAGAGCAGTGTCATTCCTCCCCTCTCCACTGTTCTGAGAGCAGTGTCATCTTTCCCCTCTTTGCTGTTACCTTGTTTCAGTAAATCTGGTCCTATTCTCATGTGTCTCAAGAATCCGAAATTATTACTGACATCATTAAATCATTAAAATTTATAGTAAATTATAGTTTAAATTGATGTACTTTTATTAAATTTACTATAATTAAAATTATTATTAATAATAAAAGTAAATTAATTCAAACAATTACATTCAAAGTGAATTAGTTTAAATTACTATACTTTTATATAATTTACTATAATTAGTTGTTATTAATAATAAAGTAATTTAAAAAAATTGTAAATTAGTTTAAATTAAAATACTTTTAGTATATTAATATAGTAAATTAATAAAAATATATAAATTTATAGTAAATTATTAAGAACGTGAAGATAGCTATCTACAATATTATATCATCCATGGTGATACTATCTACAGTATTATATCATCCATGGTGATACTATCTACAGTATTATAACATCCATGGTGATACTATCTACAATATTATAACATCCATGGTGATACTATCTACAATATCTTCCATGGTGATACTATCTACAGTATTATAATATCCATGGTGATACTATCTACAGTATTATAACATCCATGGTGATACTATCTACAGTATTATAACATCCATGGTGATACTATTTACAATATCTTCCATGGTGATACTATCTACAGCATTATAATATCCATGGTGATACTATCTACAATATCTTCCATGGTGATACTATCTACAGTATTATAATATCCATGGTGATACTATCTATTTACAATATTATATCATCCATGTTGATACTATTGCAGTCAAAAAGTTTGCAAAGGACACCAGCAGCCAGTAGGTTCATGCTAAAAGGCTTAATGGTCATTTTTCCATTGGTTGGAGGAACATTGGAATGACACCAATGAGTGTAACATATATGCATCTATAATGAGATCTAGTACCAGTGTGGTCGGTTTTATTTATTTGTTTCTTGGAGGACCCATACTAATGAGGACACTGAGTATGTGAAGTCCTGTGGTCTCCATGGTAACCTAACCTCTACCTACACACCTGAAGCTGATCTGGTCAGGCTCTGCAATGAGCTTGCAAAGCTACTGAACACATCTGGACCATAGATATCCTACTTATATATTAATTCTACAGATATCACAATTAGACATTAACACCATTGATATCATGCTTGGATATTAACACCATAGATATCACACTTATACGTTAATTCCATAGATATCACACTTATACATTAACAGCATTGATATCATGCTTGGATATTAACACCATAGATATCACACATACATTAACACCGTAAATATCACACTTATACATTAACACCATAGATATCACTCTTGCTTACAGTTTTCTAACTCAAAGCTTATATTGTGCTATACATCTTAAGCTTTATATAATGAATGTGGTTTCCCTTGTAAGATTAGATTTACTGATGGCATCTTCCTTGTTGTAGAGCTCTGCTGATGTGAGTTTACAGAGAGATGAGGGATCTAAATGAGGGTGATGGACAACTGCTACCAAACGCCTTTCATCATAGTAGATATTTCTTTATGGCATATAATTCGATTTATAGTTGTAGGGTTGTTCCCTGATAAAGCAGCATGTGGCATGTGGCACTAATTTTCGTTTCCTGCACGCTAACGTCTCCTCCCAGCAGCTTCCTGCCGTGATGCTACCCCTGTTCAGACTACAGCTAAATGAATCTAGTCTGCCAGGGCTGAGTAAACCTGCTCTAATGATCTTGTCCACTCCCTTGACCTCCCACCACTACACAAAGTAAGGGCTGCTCATTTTAGATCTTTACACTGATGGGCTCCTGCTTGTGAGTCTGGGACATACGTGTGCCACAGTCACATAGATCTGTCCTGTCTTTATTATAGACCTACCTTGCCTTTGTTATAGACCTGTCCTGCCTTTATTATGAACCTTCATTCTTTCAGAGCAAATGGGTAAAAGAGGTTAGTGTTTGGATGGACACTTTTAAACATGGATACATATGGAAGTAAGCCAAACTCTTAAATTTCTTTCAGAAAAAAAAAATTGTTACATTAGTTATAGTTATATTTGTTAGATTTTTGTTACATTAATTATTGTTATATTTGTTAGATTTTCATCCAGTTTCCTTGAAATTTGTAATTCTCCAAACTGTCATGATAGCTTAAGGGTCTTCAGTAGAAACTGTTATGGGTCTTTCTTCCCTAACCAAGATTCCACAATTTTATGTGCAATGATGATTTGAACACTGTTTTATTGAGGGTTAGGGTTAAGAACTTATAGTCTCATTTTCAGAGGTGATTCCTCATCCTGAGGTCAAAACTAGAAAATGCGTAAAGGTTTCTCCTAGAGGACGTCTTCGCATCTTCATGTTTTCATGTCCTAGCATCTCAATGTCTTAATGTCTTATCGTCTTCCCCAGATCCCAGATTACTGTTCTGATTAAATGGAGAGGCTGGTGTATGTTACTCATGTTATATATATCTGTGCCTGGATCAGTTGGTTGAAATATGTGAGGGAGACGTGTGTTTGAGTCCGTTGGATTACATGAGGTAGACGTGTGACTGCTGGTCACTCCTTAGCAGGCAGTCTCTATGGTAACACAGGTCTCTATGGTAACACAGACATTGAAGGAACTACACATGGAAAGAACTTTTCTGTCTACTAGTATTGCACCATCTCAACCAGTACCTCACCATCTCAACCAGTACATCACCATCTGATCCAGTACATCACCATCTGATCCAGTACATCACCATCTTATATAGTACCCCACCATCTCAACCAGTACATCACCATCTCAACCAGTACATCACCATCTTATCCAGTACCTCACCATCTCAACCAGTACATCACCATCTTATCCAGTACATCACCATCTTATCCAGTACATCACCATCTCAACCAGTACATCACCATCTCAACCAGTACATCACCATCTTATCCAGTACATCACCATCTTATCCAATACCTCACCATCTCAACCAGTACCTCACCATCTCAACCAGTACATCACCATCTGAACCAGTATATCACCATCTCAACCAGTACATCACCATCTTTTTTTGGTTGCTTCTCGATGCTGCAGTGTTTCCTGTTGCTAAAGAAGTTTGTCTGACGGTGCTGGTGAGGAACCCTGTCTAGTGAAGAGTCGCTGTAGGAAGAGATGAGGTGTGCAATGTCTCACATTGACCTGTGACCTGCACCTGAAACACCACTGCAAGCACAGTGTGCTGGTCAGGATCATGTGGAATAAACTTCATCTGAAAGCAGCAGATACAGTTCCATATCTCTCAGGATGTCTACCTGGCACTGCCATGGTTAATAAACAGTGATATGTTGAATGGAGAATTGTGATTGTAAGTAGATGGTTTTCAATTTCCCTCTCAGATCTGAGTCTGAGGCATACTGCACACTCAACCATACTGCACACTCAACCATACTACACACTCAACCATACTGCACATTCAACCATACTGCACACTCAACCATACTGCACATTCAACCATACTGCACATTCAACCATACTACACACTCAACCATACTGCACATTCAACCATACTGCACACTCAACCATACTACACACTCAACCATACTGCACACTCAACCATACTGCACATTCAACCATACTGCACATTCACGCTCAAGCCATGCTGTGTTTCAGCATCTCAGTGGAAGACATTCTTTCCAGTTCCTTTAAACACAGTTTGATACACAGTTAAAACAACCTTTAATAGGTTGTTGCGCACAGTTTGATAGACATAAACAAAACGGAAATATCCACCGCCGGATATAAATGATGAGAATGGATTCGTGTAAATCAGTAGATTAATTCACATTTACTGCATGAGAAATACTCCCGCCGTCTTCAAAGTTTGAATACAGTAAACGGACCGCCTTCGATATGGAGTCCCACCCCTGCTGCCTTTCACCAGGACTGATCTCTCGATGGGAAAATTCCTGTAGGAAGACCGACAGGGTTGAACTCCAGAACCGTGCGCTAGCGGAAAGGTGGAGAACTAAAAGAAGACCTTCAAGACTGTTCTTTGAAATAATTTCCAGGTACGTGATTATCTAGATCTACAACGAAGCGTGGGCTCTTCTATGGATGCATAGCAGTCTATTATGCTGGAAAAGGGACACCTCGTCTTGTGCAGCGGTGTCGAGTGACGTTCACCACGGGAGAAATGTGCACATACGTCGGCAAGGAGGTTTGATTGTGGGAACGCTAGCCTGCTAGCTAAACTTCGGATACGTTGTATTTGACCAACCAAACGTTGTTTACATTAAGAATAATGTAACCAATAATGTTTCCAAAAAACGTGGAAATGATAAAACAATAATTGTGTTAATAGGAGAATAGGCATGGTGAATACAGGCTCTGGGGTAAGAACTGTTGTGGAGGACACAAAGGCAGTATTTCGGAATCGTTGTGCTAGTTAGACCAGCTGGATGAACTAGGTTAGAGGTTCATGGTGTTTTGTCGGATTTGTGATTTTCGGATCTTCTCATTATAGTTTTAGATCATGGTTTGGAGGTACTGGTGTCGTGCATAAAGTTAAGTCAGGGTTTGACATAATACAAAGTTTGCAAACTGTATCTGCTCACCCCTATTTAAAAGTCTACTTCATTTCCGTTTAATTTCTGCATCTTAATATGTAACATAGCTAGGTTATGACGGAAAGAAACACTGTTTTCGTTTGTTAATTTTAAATCTGCATGTTTGTCAGTAACACACACACACACACACACTGATGGCTCCTGTCGTTACCTCTGTCGTGACCCAGTGACCAGAATAAACCTTCAGGAAAGCGTTACGTCTGTTCTCCTCTAGGCTGTTGTCTATTTTATACCAGTTGTATAATACTGTAGCACAGTACCTGCTCTAACATCACCTCCTCCCCATAGCATCACCTCCCTCTAACCATCTCCCTCTAACATTACCTCCTCCTTTAACGGCACCTCCCCCTTAACACCTCCCATAACAGGAGCTTGAGGAGGTTCAGTTTCCTTAAAAACAGTATTAGACAGATGCCTCTTAAATTGTTTGATGAAATAAATGTGTTCTCACACAGCACCTACGGTTCCTCTGACTCGGTTCCTCTGACCTGCTGCTTTCACATTTCCTTTTTTTCCCTTTCAGCTTTTTTTTTTTAAAGAATGTTCTAGATCCCACATCTGGAACCCTCTGGTCGCCCACAGATGTCATGGTTTCTCTCTCTCTCTCTCTCTCTCTCTCTCTCTCTCTCTGAATCTCGCTCCTCAGCTTCTCCACAAGTTCAGACTAATTTAAGCTTCAGTGTACATCTCGCTTTTTTCCCCCATATTTTTTGTCAGGAGATTTTTAAAAGATATTTACATTTAATTTACAATATTAATACATTTTATTTATTTATTTCATTTTCTATTTATCTAGGAGAACAAACATCACATTCAAGACTCAAAACAATAAAGTATAATAAAGGTTAACACTGATGCCACTGTAATTGCGAAAACAAAACTTTAACTTTGCTGTTATCTAATAACTTTGCTGTTAGGTGAGTGTGATAGCTTTCCTGTTCTCTGGGGTTAATTAATTGTCTGGTCGTTTTGTGAGTTAGAGGTCAAAAGCCCCTCTGTATGTTGTCAGTTTGGCAGTGGTCAGCATGCCCCCCCCCCCCTGAGGAATGTGCTCTGACCAAACCCACTGTCCAAAGGCAGACTGTTGAGCCCAGAGGCCGGACAGCTGGGAGGACGCACAGATTCACAAACCTCCTTTCTCCTATTTCTCCTTGTTAAAAGAGCCAGCTACTCATGGGGTTGCCATGGCGACACAGCAGTTTCTGACGACTCACACCCATCTGCTTGTTCATTTGCTATGGGCAGGCTGTGCTTTTGTGTGTGTGTGTGTGTGTGAGTGAGAGAGAGAGAGAGATACAGAATGGTTATGATGGGGTTTCTTAGCTAGTTTCTTAGCTTTATTGTGTGCATGACTAACAGAGTTGGCTTTGCCGACAGGAAGAGCTCTTTTACTGACAGGAAGTGAACTTTGTCACATTTGCTGCTCCACATTCTTCCACCGCTGTGCTTGGTGTGCAAAATGTTGAAATATCAAGTGTATGATGTGAAGCCAAGACAGGTAAATCTAGACAGGTAGATCTAGAAAGATGGATCTAGACAGGTAGATCTCAGGTGTGAGTAAGATCTCGGAGAGTTCCTCTTTGGTTTTGGCAGAGCTTTTCCACTAGTGCAGCTTGTGTTTGGGCCATGGCCAAACTGACAGTCCACATACAGTCTTACTAAACGCATTCCATCACCCCACCCAGCAGCCCCTCACTGTCTGAGTGCTCTCACTCCAGATCCCTCTCCCTGGTCTTGTTCAACTCAGACCTGATGAAGGCTTTGCTTCTGATTGGTTTTCACAAACCCAGCAACAGCAGACATCACACTGTACAGTGTGTGTACAGGTGTCACTCTGGGCCTGCTATGGTCTCTCACACTCAGATCATCTGATTGCTTTGCCACTGACCTGACTGTTCGGGGCTTCTGTGGTGCAGAAAGCCTGACATGATTTCAGTGTTTTCCTTCAGGTGAGTTGCAGGTTAATGCCTAAAACTTGAAAGTAGCCATGGTGATGTGCTGTTCAGTATGATTTGGTCAGGTTCCCTGTATGTTCTTGTAGGAGGAGACTATGACAATGGGGTTGAGCGAATGTGCACAGGATACACTTTATGGCTAGATGAACTCCTAAGATTTGAGTCACTGTGGTTAGAACCATTTTACAATTTTCAGTATTGTTGAGCATTTCTGAATGAATGTTCAGTAGAAGTACCAGTCCATCTTAAAAAGATCCATTCAGTTTTTGTAGGTGGAGATTTTTTTAATCTCTGCTCACATGAACAAAATTGTGCACCGATTAAATGGTTTTGTTTTTCAGAATTTATTTCAGTGTGTAAATGGAGTCATGTTTGTGGGCACAGGCGTGGTTCCTCTGAGGGAGGAAAGACCACTGATGTTGCAAAATGACTTCATTTTGCCAACTGGGTGGATCCCAATCTGCTAATATTAAAATGGTGCTGTAACACACCATTGTGTGCTCACCTTACCCAGAGATCTGTGTGCACACTGCTTATGGAAATCCAGATGTTCCCTTGGTTGCACTACAGTGTTTGGGATATGCGATTCTCTGGTGAAAGACAAAATGGAGTTTTTTCGCTTGTCTGGAATTTACATCTGCCCTGCTGACCAGAGTATGATAGGATTTAGTACATCTCTGGTCTGCATCACTGGTCTGCATCACTGGTCTATATCACTGGTCTGCATCACTGGTCTACATTTTGTGGATTGTAGGATTTTATATCTTCTGTCTGTCATGGGTTCTTTGCTTGTGAATAGTCAGAGTCATGTGAGAATGTAAACATTCAGAGGGATTTCTTTATAGGTCATGTGATCATCAGTGGAGTTGCACAGTGTTAACATTCTCCAGACTGATTCAAGTGGCTTCCCTTAGGATCTGTAGTGAGTGTCACTGCGGATCTCAGAAAAGTTTCTAAACATTTTGAAAAGTTTTATGTATGATTTATGATGTTTTTAAACATTGCAACTGCCAACATGGCTGAATGTGTGTCAGTGTGTCCTGGTTTATTACAGAATAAAAGCATGTTTTGTTTAATTGTTTAAGGAACCTGCTCATGTTTTGTGTAGCACTGCATGAATGGGAACCACAGGAAGGAATTCTGATGGAATGAGGATTAAAGCTCCAAGGGAAATGGATCAGTGAGACCCCTCCTACTCCACCCTCCCTATTTGTGCTCCGAAAGCACTCTCTCCGGCTTTACGTCACCTCGCAGCCTTGGAGGAGGAGCTCATCCAGTTGGGAATAAATGCACAACATCACTGGATCTCCTATGGCTTTGCAGGGCCAATATCTTGTGTCCTGGACCAATAAGCAGGTTTGCCAGATGTTCCAGAACAGTGGCCTGTGGCTTCGGCAGGGAGCAGCTGCAGTAGGAACTGCACGGGTGGCTATTTCGGGCCTCGCTGTATGTATGCACAGTTCGTAGGTTTCCCCTGGCTTCTGCTGTTGGCCAGGCCTTCATGGACCCCAGCATTAAAGGATTTGGGTTTTGAGGTGGATTCCAGGCTTCCAAAGCCATGTGTGTGTGATGTGTAAGCCTGATCTTGTGTGTGAAGATCCTGCCTTCCTTTAAAGAGGATCCATCTGAACAAAAAATCAAGAAGTGACTCTTTGTTTGCCTTTTTTAAAGATGAACTTTTTTGGAAGGGGTGGGTGTGTCAAACATTGAAATACAATATAACCACTGTTCTGTACAGGAGAGATGACCTTGAGATTATTAGACAGAGAAACGTCATGTAAAAAATGTTATGGCTCATAAATGATGGAATGTTTTTTTATGATTGGTTCTGTTACACCCCAGCATGTAGATGGGAAAACCATGACTCTCCTCTTATTATGGGCTGGCGTCAGCCTTGCTTTTAACACTGCCGTTTGGAGACCAGTGGCTTTAGATACAATCGGTTAAAGGTCCCTGAGGTGACCTTGAATTTCTCTTTGGGGAATTTGTGGTTGAACTGGATTCAAACCAGTTACATCACACCATCCACTGGGACCTTCACCACTTTGTTTTAAAGACTGTATTTCAACACACATTATCACCAGAAGTAGACCTGCTTAAAGGTTTATCCTGAATCTTGTGTGTGTATCAAAGATTCATGCTGAATCTTGTGTGGATATGAAAACTGGATTATATTGCACTTGAGAGCCAAACGCTTCATTTCAGCCGTCTGAGGTGGAGGAGTTCAGACACTAGAGGTTGGAGTTGTGGTCTCTCCACTTGCAGCAGTGGATTACCCTGAGTTAGTGGTAATAGATTACCTCTCACAGTAGGCATCATGAATTATCCCTGAATTAGTGGTAATGGATTACTTCTCAGATCAGGCATGGTGGATTACCCCTGAGTCTGCAGTAATGTATTCAAGGCTCATAAGGGTGACTAGTTAGCACAGGGATTTAGACCATACAGGAACCCCAGCTCCTCTGAAGTTCTTTCTTCTTGGCATCATGAGAGATGTAGGACTAGTTAACTGGCATCGTGAGAGACGTAGGACTAGTTAACTGGCATCGTGAGAGACGTAGGACTAGTTAACTGGCATCTCGCAACTTTACAGCTAGACTGGCAATCTATGACCAAGGTAACGTTTCAGGTGGGCAGATCTGATCCACACACTATTCTCGCACTACCACACCTTGATTCTCGCACTACCACACACTACTGCCTTGATTCTCGCACTACCACACACTACCACATACTACCACACAGTGCTGCTTATTTTCTTCAGTGAGGTGTGCAGGAGCTGTACAGGAATGAACACGGAACTAGAATCACACTAACTAGAATCACACGCAGGGAATGGTGTACAGTAAAGTGAATAATATTTAAGTTTCTCTGTGAAACAGAGCAGTCTGTGAGCTCTGGGTCAGCCTTTACTGAGCTTTACCACAGACAGACCTCAGAGTCAGGCTGTATATCGGACTGGTGCTCTCATTCTCAAGTGTGGCAGGGTTTCTCTGGACTTCATTAAAGCGTTGAGCATCAGACAGCCATAAACAGGCTCCTTGTGCTCAGGGTGAAGTCACCACAGGCCACTGGGGAAGAGCCCTGAGCAGATGGTCTTCAATAAACCTGTGTGTGGTGAAAGTGTGAGTGAGATCTTTATAAACCTGTAGATGTTGTGTGTGGGTGTGAGTGAGATCTTTATAAACCTGTAGATTTTGTGAAGTTGTGAGTCTCAGTGTGATTGTGGGGTGTTCCTGTGAAGCTGTATCTTCTAGATGGGTGAGTTGATGTTAAAGGCAGGCTTGACTAACATGACTAACTAATCCACTTTCCCTCACAGCACTCAACAGGTTTCAGACAGGTATGTGTTTTCAAACTGTTCTCCAGTGTTTATCTTCTCTAACCAGCTACTGACTACCACAAAAGTAATCACTCTGTGAAGAAACTAATCACTCACCCAGCTCTAAGAAACTAATCTTTCACCCAGCTCTAAGAAACTAATCATGCTTAATAACGATTTGTTTTTTCTACGTAATTGATCTCAGACTACAGAAACGGTTTCTGCCTCATGCCTGAGTCTTCCAGTTTCAGAAGCTTCATTTCCTCTTCTCCTAATGCTAGAGCAGGCAGAGCCACGGTAGGGTTGTTCTGTTTTTCAGGCCATGACTGCTGTACTGGTGAAGGAGTGAGGACTTTCCTGACTGCTCCTGTCTCTCTGGAGCAGTTTTTGTTGTAGTTAATAATTCATATTTACTGGTAGCATCTCATGTTGCTTTTGTTGTGCTTGTCCTGTGTCTCTCTGAAGTGCTTCGTTCCAGGAGGTAAAGACTCCTGGTTTGAGGGAGATTTTGCTTTTGTCTGAGAGTTTACTAAACAAAGTTAAAACCGGTTCTGTGCCCAGAATTGTTTTTGGGAGTTTTAAGCAAAGGACTTGTTTCTGAAAATAAAGTATTCAAAGTAATCACTGTGGGAAGCATCTCTGGCTGTGTGGAAACACAGGAGAGCGAGAGGAAGTCGGCTGTCGTGGACCTTCCAGACGCTGAAGCTCCTGCATCGCCAGGAGAGGAAGACCGAGGGATGGCTGGGAATCAATAGACTGATCACTGAGTGAGACGACTCGATCAAGTCCATTCCAGTCAGAGTGTTGCTGTGCTTTGGTCCATCTTTGGCTCAGTATATTCAAAGAAATGTGCTGGTTTAACAGTGGCCGTATTAAATATGATTTTGTGAACCCACTTTCCCCAATCAATATGCAAACATCAAACCCCAGGAGGTGGAGGTCAGCTGTGTGTAGTGGGGTCCTGAGACCTGGTGGTGTGCAGCCTGGACAGACGTGCTGTAACGTGTGCCAGACAGCAGCACAGACGACTCAGAACACACACACACACACACACACACACACACAGAGTGTGCAGTACGAACACACAGAGTGTGCAGTACGAACACACACACACACACAGAGTGTGCAGTACGAACACACACACACAGAGTGTGCAGTACGAACACACACACACAGAGTGTGCAGTACGAACACACACACACACACACAGAGTGTGCAAAAAGGTACAATAACACCACTTTAGAGTCTTTATTATCTAAACAGTGGCATTGCTTATGATGTGAACTCATGAACTTTTGTGTGTGTGTGTGCGTGTGTGTGTGCATGTGTGTGTGTGTGCGCGTGCGTGTGCGTGTGTGTGTGTGTGTGTACTAGAATCGATAGTTCTCTCCAGCCCAAACTAGTCCTGCTCTTGTCCTGGTTGTGCTGAGGTTCTTCTTGAAGTGTAGTGTAGTGTAGCTTAGTGTAGTGTAGCGTAGTGTAGTGTAGTGTAGTGTAGTGTGGTGTAGTATTGTTTAGTTTAGTGTAGTGTGGTGTAGTATTGTTTAGTGTAGTGTGGTGTAGTGTGGTGTAGTATTGTTTGGTGTAGTGTAGTGTGGTGTAGTATTGTTTAGTTTGGTGTAGTGTAGTGTGGTGTAGTATTGTTTAGTTTAGTGTAGTGTGGTGTAGTATTGTTTAGTTTAGTGTAGTGTAGTGTGGTGTAGTATTGTTTAGTTTAGTGTAGTTTAGTGTAGTGTAGTGTGGTGTAGTATTGTTTAGTTTAGTGTAGTTTAGTGTAGTGTGGTGTAGTATTGTTTAGTTTAGTGTAGTGTAGTTTAGTGTAGTTTTTCCATCTTTTTGGCTTTGGTTTTTAACCTTTGCTGAATTGTTTGTTCTTTCTCTTATAGGAGGGTCTGATCTCCTGGGAGGGGAGGGGAGGGGAGAGGAGAGGAGTTCAGCATTTACTGTCTAATATCTCAAATGTCCAGGTGTAGAAGTGGGTCTTAGATACCAACCAGTGGCCAGTGAGTGAGTGGGATTCATTATTAAACTACCCTGAACCAGATGGATAAGGACCAAAAAGTGCTGCTTTTGTGAGAGGAGAAAAGAGTGGAACAGGACAGTCCGGCATGGGCCAGGGCAGGTGGGTGGGACGAGCCTGTGAGCCTGTGATTCAGTGATTCAGTGCTGTGTGGTTAAATATGTGCCCTGCTCACCCTGCACTACAGAACCCAGCTGTGCTGGTCTGCATGGAACACAGTACCTTGCTCTTAATTAACGTGGAACACAGTACCTTCCTCTTAATTAACGTGGAACACAGTACCTTCCTCTTAATTAACGTGGAACACAGTGGGCTTCTGTCCACACGTCTTTACGTCTAATGTGTGGATCATGTGATCTGCTGTAATTGTGGATCCAGCAGGCCTTTGACCCTTGACCCCTGTCCTGCTTCTAGTGTTATTTTGAGGGAAGGCCAACTGTGTAAACATAGTTAGGCTATCGTGATGGTCTGAAGCTGTTATAATATTCACTCTGCTGAGCTCATTTTATTGTAACTAAAGCGTTTTTTAATAGAACCTTTTTTACTTAAACATCTGTGAGTTTTCAGAGTCATTACCCAAATTCCAAACATAAAGGACATGTGACCCAACCCTCCACTCGAGCTGCACACAGCAGCGGTTTGATGTCAGCTGGGGGAGGTTATAGATTTTGTGGTTTGTATGCAAGTCTATGTTTACAAAACCTCGAGTCTGTTTGCGTTCAGTCTGTTTGCATTCAGTCTGTTTGGGTTCAGTCTGGTTGGGTTCAGTCTGTTAGATGATTGCAGACTTTATTTCAGAGCTGAACCTTAAACATAAATCAGTTTTGTATGTAACACACTGATAATATGAGACAGAATCATTTTAAAACTTTAGTTTGAAATGAAAATGAAAATGTGAAGTGTGTGAGCTGAAGAGTTTTCTTCTTCATGCCTCGCTACCTCTCTCTCACACACCACTCACCTCTCACACACACACCACTCACCTCTCACACACACACCACTCACCTCTCACACACACACACCACTCACCTTTCTCACACACTCACTGCTTAAGGCAATTTTCATTGTGGAAAAATTTCATCTTTCTGATAGAGAGATGGATGAATGTGTGTGTGTTTTGGTTTTTATTGCACAGAGCTCGTTGGAGGGGAGGTGGCGCTTGGCTGGACTGATGGTGGTGATGTTGAGAGAAACAGCTGTCATGAGCTTAGCAGAAACCCTTCCTGGTGCTGCTGCCCAAGTCTGGGCTTTTAAATTCACTTGGGTGATTTCTACAATTACAGCTCCAGGCTTGGTAAGAGAACCACTGCTGGCATTATGGTCCCAGACCCAGAGATCCTTCATCAGAGTTTATTAGCCATGAACAGCAGGTCTTTCCTTCCAGGCTCAGTATGGGACTGGAGCATAAAGATGGGGGTGTGGCACTGGGCTCAGGGGAGGTGACTCTCCTCATTGGTTCAGGATCTTGTTAGAGTTGTTGTGCGGGGTTTGAATGGTACAGGAACACAGCCACAGTGACTGGGACTTCCTGGGTAGAACCGTGAACCAGTACTGACACTTCCTGGATAGAACCGTAAACCAGTGCTGACACTTCCTGGCTCTCTGTTTTGGCATATGTGACTGATAATAGATGTGTTTCAGAATAGGCTTCACTGTCTGTCAGATCACCTTCTGTTAGGCCGTTACCTCCCTGGTAGAAAAGAGAAGCTTCTTATCACCTCACAAATTAAGTACTAGAACTATAGGAATGTAAACAGTGATAACTGGGACTCATTTATGCAGTGTTACAATGATCTTGATCAGCTGTGATCAGTGAAATAGCTGAGAAGTAATTTAGTTTGAGCACATCTTGACAGACGTCCTCCCCCACAGGTTGAAATATGGCTCTGAAGAGCGTTACTGTTCATAACTGAGGACAGGATTCTGATGAAGTTACTCAGTGGCCATTAATGAACGATGAACTGTGCTGGCAGAGAGAGCACAAGCCAATGGCTCTGGCCTCAGCTCTTTAGTGCAAAAAAGCGACTTAATGATTTGTATGTTTAACAAAGAGCAGTTTTAACAGCGGTATGAATGTTGGAATTGTTATAATAGTGGTATTGATGTTGGAATGGTTATAACAGTGGTATGAATAGTATGAATGTTAGAATTGTTATGACAGCAGTATGAATGTTGGAATGGTTATAAAAGTGGTATGACTTTTGGAATGGTTATAACAATGGTATGAATGTTTATGAATGTTGGAATTGTTATAACGGTGGTATGAATGTTGGAATGGTATGCTGCACTCTGACTTTTTGCTGGCTGGCCTTTCCCACATTTCGATGCATTTCTTCATGCTTCACTAGTTTCCACACACACATAATTCACTAGTTTCCACACATACATAAATGTGGTGGGTGGAGAGCCCTGCAGACCCTTGTGAGTGTGGGACAGCATCCTGCCCTCTGAAACATGCAAAACCATGTTTCCCTGGATTTCTTTGTGGAAGGGGGACATTTGAACAGTTCCTTTAAGTCTAGTGAGCGTGATGCCTTTGGCCCTCTCTGTCTGTCTCTCTCTCTCTCTTTCTCTCTTTCTCTCTCTCTCTCTTTTTCTCTCTCTCTCTCTCTCTCTCTTTTTCTCTCTCTCTCTCTCTCTTTTTCTCTCTCTCTCTCTTTTTCTCTCTCTCTCTCTCTTTCTCTCTCTCTCTCTTTTTCTCTCTCTCTCATTTTCTCTCTCTCTCTCTCTCTCTCTCTCTCTCTCTCTCTCTCTCTCTCTCTCTCTCTCTCTCTCTCTCATCTCCCTGGA
>JAOXYF010000001.1:389420-407331 GCA_028565775.1 Sternarchorhynchus goeldii | reverse complement strand
GTGTGTGTGTGTGTGTGTGTGTGTGTGTGTGTGTGTGTGTGTGTGTGTGTGTGTGTGTGTGTGTGTGTGTGCTGTAGGAGCTGGCAGACCTGCGACACGTCCATGCGAAGCTGAAGAAGCAGCACCAGGAGAAGATGGCGGAGCTGGCCCACACCAACAGACGGGTGGAGCAGCACGAGGCTGAGGTGAAGAAACTACGACTGAGGGTGGAAGAGCTGAAGAAGGAGCTGGGCCAGGCTGAGGATGAGGTTAGACACACACACACACACACACACACACATGCACTGGATTCCAATTTGTGTTATATTTTATATCATATTTCTAAAAAAAAAAATGTCACATACTGAGGATTTGAAAGAGATGAGTGTGTGTGTGTGTGTGTGTGTGTCTCAGCTGGATGAAGCACATAACCAGAGCAGGAAGCTTCAGAGATCTCTGGATGAGCAAGTCGAGCAGACCGAGAATCTTCAGGTTCAGTTGGAACATCTCCAGTCCAGGTACACACACACACACACACATGTACACAAACTCACACACATACATGTGCACACACACAGACACACACACACACACAAAAACAGGTACGTACACAGACTCAGCCCTTCCTACCTGGGGTGTCCTGTGTGTTACGTGTTCAACCACTTTGTTGATCAGAACTCTCTTTTGATCAGTGACTGGCTGGTCTCCTCCCGTCGGTTTTACATCAGCAGCTAGTGCAGTGGTCCCTGCTCACGCTCTGTCTCTCTCTCTCTCTCTCTCTCTCTCTCTCTCTCTGTCTCTCCCTCTCTTTGTCTGTGCCCCCTTTCTTTGTCTGCCCTTCTCTCTCTCTCTCTCTCATATCATTCAGCCTGCATTCTATCTTGTGCTTCCTCACAGCCAATCCTGAGCTGCCTAGCCATGGGTTACCGTAGTAACAGGGAGACTTGAAGCAGGCCAGGCCCCCCCTCATCTTGAGAGAGCAGGGACAGGCGCGTTGGCATGGCGATGTCTGTGGGTTCTCTGCGACAGACATCTGCTCTGGGTACACAAACATCATCCTCACAGGTTCAGATGCTGAGATTAGATCATTAGGTCAAGGATTAAAGTCTGAGATGGAATTATCAGATTATCAGATTAGTATGGTGATGTAGTAAAAGATTCCAATTCAAAATTCTGCTATACTAATAATTCTGCTATACTAATAATTCTGCTATACTAATAATTCCTTAATTTGTCAGTCATGGAGATGCAGTTTCACTCCTAAAGTGTGACTCACGACTCAAACGTCTGCTTGTCTGACGTGATATTAAAGTGTGTGTGTGTGGGGGCACATTTCTAACAACTTTTAAAATAAAACGTATTTTTTATATAAAATCACACAAACCTCTTGCTTGTCATTCATGCACAGTAATTCATTCATCTTTAGTACCAAAGTGCAATATGAGGCTTCAGAATAAAGGACAAAACAACACCCAACTTTATAAGACACTTAGTGCCAGAGGGTTGGTAGGACCAGGGCTTTAGGAGCTCATTAGAGGGTTGGTAGGACCAGGGCTTTAGGAGCTCATTAGTCGGCAGGTGGATCAATACTTTTTCCGTATCATTTTAATCAGAAATGAGCGTCTGGATGATTTACTGCATTGTGTTTGTGCTGTTTTCTTGTTCACTAAATGTTAGTTTGCAGACCAACAAATGTTTTGTGTGTGTGTGTCTTTACGTCTGTGTGTGTAAGTTTGTGTGAGAGCCTGTGTGTTTGTGGGTGTAGAGGACACAGGCTGGTGTTTGTACTGTTCCCCTTCAGTTAGAGGAGGTGCCTGTGTCGTCTCCTGCCTTACAGCCTTCCTTCCCCCGTTACCACAGCAGGATGCCACTCCACTCCACCCCCTCCCACCACACCTCCACTCCCCTACCCCACCACACCTCCACTCCCCTACTCCCCCCACACCTCCACTCCCCTACTCCCCCACACCCGCTAGCTTGGGGAGCTCAGTGGTTGGTGCAGGGAGGTGTGTGGGGGATCTGTGGGACTTTTTAACAGGAACACAGTGCAGTTCAGAGGCGGTGGTGTGTATTATGTGTGTGTATTATGGTGTTTGTATTATGTGTGTGTATTATGGTGTGTATTTACACCAGTATTAACTCTACTGCATGAATGTATAAACAAGTTTGCCTTGAAATGGAAGCTGTAAGTTGAGAGTGTCTACACACACCATGTTGTGGCTCCCAGTTCTGTGGTTCTCTAGCACCATCAGGGGTCGTGTGATGACTCTCACTAAAATGGCATGCAGCCTTAAGGTGGGATCTCTGATCCACTAACCCCAACCCTAACCCCAACCCTAACCCAACCCTAACCCTAACCCAACCCTAACCCTAACCCCAACCCCAACCCCAACCCTAACCTAACCCTAACCCCAACCCTAACCTAACCCTAACCCCAACCTAACCCAACCCTAAACCCAACCCTAACCTAACCCTAAACCCAACCCTAACCCCAACCCTAACCCTAACCCCAACCCTAACCTAACCCAACCCTAACCCCAACCCTAACCCAACCCTAACCCAACCCTAACCTAACCCTAACCCAACCCTAACCCCAACCCTAACCCTAACCCTAACAGTTCACAAGCGAATACAGCAATGTGCAAGAGACTCGAGGGTTGGCCCGATGGTTTGGTGTAACTATGGTGATGTGGATTAGGGAGGAGCAGGTCTTGGGTTGTTAGGACGACAGATGGAGCATAGCACTTGTCCAGGGTTGCCATGGAAACGGGAGGTGGCCTGGTAGAGGACGATTCTGGTGGGGGTTGCCAAGGTGACAGGGGAGGAGTAGATATTAGGGTACTGATGAACAGTGTTCAGTAGTGCAGTGATTCTTATAGCCTTGCTGTGCACTAAAAACCACATTCTGATCCAGACGGCCGGGGGGTTGAAAGCCTGACTAAAGACCTTCTGCTGAGGTAAATATGAGGACCATGAGTTTAGCTTTTTAGGCTTAGTATTTTTCCATATTTCATATTTCATTCATATTTTGATTTTCCCATTGGTTACTCAACTTGCCCTCCCTACACATGTGAAATAAGTGAAATGTGTAAAAGCATTCATAAAGCATAATTAAAACATCATAACATTTATAATGATAACATTCCTACTCTCTACTCCACTCAAATGGTCTTTTTAACCCCAGATCTAAGATCAGAACCATGGGCGATCGGGCTTTGTGCTCAGTTGCCCCTCGGCTGTGGAATGCTCTCCCTGACCATTTGAGGCTTCCACAGACTACCGACTGTTTTAAAAAAGGACTCAAGACTTTTCTTTTTAGCAGAACGTATGATCTTAATTAAGCTAAATTCTTTTTTTATTGCTATATTGATATCGTTTTAATTGTGATGTTTTATGTTGTAGCACTTTGAGATTTTACTTAAATGTAAAGTGTGTTATAAATAAAATGAATTATTATTATTATTATTATTATTATTATTATTACTCCCTCACTTTGTACTCCCCCACTCCCTACTCTAGGGTAACAGTATGCTGAGTGCAAGAAAACCAGTTATCTCTCGTCAGTGCATGGTTAAATATATATTAGAACACACACACAAATGTGTATATATGTGTGTGTGTGTGTATATATATATATATATATATTTTCTTATATATGCATAGTAGAAAATCTAATCATCGTTTTGTCTCAGTTCTCTGTTTTCTCATTGTTTGCTCAGTAAATAGTACTGGGTCTTCACTGTATATCGATTGGAAGTTAATAAAACATCATAAAACTTATGATGGTACTCTATTGGTTAAAAAGTTATGAATCTTATGAGAAAATACACACACATCTATATCCACATCCCCTCCCTGCTGTCACAGGTGAAGGGAACAATGATGGGGCGGAATCCTGAAGGACGCTGGGGGAGGGAGGGGGTTTTTGCTCTGTGGTGGAGGGAGGGGGTTTGGTCTGTGGTGGAGGGAAGGGGTTTTTGGTCTGTGGTGGAGGGAGGGGGGTTTGGTCTGTGGTGGAGGGAGGGGGGGGTTGGTCTATGGTGGAGGGAGGGGATTTTGCTCTGTGGCAGTAGAGCCTCTGTCTTAGATCTGATCTCTAAAGGAGTTCCAACTTGTTTTCTCATCACCCTTTACAGACATAAGAACCTTTGGTTAGGAGCAATGAACAGACCAATCAGACTAATCAGACGCATCAGATTCATCATACTAATCAGACTAATCAGACACATCGGATTAATCAAACTAATCAGACTAATCAGACGCATCAGATTCATCAAACTAATCAGACACATCAGACTAATCAGACTCATCAGCTGAGTGCTGGTGTGATCCACGTGTGTGCAGGTGTGTGTGCACATGTCTGTGGGTGTTTGCATGGAGGGAGGAAATTAAATGGAGAACAATGTTTGTTCAGACAGTGTATGTAGTACATTTAGAGGCTGACATGAATTACACCAGTGGATTATGAACAAATACATCTGTTTATAAACGATAGTGTGTGTGAGCCTGGGTTAAGGGGATGGATTAGAGGTCTGTGCGTGTGTGTGTGTGTGCGTGCGTGTGTGTGTGTGTGTGCGTGTGTGTGTGTTTGTGTGTGTGTGTGTGCGTGAGTTTAAATTGATTTAGCAGCTGTATGTGTAACTGCCATGTTATGTGCTGGTCCACGTCCTTGGACACTATGAATGGGTTTGAGGATGAGCAAGTAAGTGAATATGAGTGAATAAGTGAATATGAATGAATAAGTGAATGAGTGATATGAGTAAGTGAATGAGTGAATATGTGAATATGAGTAAATGGATATGAATGATTAAGTGAATATGAATAAATATGAGTAAGTGAATATGAGTATGTGAATATGAATAAGTGAATGAGTGAATAAATGAATATGAGTAACTGAATATGAATGAATAAGTGAATGAGTGAATATGAGTGAGTAAGTGAATATGAGCTGCCTTGCACTGGTTCCACTGGTTATGTTGTAGATCGTTCATGGTCATGTTGTAGATCATTAATGGTCATGTTGTAGATCATTCATGGTCATGTTGTAGATCGTTCATGGTCATGTTGTAGATCATTAATGGTTATGTTGTAGATCGTTCATGGTTATGTTGTAGATCATTAATGGTTATGTTGTAGATCGTTCATGGTCATGTTGTAGATCGTTCATGGTTATGTTGTAGATCGTTCATGGTCATGTTGTAGATCTCGTTCATGGTCATGTTGTAGATCGTTCATGGTCATGTTGTAGATCGTTCATGGTCATGTTGTAGATCGTTCATGGTCATGTTGTAGATCATTCATGGTCATGTTAGATCGTTCATGGTTATGTTGTAGATCGTTAATGGTTATGTTGTAGATCGTTCATGGTTATGTTGTAGATCATTAATGGTTATGTTGTAGATCGTTCATGGTTATGTTGTAGATCATTCATGGTCATGTTGTAGATCATTCATGGTCATGTTAGATCGTTCATGGTTATGTTGTAGATCATTCATGGTCATGTTGTAGATCTTTCATGGTTATGTTGTAGATCGTTCATGGTCATGTTGTAGATCGTTAATGGTTATGTTGTAGATCATTAATGGTTATGTTGTAGATCTCGTTCATGGTCATGTTGTAGATCATTAATGGTCATGTTGTAGATCTTTCATGGTTATGTTGTAGATCATTCATGGTCAAGTTGTAGATCGTTTATGGTCATGTTGTAGATCATTAATGGTCATGTTAGATCGTTCATGGTTATTTTGTAGATCATTAATGGTTATGTTGTAGATCTCGTTCATGGTTATGTTGTAGATCATTCATGATCATGTTGTAGATCTTTCATGGTCATGTTGTAGATCATTAATGGTCATGTTGTAGATCGTTTTCCTGGGCAGGTTTGACGTATCTGTGGGAGACTGGGGTGTCTGAACGGAACATGAAGGTACAGCTATAGCTTCAGAGAACAGCTGCAGAGAGAAGGAGCAGGCGTGAGCGTGTGTGTGCTTGAGGTGTGTGTTGAAGGACAGATGACAGGGGTTTAAGGGTGCAGCTGTTGGAACATCTCAGTTTGTCTTTGAATGTTGAGACCAGCCTAACGATGAACACTGATGTTGAGACCAGCCTAACGGTGAACACTGATGCGGCTTGAAATAGCTGCAGCTGAGAGACACATCATCACAAAATGAAGATCTGTTCCACCAAGCCATGCCCTAAGAAATCCGGCTGGAGCTGTTTTTAGATGTTTGAACCACAGGGTTTGGATCACAGCAGGGGCCACAATCTTGGTTCATTGTGAAAATTGTTGTTTCTGCTGTAATTGGACATCAAGGTTGGTTATAGTAACCATGGTAACAGGAGGGGAAACACTGTGGTCACTTGTGTGCTTGTAGTAACAGTGTTCTGGTGGAGACAGAATGATGTGTAAAAGACCTTTGACCTATCCTATAACCCTTCTAAACACTGCAGATTAGTTTGCAGTTTAGTTCCTTTAGTTCCTCCTTAACCCACCATTCAGCACAGTAGTGCACCCTGCTGGTGGAGGGTTCTGTTTTTTTCACACTGTGCGTCTGTCCTCTCTGATAGGTTCAGGTTTTTTCATACTGTGTTTGTCCTCTCTGATAGGTTCAGTTTTTTTCACACTGTGCGTCTGTCCTCTCTGATAGGTTCAGTTTTTTTCACACTGTGCGTCTGTCCTTTCTGATAGGCTGAGACGGCAGCAGAACCCTGGTCTGTTCGGCAAGATGAGGAGCTCCACCTCATCACGCTTTGGTTCTGATGATCCTGATGCCCCTCCGAGTGACCCTGACGAGGAGGAAGAGGAGCTGCAGCTTCAGATCGCCTGAGCTCCGCCCACATGAATGAACAGACCCCCACGAATCCCCATCCTGTATTTCACCCCATCCCATTTTCCACACCAGAACACCTGGACATTCCTGCCCCACACCAGAAGTTTTCCATGTTTAGCTGCATAGAACCTCAGAGCAGAAAAGGGGCAGATATGACATTCTGTTGCCACATTACCCCCCCATTATTGCTACATCTGCTTTCCTGTACCAGGTGTGAAGACACTCCAGGTGTGTGTGTTCACTCCCTCACCAGGTGTGTGGGCACTGTGTGTCCTCACACATTATTTCTGTTGTTACACTTTCCTTTGTCTTCAGCTTCATAACCTCCTTCGAGGTCGTTCCCTTCGGTTTTCAGCTCGCCCTGCCTGTTCCTCGGTCCGCCTCTCACCCTCCCTGGTCTACGTCCTCTGTCATGCTCTTGAAGCCCAGCCCCCTTCTCTCTCCGCAACACTGTGTGTTCAGGGTGTATCGTTGTGTCTACAGCCGTGGTGCTGGTGAGTCTGAGGGGGTTCTGGGGGTGGAGGTAGTGGTAGAGGGGTAGTGTCAGTAGCTCAAAGCTAAAGCTCTGTATATGGAATCACTGGTATCAGTTATGAATCTGTTTAAGCAATACGAACATCTAGGAACTACGTCAGTAATGGGGACCAATACAGACTCTTTCTCAACAGGGACATTTTTACTGGTTGTGGTATTTATCAGGTTTCATTCTGGTTTTGTTTTATTAGGTTTTTTTTTACATAATCTGTTCTATATTACGGTGTTTTGTTTTTGTATTTAGTACTATAAATGTTAAGTGTACATACATTCCTTGTGTCTTCATTATTAACTGTCAAAAGTGTGGGTGAGTGAGTTGGTTGGGTGTTGTGTGGGTGGGTGGGTGTGTAAGGGTGAGGGTGTAGGTGAGAGTGTGGGTGTGTGTAAGGGTGAGGGTGTAGGTGAGTGTCGGTGTGTGTAAGGGTGAGGGTGTAGGTGAGAATGTGGGTGTGTGTAAGGGTGGGTGGATACGTGTAGGTGTGCTGTAGAACAGGGGTGAAGGGGGCACACAACAACTTGTGTGCGTCACTCTGACTGGGTCTCCACCCGCAGCTCGGAGACCCTTCTCACCGCACCTTATCAGGCAGACTCGCGTCTAACAGCTTGTGGAGATAACGGCTGAAACAAAGGAGCCTTGTGTGTCTGTCTCTAGGTCAGAGGCCTCATCAGTGTTATGTCGTGCTGTTGGAAGACAGGCTGACAGTAAATCAGTGGCACAGAGCAACCTGGCTCCCTCCTACAGACTGTTAGGGTTAGGGTTCTAGATCAGAGCTGTCTAGCTCTCACCACACAGCAGAGGTCAGACTTGCTCCTGCGTTTTCACCTATGGGATGAGAGAGAACAGTCTGCTCTAGAGCTGCTCGCCGCGGTTCTCCTCGACAGGGTTAAGTGGATTGTCATGTCAGACTGAAACTGATCTTTGGACCTGATGGTTTTCATCGTGTTAAAGGATCACAGAGTACCAGAGCATCACACATACAAAAGGAGAATCAACTCAGACCTGCACGGTACTGAAGTATGAAATGTCTACCCAGTGATTACCCTAAAAATGGGGTGGGGGTGTGGATCTGAGGGGGGATATGTTTGTGAGATGTGTGTGTGGCTATGGGGGTGTGTGTGAGGAGTGTGTGAGTATGGGCGTGTGTGTGTGTGTGTGTGTGTGTGAGGATTGTGTGAGTATGGAGGGGTGTGGGTATGGGTGTGTGTGTGTGAGGAGTGTGTGGGTATGGGTGGTGTGTGTGAGGAGTGTGTAAGTATAGGAGTGTGTGTGTGTGAGGAGTGTGTGGGTATGGGTGGTGTGTGTGAGGAGTGTGTGGGTATGGGTGGTGTGCATGTGAGCAGTGTGTGAGTATGAGGATGTGAGTATATGTGAGTGTGAGGAGTGTGTGAGTATGGGCATGTGCACACACTAACCCCTACAACTAACCCCTCCAAGTCCCTGTTGCCTGGCAGTGTCCTGCCAAGATTAGTCAGATTAGTCCGATTACAGCATAACGATCAACATATTTCCCTCGTCTAACTGAAGTGTTTTCTGCCGTCAGACCTGTCACTTTCTTTATCTACACTCGTCTTGAACACATACACACTCCAATTTGCAAAGAAGCTCATGTTAGCTAATGTTAGCTTGTTTCAAATAGCTGCTTATATATAAGATCTCCAGCAGACTCAGAATGGAATATTTCAGATGTGACAGGCTGCCTGTTGTTTAAAGCCTGTGTGCAGATGTGTATTTACAGGGAAACTACACTGGATATATCCTTCATTAGTGACTGTTTAACACCACCACCACCGGTTACACTATTCACCATTGTACCTTCACTCAGCCAGAGCACAGTCACACAGTCGCACAGTCACACAGTTACAGTCTCACAGTCACACACTCATACAGTCACACACTCTCAAAGTCACACACTCATACAGTCACAAAGTCTCACAGTCACACACTCACACAGTCCCTAGTTTGGGTGCTACAATCACATGATGGGGACAAAAGGCCAAAGATGGAGCCCTTTTAATTTTCCACCTTCCTAACATAATAAAGGCTGGGATGATGGTTTGATCTGGTATCAATAGTAATTATAGATCCATAAGTTTCTCTTATTTATGCAGGCAAACAGCACAAATAAAAAACATTACTTTCCTCCAGAGTGGCAACTCCTCTCAGCCAAAGAAGCAGTGTTGCTCAGCCTGGCCTTGTACCCACCACACACACACACACACACATTTCATCAGTGTGTGTGTGTGACAGTTTTTGATGGTGTCTCTCTAGCCAACACACTCCTTTATTGTACCTGCTCTTGTGAGTAATGTAGCATGTGTTCATGTGAAACAGACGTGTGCACAGCCACCTTTCATCTCGTCCCCTGTAACATCCTCCAGTTACCTGCGTAACAAGCTCCACTCCAAGCCCACACTGGTCTGCTGGAATAGAGTTCGTCACTGGTGGAAGAGAAACTTTCACCTCTTATGCAATTATTTTTGATCGGAGGTTCCTGACCTGATGGCATCTGGGAGACGGGCTGGAGCAGACGCAGCCATCCTGGCTCCCACAGACACTCCCACAGACGTGCCCTCTCTCTCCCCCACAGACGTGCTCTCATTCCCCCACATATATTTCTCTCCCAATTGTTTTAGTGGCTGGACCTCTTTTGTAACCCAACCTTTTGGGTTCTTGCTGTCATTATGTTGATGTACTGTTTGTCTTTGTACTGTCTTGTTGCGCTGATGTAATCACAGCTGGAGATGCATAACTTAAGAGAAATCCAGATGTTGTGCTTGAGGGTATAGAGACACACACGCACACAGCCTTGTTTGTAAAGGTGTAAGTGTGTTTATAAATGAAAGGGCAGACATCAGAGCAGATGACCTATTAAAATCCCCTCCATTTTCAAGCCAGTGCTCTTTGCTGTAAAAACAATTTAATAGTCTACAATTAGTATAAACTGAATCCCTTGTATTGGGGTCAGATTGAGGTTTCTGACTGTGACCATCTAAATGTTAAAGGAACATAAGTGGATAAGACCTTCAGCTGTTAGACAAACCAGATCAGGACATGTAAGCCCTGCTGGAAGCTGAACAGCAAAACAGCTCCTTGGAAAAATAGGTTTTGTATTTTATATGCAGTGTGAGACCATGTGAGACAGTGCGAGACAATTTGAGACAGGCCAAAAAGAGCTTTTGATGGTCCCATCAGAGGGGGCTTCACCTACTAATTCTTTAATAATTTGTGCATAATATTGTAATCAGTCTCAATGTATGAGTCTCATTCAAGATTGAATCAAAATCGTGATCTTTAATTTGTAATTAAAGCAACATTGATCTCATCCCTGAATGGTTTGAATGTGATTCAAGATATTGGCAACAACTACAATCTAAATTACATCAAGACAGACAACTTGGTACAATTATTAAAACAACTAAGAGACAAAACTACAGCATCAATAATCAGTACATTTTCAAGAAAAATGCCAAGCGCGTGTGTGTGCGTGTGCGCGCGCGGGGGGAATAAAAGGGGAGGAGAATGTACTCGGATGTGGGCGCAAGCTCGTGCAAGCGTGCGTGCTTAACAAGGAGGCGGGACTTGCTATCTTAGTTTTCCTATGAGATCAAAGCACAAAAATTGCCACAGAATTTGAACAGCAGAGCAACGTGGCTGTATGTTAATGAGCTGCTGGTCTGTTCCAACGTGGGTGTGGAACAAAGGATAATGGCGCTGGTTATAAAACCAACACTAAAGCATGAAGTGTGAGCTCGAGTGAAGCTAAACGAGAAGTAGTGAAGATTCGATGGTGAAGAGGAGAGATGGCTTGCAAAGCAGACAGATAACAGATAACTTGACATAACTTGCAGACATAACTTGTGTGCACAAATCTCATATCTAACATGTCTATTTCTTGTTCTTGAATTATAACAAACACATTAAACAGCGTTGAACTACTGTAACTGCCTTCTTATATAAATGGAAGTAAAAAGAACCACGGCCATAACTATGCTCAGCTGTTAAAGTCTCGCGTGATTTGGTTATTAAGCCCAGTTTGTCGTCCTCGCTGTATTCCTTTAGGAGGAGAAGGAGAAAGTTTCCACCGCTGGTACCTTGTCCGTTGGCCAGTTTTGCAAACTTGCCTGGAAGAAGTTCTGTGAAACTGTTGTCTTGGTATCGTCGCTCAAGCGTTGGTTTAGATTTAACCGTTACGTGAGTTAAGAGATACAGTTTTCAACTGTATGCTGCTAACCGTCCAAATGATGTTGAATGAACAACCAGAGAAAGGGTTGATGGGCGGAGCCTCTCGTATAGATATTAATCGTAGCGAGAGAAGACCAGGAAGAGAACGAAGTTCTCTTGATCAAGGTATTTAAAACACCAGAGTTCCACGTGCTTTGAACACACCCCCTTACTTCCGCTGATGCAAGCTTGTCCTGCGTGTCGCCAGTGGTGCTGCCACCTGGTGGATTGGCATGACGCCTACATACTTGACAGACCAACACCATTTGAGAAGTTACAAAGAATTCTGTTTCATGGTTTGCTGAACAACACATCTAGTATACTTTACTATCTGGTATACTCTAACATCTGGTATACGTTACCACCTGGTATACTCTAACCTGTGTTTACCATTTCTAGTTCAGCCAGATAAAAACTAACAGGTCTCTGTTGTGGACAGGTGTCATTCAAATCATAATATTAGATGCTAGAAACAATGTTTGAACTTATATGTTAATTAAGGGGAAGCACAATTTCTCTTTAATCATTAACCCGGTAAAAGATTGGACAAGGTGCTTTTAGCCATTATGGTCCAAAGACTCCTCTTCCTGAGGAGCTCAGAGACATTTAATGTTTTCAGCCATCTTAGTTCATTCTCAATTCCCCATGCCTTCTGTCTTGGAGAATTTGATTGTCATAGTGAGCGATAATTACAGACTTTGTTGCCTGACACCTGGCCATTATGGACCAGGAGAGGCTTGGCACAATTGTGCAATTCCCCGTCCACAGAGCCTCCCCACACTTCCCAACACTCCCTGTGTGAATGAATTTATTATTAGTTTCCATTAGGAAATCGGTGCCAACCTGTGCACTACAAATGGGTTAGGGAATGCCATCACTGCAGTGTGTATGGATGCAGTCAGTTCATAAGGAATATTCAGAAAAAGAGATTAGGTGTAAGCATTTTAATATATTCCATGACATAAAATGACTCATGTATTTGAACATTAAATAATGTAAAATTCTAATGTAAAATGTCTTCTTCTCTATTTGGTCCCATGTTTTGTTAGCGCAGGACAGGAATGGGTGGAGCCACAGTATTTGAGTGTGTTCTAGTGGGACAAGCCACAGTAGGGGGTGGAGCTACAGTATTTGAGTGTGTTCTAATGGGAGAAGCCACAGAAGGGGGTGGAGCCACAGTATTTGAGTGTGTTCTAGTGGGACAAACCACAGTAGAGGGTGGAGCCACAGTATTTGAGTGTGTTCTAGTGGGAGAAGCCACAGTAGGGGGTGGAGCTACAGTATTTGAGTGTGTTCTGATGGGAGAAGCCACAGTAGGGGGTGGAGCCACAGTATTTGAGTGTGTTCTAGTGGGAGAAACCACAGTAGAGGGTGGAGCCACAGTATTTGAGTGTGTTCTAGTGGGAGAAACCACAGTAAAGGATGGAGCCACAGTATTTGAGTGTGTTCTAGTGGGAGAAGCCACAACAGGGGGTAGAGCCACAGTATTTGAGTGTGTTCTAGTGGGAGAAACCACAGTAGAGGGTGGAACCACAGTATTTGAGTGTGTGCTAGTGGGAGACGCCACAATAGGGGGTGGAGCCACAGTATTTGAGTGTGTTCTACCACAATATTTGGGTAAAGGGTATAAAATATTTGGGAAAGGGGTATTATTTGGCTAGGACTTTGGGCTCTCCATCAGAAGAATGTGGGTTTGAATCCCAGCTCTGCCATGCAGCTTCTGTTGGCGCCTGAGCAGGGTCCTCAGGGAGGAGTGGTGCTGCAGGTGCTGTTAGGTGTTGACAGCCAAAACAGTGCCAAGCCACTCTGACCTTAACACCATTGTGCCCAAAAGATTTACATGTCATTAAGTGTTGAGTTTGCCTCAGGAAAACCACTCAAAGCCGGTGAGAAGCTCACGGAGTCATGAATGTGTGCTGTTGGTTCTGGTTGTGTGGGCTGCATCTATCCAGTGAGTGTAGTGGCAGGTAGTTGTATACCATGTAAGACACAGGTATTTTAATGACCCATATGGGAATTTAGCTCTGGATAGCTCTGTATTGCTCAGTTTAGCTCTGACTGCTCTGACTGTGTCTCGCCCAGATGAGGCAAAAGAGCTGGTGAAGTTGCAACCAGCAATGCTACATCATCAGGGCTTCCATCAGCACACCTGGGTCCACTATACCTCCTGTTACCATGGCAATGAGTTTCAGCTTTGCCTTGGTGCCATCAGTTACAGGGCAGGCCTCAGTGCTGATGAGTCTTGCTCCATGGACCAGGACACTGGGCCAGGAGCCCTGACATCACCGTTCAGGCTTACTGGGCTAAAGCAGGGCCACAATCTCATCAGAACAAACACGCTGGACTTTTTTTGCATCTGAGCACCAATTTAAGCATTAGAGGCATTTTTTTTCTAAATTTATCTCCAGTCACAAATGAAGCAATGGTGAAAGTCAGCTCAGAGAGACGCCGTGCTGCTCTCCCTCTCAAGGGAGTGCTTTTTGTTTTGTGTGCAAGATATTTGGGGAAATGACTCAACGTTCAAACCCATTTTGTCAAGGTTACAGTGACTGGAAACATGCAAATGTTTGCACATCTGAGCACAAGGTCTGCAACACAGGAAAACTACGTTTGCCTACTCCAACCAGAGCACAGATCATCGAATTATTAATAGCCAGATCAAAAAGAGGGTTGTGTGACTTTATACTGATTTTATGAAGATTGCAGTGTAGTCACCAGCTGTAGACCCTGGGCCCACAGGCAGAGTAAACTACCTCTGTGGACTCATTTTGTTTGTGGCCAATTGTGATGCTCCCATTAGCTTGATGCAGAAAGAACTCAGTTATCTAACCAGGAACATTCATTCCACTCCACACACACTGTTGTGGTTTTGGTTCTCCTGTGCTGACTGGGGATGGACTTGTCAACTACCACATCACATTCAAAGCACCTAAGGTCCCTTGTCTGCCTGCTCCAGGGCTCAACTGAACTTTAAATGGTGCTGGAATTGCTGGTAGACTTGCTGTAGGTGCTCTGAGGGACTGTGTTCCAGAGTTGAGATGCTACTACACTACAATCTGTCAGAGAGAGAACCTGGAGATCTAAATCAGTCCTCTAGATCTGACCACTAGAAATATTTTTTTAAACTGTACAAGAGATAAACAATTAGATTTGATAAAGATTACCTCAAAGATAAAACAGCTTCGGTATCTGTATGCAGGCAGTCAAACCCTCAGATCCATTTCTAAATGACTACTCCCTCTCCATCTGTTAAAAGAAATACGCTTTCTAATTTAAAGAGGTTCTTGGTATTGGCTGGGGTCTGTGTAGGAGAGGCTGTGTGTCTGTGTTTACTCCTAATTTGCACATTAAATGGGCAGGAGAATGGGGCGTTATGCTAATGAAGCAGTAACATCCCCTCAGAGGTGCTGACAGATACTGCATGTATGTTGAGTTGGGAGTTTGTGTTAATATAGATGCTAATTCAGTTTATAGCTCAATATTATCATTCTCCCTTTCATAGTGTTGCAGGTACTGAAATGAATTGCTGATAAAAATGAAATGTAATATCTTGCGGTTATGTCAGAGTTTTGCTCTGAAACATTCTGTCGGTGTCGTTTGTAGAGATTATAAACTTGGGAGTAGACATAGCAAAAGGAGTCAGATGTTACAGAGCAAAGTCATGTCTCTGTCTCACTCTGCTGATAAAGCTCTCCAAGGAAATCATCCAGGCACATTCTAATGAAGGTATCTTGAGCAGAGACAGTTGAAGATTATATTCCATGTCCTGGTGCTACTTTGACTTTCACCCCAGAGCTGCTAGTCGGGATCCTTGTGATGAAAAGGCCGTTTGAGATTTAGCCATAGAAGAGAAAGCAGTTCAGGGGTCTCATCAAAGCCTCCACCTCCCAGTGAGGTGATGGGATTACAGTGTGATGTGACTGTGGTTAGAGCAGGGCGGTGGAGGTCTAGCTCCAGAAGGTACGTATGAAGGTGTAATTTGGGATCCCGGCTCCCAGGGATAGCGGACACAGACAGGCTACTGTGTGTGTGTATGTGTGTTTGTTCTAGAAAGCTCTAGAAAAATAATTAAAGAATCAACCACAGACAGCAGAAAGCACTTCTTTGAGTGGGTTTGGTTTTTTTTCAGTAGGAACTGAGAAACACAGGACAGGTCGTGAATCACAGCTGTCAGTATTCCAGTGGTTCCTCCGTGCTGACAGTGCTCACGCTGAAAGAAATCGATGCGTGATTTAATGTGATGTAATATGATTTAATATACGCCTCACGCCTTTTGTAAGGACAGAAAATTCTCTATACAAACTGGGCGGAATTAGAAAAAAAACCCTCTTACGCTTTGACAAGAAGCACACTGTGGGTGCTGTCAGGCCTGGAGTAGAAGGATAAACTAAATTAGATTAAATCACACATCAAATATGTTGGAGACCAGTTTTTGCTTTAATACTGTGTACAGTTTTAGCTTTAATACTGTGTACAGCAAAGACCATTTTAATGCCAACACTAGTTGCTGGACGGATGAAAACAGTGACACTGGGTTTCAGTAAAAGCTTATGTGCAGAACTGCAAGTAGAATTGAGAGAAAGTTTTAGGCTTGAGAAGGTTGTGGAGAGACTGACAGACATGTGCTGAATATTTCCAGCTTCCTTCTTGAGAGCTGGGGTCCGTGACGACTGATCTGTTCGCTTGTGTGTTGGCCAGAGGGACAGATGGCGGGAGAGGCCATGTCCAGAGCACTGTTTGTTACGGAAATATAAACAGAACTGCTGCTCTACATCACCCATGAGAGCACAGTTAAAGTGAGCATGGAGAGCATGTGTTCATCTGGCCTGCAATTCACAGGCAAAGGAGAGCAGAGGGACCCACCTAGTAGCAAAATGCATGATGAAGAGAGAATAAAAATGTTGTTGCAAGATTGCAGAAAGTCACAGAAAGAAATTCATACTGGAGTTTGTGTCCTAGCTGGCCAGTTGAATCCCAGTGATTGCACTTCTAATCTGTGTTTCCATCTGAATCGGCTGTTGGCGTGGTTAAAAATTAGGAATAGAGAAACACCTCCAGAGAAACACCTCCAGAGAAACACCTCCAGGCTTGGGGTACTTGAGGCCACTGATGCTACTGGTGTTGAATTTGCGGTGTGATGTGGCTCCTGTACATTTCCACCCAGCCCAGCAGCCTTGGCTCAGGGGGGGTGGTGCTGAGTGAAGGGTGTAGCCGAGATGATGTGGATCCATGCACTCCTTTTGACCAAGTTTGTCTTGACATATGAGAGACAAGACAGTGGTGTATTCTGTCGGCTAACAATGTGAACATAGTTAATTATGGCTTTGCACATATTCACCCACAAAACACATCTGTTGTCCATTTGCCGGTAATTGTGTTAGAGAGCTATTTTTCTTCAGAGCAGATGCCAATAGCCAAAATCCACACAAACACACGGCAAATTAAAACGAATGAGTGGAGGATGGAAAAGAAGGACCAGTAAAACAAGCTGGACTGAACCAATTAAGGTTTGGGGAGGGGGGGTGACAGCAGTCGAAGCACAGCACTTATATCATCTCATAATTCTCATGGCAGTAACTGTAGGGTTATATGTGTATGTGTGTGTGTGTGTGTTTAAGCTGTGAGCACAGCTAAGGCACTCATTACTGCTGAATCTTTATGCAAACGTGCTCTCTTCTGAATGGTCTCATACTTTTACTCCCTAGCCACCTGACTGTTTTTTCTTCTTTAAGAAACATTTCTCTCTGTCATGTTTGCTATTATCCCCTGTTTTCTTTCCCTGTACAATCCCAAGGTCTTGAAGCCTGTGGTCTTTTTCTGTAGTTGACCATGACCTCTGTCTATGTCCCACACCCTTTCTGAATGAGGGTGGAGCTGAAAGATCTAAAGTGTTTCTGACTCTCTGGACTGAATCTGCCTTCAGTGTTTTAACATGAGCTGTTTTTTGCATTAACTTCATGGCTACATCATATTAAGAAACATCTAAAGAGTCAGAGTAACCCTAAACCCTAACCCTAACTCCTAACCCTAACCCACAGTCAGAGTAACCTTAACCCTATCCTACAGTCAGAGTAACCCTAACCTTAACCCTATCCCACAGTCAGAGTAACCCTAAACCCTAACCCCTAACCCACAGTCAAAGTAACCCTAACCCTAACCCTATCCTACAGTCAGAGTAACCCTAACCTTAACCCTATCCCACAGTCAGAGTAACCCTAACCCCTAACCCTATCCCACAGTCAGAGTAACCCTAACCTTAACCCTATCCCACAGTCAGAGTAACCCTAACCTTAACCCTATCCCACAGTCAGAGTAACCCTAACCCCTAACCCTATCCCACAGTCAG
>JAOXYF010000001.1:374504-384520 GCA_028565775.1 Sternarchorhynchus goeldii | reverse complement strand
GCCCTGCTCTTCACTCTTCTGCTGTGAGGAACAGCCCTGCTCTTCACTCTTCTGCTGTGAGGAACAGCCCTGCTCTTCACTCTTCTGCTGTGAGGAACAGCCCTGCTCTTTGTCATTTTCTTTATTTACATAAAAAAGGCACATGATGTTCCGAATGGGAGAGTTGTGTATTACTGGAGTGTGAATAGGAGAGGAGGAGTTTGGAGAGCCTGATGATGCAGTGGTGTGTGATGGTGTGTGAAGTGTGTGATGGTGTGTGAAGTGTGTGAGGCGTTTCTTCACTGCTCAGACTCTTAGAAGCTGCCATATGGCCCTGATTACACTCATTTATGGAAAGTCTCACACTGGATGCTTTTAGACTGCTGCTGTGTCCCCTAAGTGTTTGTCCTCTGCACTCAATTAAACCAGAGAGAGATGTGTGTGTGTGTGTATATGTGTGTGTGTGTGTGTGTGTGTGTGTATGTGTGTGTGTATACATGTGTGTGTGTGTGTGTGTGTGTGTGTGTGTGTGCGAGAGTGTCTAAGAAAGATTGCAAGAAACGAGAAAGAACAATGTTTATTTGGCACACACATGATGTTCAGCTGTTAGTGGGTATTTTACAAATGCTTTCCTTTATAAATGAGTGTGCAGCTGAACTAAACTGGCTACTGTACTGGACTGGTGTCCTCTACTGAACTGGACTGGTGTCTTCTGCTGTACTGGACTGGAGTCCTCTGCTGTACTGGACTGGAGTCCTCTGCTGAACTCGACTGGAGTCTTTGGCTGTACTGGACTGGAGCCCTCTGCTGGTTAATGTAATCGTTCTGAAACAGTCCAGAATGTAGTGGAAGACCCCCCATAGGGAGAGAACAAATACAGACCTACATCTCTTTGCTTACAGAGCGGTGAACAGTATAAATGAACAACAGTAACTCAGAGGTGTGAATTAAGAAAAGCAGCTTGTATATTCCACCACCAACAACACCACAACACCACCACCACCATCAGCACCACAACACCAACACCACCAACAACTACAACAGCACAACACCACCACCAACAACAACAACAGCACAACACCAACAACACCACCACACCAACAACAACACTACAACACCACCACCACAACACCACCAACACAACCACCAACCACCATCAACACCACCAACACCACAACAGCACCACCACCATCACACCACCGCCACCATCATGTAAACTGGTCTGCAGTGGCCTTGGAGTGGAGATACAGTGAGGAGTGAGGCTGAGAAAGAATGTGTGCAACCAGGCTCCAGCACACCTACAAACACGCTAGCAGAGAACATGCTAGCAAAGAACATACTAACAGAGAACACGGTAACAGAGAACACGGTAACAGAGAACACGCTAGCAGAGAACACGGTAACAGAGAACACGGTAACAGAGAACACGGCAGTGACAGTAGGTATCAGCTTCTAATGAAGTGGTTGATGAGTGGAGCTCCTTTTATTACTTGAGCTCCTGTCTTTAATTAGCATAATCACAAGGTTGTGTGTGTGCGCGTGGGTGTGTGTGTGTTTGTGTGTGTGTGTTTGTGTGTGTGTGTGAGTGTTTGTGTATGTGTGTGTTTGTGAGTGTGTGTTTGTGTGTGAGTGTTTGTGTATGTGTGTGTGTGTGTTTGTGAGTGTGCTTGTGTGCATTTGTGCCTGTTGTCACTTGCCCTCATCTCTTGTCCCTTTGCTGTCTGTCTGTCAGAGTTATCACATGCTCTTATCTGCACGATGGCTTCTCTTTCCCAATGACAAACTCCTCCCTCTTCCTCTTATCAGCCCCTAGCTCTCCCTCCACCCTCCCTCCACCCTCCCGTTCCTCTGCTCCCACATGCTGTTTCATTTTAGAATGAATCACCAAACCAGTGAGAAAATCTCCATTTCTGGCAGTTTCTTACTGCTTTATGTATTTTCAAGTAGCATGAAAATGATCCACTATAAACACGGAAGTTTCTGGATAATGAGGCCAAAGCAGTGAAAGACGATGAAGTTTCTCTTCTTGTGAAAGAGTGAGAGAGTGTGCAGAGTGAGAGAGATAGTGTGCATGGTGAGAGAGTGTGCATGGTGAGAGATTGAGAGAGTGTGCATTGTGAGCGAGTGCAGAGTGAACAGCAAAGGATCTGCCATGCTGGTAGGTGGTTGGCAGGGGAAATGGCGTAAATGGTAGGGGAAACTACTACAGTATGATGTGTTTGTGGCGTCTAGCATATTATTTGAGCAATATGTTGTTGTTGTACAGGACTACTCATATGGACTCCATGCTGGAGCCACTGTGTGCTGATAATCCAGCCGAACCCGTTAATACATTCCCTGTGAGGGATCCAAAGGACAAGGTCTTGCTCGTGCCAGACCAGAGAGATCCAGCAGCAGCAGAGGGCTCTCCGTGCTTCGATGATCCGTCACTTCACATATAGCTCCTCTCCTGTGCTTCTTACGCTAAACTAATCCTGCTCAACTCATCCCTCTGCCTGGATCTGCACACACTCACCAATCACCTCTCGTTTACACTCCTAATAAGTGTCCTTAAACATTTGTTTAAATGTAAAAGTCATTTAAATATTTACAACCAAAAGTAGTCATTAAGAGTCAGGACTCAGGCATGTTTTCACCTTTCAAATGTTGAAATGACAACAAATTCTAGAAGCTATGCTTTAAATTATATCAGTGGAAATATCACAACACATCCTGATAACGCTTAAGGAGCACATTATGTACCATGACATGTCTGACTATTCCTGTGTCAGCACACAGCATGATTTCCACACATAGATACTTTTATACTATATGTCTTCTTAGCTAGTGAGTGATCACAGATATTAAGAATTTTAAGAGTCATTAAGAATTTTGTTAACTGCATTCATATAAGAATAGCTTAAAAAAGAAACGTGTAAACAATTTTCTTGTTTGTGCCTATTTATTTATAATATAATCCCGTCATCATTCAGGTCATAATGATTTACGTTTCTGAGTTACTAAATCATTCATAGAACATTAAGACCACATCAATGTTAGAAATTGTGTTGGAGTTCGTGAGAGAACATAAAATGTTTTAGCGGTGTATATTCTCTAGGTATTACGGTAAGGGTTGAACTGATGTGCCTGGTTTATCTGGAAACAGCTCGGAGTGGAGAGCGCGCCGTGTACGCTGCCGCCGAGGCGACGCGCAGACGTCGTTCTGCATTATCCGGATCCCTCAGTCGACATCTAAACGGAGCTCAATTTCTTCAGAATCATTTGGATTAACTGTTAACAAGCTCGAAGCAAGTTTGATCCGTTTAGACCGCACTTGTTGACCTTTGCTCTGTTAAAGAAAGACTTTCGTTTTGCAGCGGATAGACGTTGTTTTCTCCAAGGCTGTTTGCGTTTTCATCGGAACATCACTCACCGCACCTCTACCTACACGCGCCATCTAGGTAGGAAAAATGTCGTATAAATTAAATTAGGCCTGAAATCTTTTGTTGTTGTTTGGTTGCATAATTCACAGCTGCCTCGTGTCAGCGATTATCGATAATTAGCAGATAAACTGTTTTGATAATTAACATCTGCTAAGCATATCTGATATTTGCTGAAATGGAGTTACCGCAAGCATCCTTTATGAATGTGGATTACGGCAAACTTCAGGCAGGATCCAGTCTGTCGGTCTAGTGATTTTTTTAACTTTATTTTAATAAACTTGGTAAACTCTCGCTTTGTTCTCCTGAATACTATTTTATTTTTGCTTGGTTTTTTTTTTTTGGGGGGGGGGGTGCACATTTATAGATTTGCATGCAAATATGAACATGTTCCCTCACAGCCAGTGGGAGGATTTTAGAGTAAAGCTTTCCTGTTTGTTTCTGCACAGTCTGTTCTTCTGTTAGATTGACCCGTAGTTTATATTCGGTCCTTCCTGACAGGTGGACATGGCACATCCGCGCGTTTGTCCTCGCGATTCGTTTGATGACAGTACTTTGCATGGATTATTCACTCAAGCAGTTATCGCGTTTTAAGAAGTTCCCTTACATATCCAAGCGTAATGCTCTCTTGATGATAACCTTAACCTTTAGCTGGTTTATAAAACGCGTTTGTTTTACCCACGAAACGAGAGCTGCACGTATTTCCGATAATGAATCAAAACGGAACAGTTTGTTGATTTTGTTGTCCTTACTGATAAACGACCGTGGTTCACCTTGCTTAATGAAATACTGCCTGCTCTTATCTCTCGAACCATAAACAGCTTCTCCAAGTGGATAATAAATTAGTGTGATCGGCAGTATCTATTCGGTAGGTAAACGGTGTCCCAGGTTAGTCAGGGTTACCGGAGAAGAAAATATTATAATATTAATATTATTATTACTCATAAAAGCCGAATATGAGATGGTGAACGAATTCAGGAAAATATCCAGGCCTCATAATTAGCTTACGACTCTCGCGAGACACTGAAACCATTAAATATTATGGGTTACTCGGCCCTCTCCGCTCCGCCCGGCCCCGTCTCTCTCTGCGTGAGTTGATTTTTATTTTGACTTGCCTCAACCAGTACTTTTAAGTTGCGAAAGAAGGCTTTTTTGCAGCAGGTCTGCATGCTGATAAATCAAAAAGCCAGCCATGGCTGTCTAGGGCAAAGGGCAAACACAACTAAAATGTCTGTGACAAGCTGTGTGTTTGAGAGACGGCAGGGCTGGTTTATACGGTTTATACGGTCTGCATTAAACCACGTATATAACAGTCCTGTGATGACGAATTAGAATTTTGCGATCTTTGTCTCTTTCATTCTCCTCTTGAAGATGAACCACACACTTATGCATGCAAACACACTCCCGGCGCTTTTGGGGAAACCTTGCATAAACACTGGGCTTCCTGCTACTGCGGTCTTCCTTTCTCTCAGCTGCAGAGTGTGAGAAGGCAGAGGTCTGGACACACACTCACCTTGGCTGGGCCATCGCTGCCTCATTCACTCTGTGATGTCACACAGAATTCAGCACAGACAAAACACAGACTCTGTTACTATCAGGCATAAAGAGAACAATACTACAGCTATTCAGATGTGGGTAAGAGAATGTGTGTGTGTGTGTTTACTTCTCTCACACAGTTGTTTCCTGTTTGACATATGTGACAGGGTGAGGAATAAAATCAGGACACACTGTAGACTCCTGAGGTGGTGTGAGACAGTGTGATATTGATTGATTGCAGGGAATAGTCTGTTCTCATGGACATCAATAATGTGTGCAGTGTTTGGCACCAGAGATCTGAATCTTTGGACTGTCTGTCAGGCATGAAGAAGCTGTAAGTGGCAAACAGACTGACACCAGTTTAACCAACAGTGCTGTAAGTGTAGAAATGAGTCATGGCACAAAAACGCAGGCAGCCATAGTGAATAACAAATCTATTACAGTTCTGTATGTATTCCTCCCTGTCCTACTGTGATTCAAAGATTTAAAATGAGAGAGAGAGAGAGAGAGAGAGAGAGAGAGAGAGAGATGAACAGTCTGTAATTAGCACCCGCGACTGCATGCTACATTCCACCTCTGTAAATTACAGAGTCTCTTTTCCTATGTGGCGTCCAGCCTGTGGGACCAGACGCAGCAAACACGCCTGGTTGAGTTTATCCAGAGTCTCCCCCCATACATGCTGTCAGACACACGTCCCTCTCATGCCCTCTCTCTCTCCCTCCCTCTGTCCCTCCCATTTGAATCAGAGAAGGACAGGGAGGTATACATATGTATATCTATCTATCTTTCTCTCTCACACTTTTAATCCCTTCTTTTCTCTTCATCTGTCTGTGTAGGATCTTCTTTTGCTGATATTTTGGCAGTGAAGAGCTCTTGCAATAAAGCCGTTTTCAAACAAACTGTCAATTTGGTGAATAAAAGTAAAAACCACAAAGTATAAAAAGAAAATCTTTGCATTAATTTACAGTGCATGAGCCACCAGTACCTTCTGCTTGACCCACTGAGTAACAGTGTAGTGTATCTGTCTCACACACTGAGTAACAGTGTAGTGTATCTGTCTCACACACTGAGTAACAGTGTAGTGTAGCTGTCTCACACACTGAGTAACAGTGTAGTGTAGCTGTCTCACACACTGAGTAACAGTGTAGTGTATCTGTCTCACACACTAACAGTGTAGTGTAGCTGTCTCACACACTGAGTAACAGTGTAGTGTAGCTGTCTCACACACTGAGTCACAGTGTAGTGTAGCTGTCTCACACACTGAGTAATGCTGCAGTGTAGCTGTCTCACACACCGAGTAACAGTAGTGTATCTGTCTCACACACCGAGTAACAGTGTAGTGTATCTGTCTCACACACCGAGTAACAGTGTAGTCTATCTGTCTCACACACTAACAGTGTAGTGTAGCTGTCTCACACACTGAGTAACGCTGTAGTGTAGCTGTCTCACACACTGAGTAATGCTGTAGTGTAGCTGCCACACACTGAGTAATGCTGTAGTGTAGCTGCCACACACTGAGTAACAGTGTAGTGTATCTGTCTCACACACCAAGTAACAGTGTAGTGTATCTGTCTCACACACCGAGTAACAGTGTAGTGTATCTGTCTCACACACCGAGTAACAGTAGTGTATCTGTCTCACACACCGAGTAACAGTGTAGTGTATCTGTCTCACACACCGAGTAACAGTGTAGTCTATCTGTCTCACACACTAACAGTGTAGTGTAGCTGTCTCACACACTGAGTAACGCTGTAGTGTAGCTGTCTCACACACTGAGTAATGCTGTAGTGTAGCTGCCACACACTGAGTAACAGTGTAGTGTATCTGTCTCACACACCGAGTAACGTGTAGTGTATCTGTCTCACACACCGAGTAACAGTGTAGTGTATCTGTCTCACACACCGAGTAACGCTGTAGTGTATCTGTCTCACACACTGAGTAACGCTGTAGTGTAGCTGTCTCACACACTGAGTAACAGTGTAGTGTAGCTGTCTCACACACTGAATAACAGTGTAGTGTAGCTGTCTCACACACTGAGTAACAGTGTAGTGTAGCTGTCTCACACACTGAGTAACGCTGTAGTGTAGCTGTCTCACACACCGAGTAACGCTGTAGTGTAGCTGTCTCACACACCGAGTAACAGTAGTGTAGCTGTCTCACACACTGAGTCACAGTGTAGTGTAGCTGTCTCACACACTGAGTAACGCTGTATTGTAGCTGTCTCACACACTGAGTAACAGTGTAGTGTAGCTGTCTCACACACTGAGTAACAGTGTAGTGTAGCTGTCTCACATACCGAGTAACGCTGTAGTGTAGCTGTCTCACACACCGAGTAACGCTGTAGTGTAGCTGTCTCACACACTGAGTAACGCTGTATTGTAGCTGTCTCACACACTGAATAACAGTGTAGTGTAGCTATCTCACACATAAGAGCACAGATACAAGAGTAGACAAAGGAGCAGATGCAGGGACTGTCTATGTGCTGTCTATTATTGTCACTACTGCTATTACTACTACTATTATTATTACTACTACTGATATTACAGCTACTCTTATTATTACTTCTACTGATATTTCTACTGCTATTATTACTACTTATTACTACTACTGATATTACAGCTACTCTTATTATTACTTCTACTGATATTTCTACTGCTATTATTACTACTATTATTATTACTACTACTGATTTTACAGCTACTCTTATTATTACTTCTACTGATATTTCTACTGCTATTATTTTTTACTATTATTACTACTAATATTACTGCCACTATTATTACTACTACTACTACTCATATTACTATTTTATTATTATTACTACTGATATTTCTACTACTATTATTATTACTGATACTGCTATTACTGCATCTTGTATCACTACTCCTACTGTTACTAGTTATTAATGTACTAAATGCGGCATTCAGTGGAGTATTGAATGTTTCTGTTTGCAGTATGGACTCTTTATACTCAGGGAACATCAATTTATGGTAAAAAAAAAATATATATATATATTTTCTCTCTATCTCTCTCTCTCACACACACACACACACACTGTGGTTATACCTGCTAGCTGCAGGGTTTCTTGTTTTTTCCACACCACATCCATGGTCCTTTGTTTCTGGGATGCTGTGATTGGTAGAGCCCTCCTCACCTGGACTTGCCCTGAACTGATCCGTTTTGACTGTACTTCCTCCGGAGCACAGGGCCATACCCCTAGCCATTCCCTGACCCATACCCTGACCCATACCCCGACTCATACCCCTGCCCATTCCCCGACCCATACCCCTGCCCCTACCTCGGCCCATACCCAACCCATTCCCTGACCCATACCCCGGCCTATACCCCGACCCATACCCCGGCTCATTCTCCGACACATACCCTGACCCATACACCTGCCCATACCCTGGCTCATCCACTCTGCTGCAGTGGTCAGCTGATTTAGGGTATATTGAACAAAACATTGTGTTTGCCAAGTAGGGAGCTAAAACAAGTAGGGAACTGTGCTTTGTGTCTTTATGTCTTTGTGTGTGTGTGTGTGTGTGTGTGTGTGTGTTGGCTACATTAAGTAGGATGAGTCACTTCACCTGACACCAGGTCACTCTCTGACACCAGGTCACTCTCTGACACCAGGTTACTCTCTGACCTCAGAGTGTTTTTCAGGGTCACGTTTTGCTCATTGTCGAGTGCTTCTTCACCATTAGCTGATAAACTGATAAACTACCATGGTGGAGTTTTCTGTTTACCTTGTCTCTTCCTGTTTATCACAACTCCTCCTGCTAAACGGACTTGTTGTTTTAATTTTGGAACCTGGCACAACGAAACCTGACATTCCAAAACATTACACTTCAATCTAATATGTGTAGGACTTTGGATGACATTTTAGCTGTTTCTTCTCAAACCATGTTTGTTCCCAGCTGGAACCAAGGAATAGGTGGTTCTTCAGCATGAAACAACTGGTGGCAGATCTGTCTAGGACAAGGTTTTCACGCACAAAGGAGCAGGTAATAACAAGCTGAAAAACACAAAAGAGTTTGGAGACTAAAAAGAAAAATGATCACACAGTCGAGCTCAACAAACATTTGTAAAAACAATCTTCTGTAGCAGTAACACAAATAAAATTGTTTCAAACACAGAACGGTTCTCCTGATGGAACCACAGTTCTCCAAATCACAACCTGGAACGGTGCGTGAACAGGAACTGTGAGACCAGACAACATCCATAATCATTCTAGCGAAAAGTCCCCCTACAGTGGGAGTGTCCCCTGCAGTGGTCCGTCCTGAAGTGTCTGGCAGTGATATTTCTGCTCAGACTTGTGGTGACTCTGACTGCTAGTACCAAGTTAGTGATGTTACTGTGGGTTGTTGTCTCATGAACAGGTGAAACAGGTTCTGCTCAAAAGCCATCATTTAATATGTAACATCATTTAATATGTAACATCATTTAATATGTAACATCATCAATATGTAACCTCAATGTGTGATACTCTCTGTGCCCTCTGTCTTTTTAATGTCAGTCATGCAGGACTGTCATGGCCAGTTTCTGGTGTGTGTAAAAGGGAAAGAGAGAGAGACAGAATAGCTGTTAGCTCATCAACATTGTTCACCATCAGGTTAGGTTAGGATCAGGGTTAGGTTAGGATCAGGGTTAGGTTAGGATCAGGGTTAGGTTAGGATTAGGGTTAGAATGGCTCTCCTTGACCTCTGTAATAATACCTGGTTCATAGCAGATATTGAGGGAAGGGGAAGAGAGGCTGATGGCAGAAGAGAGACAGAAAGAATCCAAACGAACTTCCTCTTCTCCCAAGGAGCCAGGCGTGCTGACAGTCAGAGTGTACTACCCCGTACTACCCCATACTACCCTGTAGCCAAACGCTAGATGTGTGTTTCAACAATGCCACATATACACCCTCCCACAACTCACACACACATATACACTCTCCCACCGCTCACACACACATATACACTCTCCCACCGCTCACACACACATATACACCCTCCTACTGCTCACACACACATATACACTCTCCCACCGCTCACACACACATATACACTCTCCCACCGCTCACACACACATATACAC
>JAOXYF010000001.1:309121-329917 GCA_028565775.1 Sternarchorhynchus goeldii | reverse complement strand
ACACACACACACACACACACACACACACACACACACACACACACACACACACACACACACACACATACATACACACAAGCTACACATCTAAAGAGCACTTTATCATTGCTGATATTGCTGATTGCAAATACAATTTTACTTATATTTTATGTCTGTGTGTTGAAATGCTATTAATTAAATGCCATTGATTTTGTAATGAATATTAATATTCTGTATTTTGTTCTATGTATTTCATCTGTGGGTTTTGTGTGCATGGGGTGCTTGTGTGTGTGTGTGTTACAAGAATGAGAGCTTTATAACTATGTGTCTGAGCTGGGCTGGGGTGAGGTGAAAACTGCTCATCTGTGATGGTTAATCTGGGGATTACAGTCAGAGGCCAACCCTTCCCTAATCCCACTGCACATCCGCTCACAAACACAAATCTTTCCATCTGTCTACTTCCTGTTGTCCCTGTGATTCACTCACTGTGTACTCACAGCCTTTCACTCATTATGTATGTGTGAATTATGTATGAGTGTGTGTGAATGTATTTGAGTGTATCTGAGTGTGTGAGTGAATTTGAGTGTGTGTGTATGAGTGTATTTGTGTGTGTGTGTGTGTGTGTGTGTGTGTGTATGAATGTGTGTGAATTTGTATGAGTGTCACCATTCCATTGTGATGGGACTCTAATCATTTCTTGCTAAAACAATGAACTGGGTGCCAGAGAATTATTTATGATATAATAAATTAAAGGAACCTACTAAATTCTCATTTCAATAAAGAAATTCACAATCTGGAGTGGGTAATTAATCTGTAAATTACTTAATCTGAACAGGATTAATTATTGATTTCCAAATTAGAATTTTCTACTTAATTAGATTTTACAGATGATCTATAAACACTATAACAGATAAATACAGTTTGATTATGTTCTAGGAATAGAAAGTTACCTTTGTGCTGCAAAAGTAATAGTTCAAAAAAAATAATTATATTGTAACATAAAGGAATATGAATTCACTTAACAAGGTGTAAACCTGAATGATTGTGTCCATTCACCCATCCAAACATACACACACACACACACACACACACACAGAGGAAGATGTTTTACTCACTGAAGTAGAATGAGAAGAATAGCAACTGCTGCATCTTGAGTTGTTGATCCCTAAGACCACATGATCTATATACACTATATACACACTCTATATGCTCTGGAAACCAGTAGAGCTTTCTGACAGACTCTAACACTGTCAAACAGTTCTAGTCTTGTGATGGTATGTGTGTAATACATCAGGGAGGATTTGAGAAGCATCAGATTATTAAAAAAACGGTGGGATTTTTTTTTTTCACTTTTCTCGGAAGGCAATGTTTGGATGGATTTTGGGGTATAAGGTTTGGGAGAAAAGATCACTCACATACAAAAGAATGTACACACAAGGTGAATGATATATTTGCTGATTTTTCTTGCCCTGTTATAATATCTTAAGCTGTACATTCCCCTTTAAAAAAATATTGTTTAAAAAAAACGGTGGGATTAAAGATCATTTCTGGTAGCACAGAGAATGATAGCTGAGAAAGATCGAAAGATCACAATATTGGTGAGCGGTAGGTGGCGATATTGTTGGTTGCTAGATCAGCTTTGTCTCGAAGAAGAAAAACGTAATGCGGAAGTGACGTAATTTGTGTATATGTGGGATAGTGATGGAAGAAGTCGGTTCTCCGGCGCTTCGTCCGATCGGTCCAGCGGGCCTGTCCGCCGTTCGGACCGAGACAATAGAGAGTCTGACGGAGCTCGAAGACCTGGAGCGAGTGTATGCCCAGCTGTGTGCCGAAGAGGTAAGGTTAGGTTTTTATCTGAACATCCCATAAATGAACAGATGTAAGGTGCAAGCTGTATTAGCCAGGTTAGCTAGCTAGGGGTAGAACCGATATGACATATTTCCCCACTAAGGGCAGTTCAGTTGATCTAATCAAATAAACCGTAAGAGATCAATCTTTCTGCAGGAGGATGTGCAGAGAGAACTGGAAACCCTCGCTGGGCAGCAGAATAACATTGAAAACAAGATGCTTGCTCTACAAAGAATGGGGTGAGTTTCTGGGTTTGACAAGAGTGTGGTTTGTACCAGAATGGGATTTGGGATGAAAGAATCGTCCCAGTTTTTGACTCGTGTGTGGGAGGGAGCTGGTCGGTGTGTGTGTGTGTGTGTATCGGAGCTGATTGTTTGGGGGGGGGCTGGTCTGTGTTTATGTGTGTGTGTGTGTGTGTGTGGGAGGGGGGTGGAGCTGGTGTGTGTGTGTGGGAGTTGGTCGGTGTGAGTGAGTGTGTGTGGGAGCTGGTTGGTGTGTGCGCGTGTGTGTACGCGTATCTCCAGTCTGTGGGCAGACTGAGGGCCCCAGCCAAATGATGTCAGACAGGGTTTTATTTCTCTTTAATGCCACTGGTGGAAAGCACCGTCACTGTAGTGCTGTACTACTCGGTTCCTCTATGAAATGATGCTTGTTTATGTCTGTATTTCTCAGGCCCAACTTGCAGCTGATTGAAGGGGATGCTACTCAGTTATCTGGAATGATCAACTTCACCTGCAGTCTGGCAGAGAATGTGAGCAGCAAAGTCAGACAGCTGGACCTTACCAAGGTGACCCAGACACACCTTTACTAAAACCACACCCACAGTAACCCAGACACACCTTTACTAAAACCACACCCACAGTAACCCAGACACACCTTTACTAAAACCACACCCATAGTGACTTATACACGCCATCACTAAACCACACACAAGCTGCACTGAACTGCTTCTAGGCTGTGAAGCATGAACTGACAGAAGCTATGTGTTTATTTCAGAAAAGACTCTACCAAGCGATCCAGCGAGCTGATGATATTCTCGACCTGAAGTTTTGTACCGATGGCGTCCAGACTGCCATGCGCAGCCAGGACTATGAGCAAGCGGCCGTCCACATCCACCGATACCTGTCCCTTGACCAATCAGTGATTGAGCTGAGTAGACAGGGTGGAGAGAGTGAGTTTTTTTCTGTTAGAAGCTCTGGAAGCACATGGATGTGTCCTGGGCTGATATCTGCTACTGTTCACATGTTTGTTCCTCTGCAGGCACTGCAGTGGATGCCAGTCTTGCTCTGCTGCAGGAAGCAGAAGTCAGTTTGAAAGCTCTTGTTACTAAGCGACTGGAGGAGGCAGTTGCTACAGGCGACCTACCTCAAGTGGAACGCTTCTTTAAAATTCTTCCCCTGCTTGGGCTCCATGAGCAGGGACTTGCCCAGTTCTCCCAGTACCTGTGCAGCCAGGTGTGTGTGTGTGTGTGTGTGTGAGTGTGAGTGTGAGCGAGTACGATCGTTTCTTATCACATGGGTTTGTTGTGCTTCCTTGTCTCAGCTGGCGAGTAAAGCTGAGGAGAACCTGCTGGTGGCGCTGGGTCCTGATGTCCGTGAGCGGCGAGCACCTGTCATCTTTGCTGACACACTCACACTGCTACTGGAGGGTGAGGCTCAGCTCATCTCCTGTGGGGAGGTTCCACATGTACAGCATGTTATAGCTTAGACATGTCTGGGCTTCTGTGGTTCATTATTTTGGATCATTACCTTATTTGTTCAGTTTCAACCTTTACTGCACACATAGTATACACACACACCCACACTGACCCAGGACTGAACTGGTTGTGTTAGGCATCGCACGGATTGTGGAGACACACCAGCCAATAGTGGAGACGTACTACGGCCCAGGACGACTCCATACACTCCTCACACACCTCCAGAAAGAGTGCGATGTGCAGTCACAGAAAGTGGTGGACAAGTTCATTCAGCAGCGGGACTATCTCAACAAGGTGTGTGTATACTGTCTGTGTGTGTATACTGTCTGTGTATACTATGTACTGTGTGTGTGTGTGTATACTATGTGTGTGTATACTATGTGTGTGTATACTATGTGTGTGTGTGTGTATACTATGTGTGTGTATACTGTGTGTGTGTGTGTGTGTGTGTATACTATGTACTGTGTGTGTGTGTGTGTGTGTGTGTGTATACTGTGTGTGTATACTGTGTGTGTGTGTGTATACTGTGTGTGTATACTGTGTGTGTGTGTGTATACTGTGTGTGTGTGTATACTGTGTGTGTGTGTATACTGTGTGTGTGTGTGTATACTGTGTGTGTGTGTACTGTGTGTGTGTGTGTGTATACTGTGTGTGTGTATACTGTGTGTGTGTGTACTGTGTGTGTGTGTGTGTGTATACTGTGTGTGTGTGTGTGTACTGTGTGTGTGTACTGTGTGTGTGTGTGTACTGTGTGTGTGTGTGTGTGTACTGTGTGTGTGTGTGTGTGTACTGTGTGTGTGTGTGTGTGTATACTTTATGCTTTGAATAAAAGCGTCAGCCAAATGCCATAAATGCTCTTGTTTATTGGTCCTTAAATGGCCTCCATCTCCATCTTCTTCTCCATCTTCTTCTCCATCTTCTTCTCCATCTCCTTATCTGTAGTTTCAGATTGTGCAGAGCAGCATGATGAGGGCGGGGCCTGTTGAGAAGATTGAGCCCAGGTACAGCCCAGATGCCATTCAGGACTAATACTTCTGGAGCATTGAAGTGTGTGTGTATACTGTGTGTATACTGTGTGTGTGTGTGTGTGTGTGTGTGTGTGTATTCAGGGAGCTGGATCCAGTGTTGTGTGAGGTCACTCTGATGAACTTGTGTGTGTGTGTGTGTGTGTTCAGGGAGCTGGATCCAGTGTTGTGTGAGGTCACTCTGATGAACTTGTGTGTGTGTGTGTTCAGGGAGCTGGATCCAGTGTTGTGTGAGGTCACTCTGATGAACTCGAGGGCAGAGCTGTACCTGCGTTTTTTAAGGCGCCGTGTTACGGCTGATTTCGAGGTTGTCGATGCCTCAGCTGCAGAGGCGCTGATTTCTGGTAAAGATCCACATTCACTTTCACTCACGGTTGGTGGCGTCTGAGTTCAGCGTGTGGTGATGAAGCAGATGAGCTCTTGTGTTCCAGAGCACCAGCAGTGTTTGGAGCGGCTCCTGAAACACTGTCAGCTCAGTCGCACCATGCAGGAGCTGATTGGCTACTACATCCCCATGGAGGAGTATTACATGAGAGAGACCGTCACCAAGGTAACACACGGGGGCGCCCTCCACTCCACTGTACCGAGTCGACCGTGAGTGAACTTTGTCCTCTGCACAGGCGGTTGCCATGGATACAGCAGAGGCGGGACAGTTGAGTTCCAGCATGGTGGATGATGTGTTCTACATCGTGAAGAAGTGCATCAGCCGAGCTCTGACCAGCGGGAGCTCAGACTGTGTGTGTGCCATGATAAACCACGCTACCAGCGTGCTGGAGACAGACTTCAGGTGCACCACCCACAGCCCTTACACTGTGGTACTGTCCATCTCACTACAGTGTAGTCTGTGCTCACCAAACACAGCAAGGGACAGAAGCATGAATGTTTACAGCAGCAAATGTGATTTACACTCCAACATTAAAGATGTTTTATCTAATATGTGTGTGTGTACAGGGAGGTTCTAGCCTGTAAGCTGCGTGCAGGTTATCCAGCCAGTGCTCTGCATGACCTGCAGCGGGGGGTGAGCAGTGCGGTCAGTCTGATGCAGAGCAGCTTACAGCACGGCAAGATCCAGGCGCTGGGCATGGAGAGCCAGGAGCAGGCCAAGAACGCCTACCTGGTGACCTGCACTCCACTACACAGCTCTGTCCTTCCTCTATCCTCCCCTACACAGCTCTCTGCGTAACTCTGTAGTATGTCATGTAGCTCCACAAACATGAGCGCATACTTGCATCATCAAGCAACTCGGTGTTCTAATCTCACAGTGCTAAATGCATTTTTTTAGGTCACTTTAAATAATGTGGAAGTGTGCAGTGAGAATATCAGCACTCTCAAAAAGAACTTGGAGGTATGTCTCCTAATCTAATCTATCACCTGTTATGATACTAAACTGTGGTTAGTTATTGTCATATGACACACTAAAAGTTAATGTCATTTTTCTCTCTCTCCTGTTCTCTCTCAGAGTGATTGTGCCAAGTTGTTCAGTCAGGGGGCGGGCTCAGAACATGCTCAGGCCAAGATTGACAGCTGTCTCTCAGACTTGGTGAATACATCCAGCAAGTTCAAGGATCTCCTTCAGGTTAGAAACTGAGCGCTGGCCTATGCATGTTTGTACCTGTACATGAGGGTATGAACTTCACTGTGTCTGTTTCAGCTTTTCTTATCTTAACTCTCTTATGTATGTTTTTGCATACAGGAGGGCCTTCAGGAGCTCAGTAATACAGCTATCAAACCTCAGGTGAAACCCTGGATTAGCAACTTCCTGTCAGTCTCGCATAATATTGAAGAGGTAGGTGGTTTGTGGCAGCATGACATAGTAATGAGCCACACATTAATTCTTTGGTCCTCTTGTACTGTGTTCAGTTCCTCTAAAATGTCTGTAAAAACACCTTTCAGGGGGAGTTCAGTGACTTTGAGGCGAATGACCCCTGGGTTCAGCAGCTCATCGTACAGCTGGAACAGCTCATGTCTGAATTTAAGGTCAGGAATTCTTTAGACATGGTCAGCGTGAACTGATCAGGGTACAGTTTCCTCACCCTCCTCCTGTCTGCAGGCTGGACTGTCTCCACTGATCTATGACACTCTAACCAGCCTGATGACCAGTCTCATTGCCATGGAGATGGAGAAGACTGTTTTTAAATGTACCTTCAGCAGGGTAAGTCAATCTCTCTCTCTCTCTCTCTCTCTCTCTCTCTCCACACACAATATAAGTGTCTCCTAACTTCCAGACTGTTATCTGTCCCTCACACAGCTCGGGGGGCTGCAGTTTGATAAAGAATTGCGTTCATTGGTTGCATATCTGTCCTCTGTCACCTCTTGGACCATCCGGGATAAATTTGCACGCCTTACTCAGATGGCAACAATTCTCAACCTGGAACAGGTATGTGTCCAACACTGTGTCTGTTTAACAATGTACTACACTGATTATTAACAAAAACTCCTGACACCACAATTTTGAAATCATTGATTTTTTGTTTTATTGTTTTGATAAGTTGAATTTGTTTGTTCAAGGTCTCCGAGATCCTGGATTACTGGGGGCCGAACTCGGGAGCCCTCACCTGGCGTCTTACACCTGCGGAGGTGCGGCAGGTCTTGGCACTCAGAGTAGACTTCCACAACGAGGAAATCAAGAGACTCCGTCTGTAGCACATCCAAACACACACTCGGGACTCCTGCTCACCTTCTGAGCACAAACATCATCACCTATTCCTGTTATTAATATAAAACAAATGGTTCACTAAATCATGGGATTTTTCATTGTACATTTGTGTACAGACTTTCCTAAACGATAACGCTGTCCTTTTGAGTAAATAAAAATTGTTACTATTTGTAGTGATTAACCTGTTTTTGTTTGTTTGTTTCATTTGAATGTGAATCTCAGTGGTCAGGACCCTGTAACCCAGTGGAACACCAGGGTCCAGCTGCTCTGCAGAGCTCCATAAACATTCTGAATGATCAAAATGTCGTGTCAGTTTATCCTGCTACAAAATAACTAGTCTTATTTAATAAAAACAAAACCATTCTAACAATAAACAAACCCACAAATGACGATTAGACTTTTTTTTTTTTTTTTTTTACTGTAAACCATCAGTTAATGTTTCAAACAGCACGTGAGGATCCCTCCTTCTGGAACGAATCCTGGTCATTTCACTCAGAAAATAAAATTTAAAGAAGAAAATGTTAATTACTCAAGTTCATGAAATGCCTTCACATAACGATGTACAGTTTGTGTGAAAGAAGGCAAAATTTATATGGTATCGGGTGGCAGTTGGCGAATTTCAAGGTGTTGCAAACAGGAAAATCTTCCTTTATCACAAAATAAAAGTAAGAAAAGAAAAACGGCCTGTTCTGAATGTTTCAGTACGATCTGCGCGTTTGGACCGTTCAACGCATATATATATATATAGATCTAATTCATATACTGTCTACCATCCTGGTATTACACGTCGCCTACCTACTGAGTGTATAAGTGGCTAAAAACAACAAATTGGTTGATCAAATTAACTACAATAAAAGGCGATTGTCGTCGCCTTGCAGCCGCAGTTCTTTGCTATTTAGCCCGTAGCGAAAACATTGATGCTGTTATCAGACTTTCTTCCTAACCGAAGCTGCAGCTGATAGCATACGGTCCCTCTCGCGCAACTCCTCTTGTAGGCGCGCTTCTGTGATGCGCAGCTGACGGATGGTGTTCTTCATCTCCTTCATTTTGATCTCCATGAGCGCGATGATGTCGCGCTGCTCGTTTAGCTTCCTCAGAAGTTCGGCGGAAGTTGTCCCGTTGGTCAGCGAGTACGAGTGATCCTCTCCGCACAGTGCGAGACATTGACCGGCCTGCACGACCGTCGCGCCGGTCCCTGTAAAATCCTCAGAATGAGAAACCACAGTAGGGCAGGATCCGTCCGCTGCTGCCGTTATGTCCACGGGAGTGATGTATTGGCCATTCTGCCCAATTTGCACCACGGTGGAATCATTGTTTCCCTCTCCTTCGACTGGTGCTGCCTCACTGGCAATCGAAACTACGCTGGTGATAATGGGCACGGCGGCGGACACCTTCCTACTCCTGCCCCGCCGACTTCGTCTCTCGTTTACTCCACGTAGTGGAAACAGAGTCGGAACTCGTATTGTGTAGGTTTTCCTGCCTCCGGGGAAGTGCACGCTACATACCCGGTGTCCAGTAGTGGGCTGGAAAGTACTGAAACAGCCGCTCACCCCGGCCCGCGAGATGTTCTTGAGCCAGATCTCCCGCTGAGTGGGATCCTTTGGGAAGGTGTAGAACCGCAGCTCGCGGTCCCGGTGTGAGTTATTGTAACATCCAGGCACGCAGCATGTGAACCCAGGCATGATGGAACTCAAATTTCGCCAGTATTTCAACAATCCTTCAGAAGTTTTGTTAATTTTGTTTTGTTTGGTTCCTTCGTGCGCTGTTAGCGAGACCAGCGGCCTAGAAGCGGAACTACACGTCCCACAATGCTTACGACATCCTGTTTTGGTTTCAAAGCGGGTTAACGAAGCAAAGTCTGCGCGAAACTGCGCATTTTGTCCTACGTGCACGGAGATTGTTTTGTTTTAAAATTACTGCGTCGAAACGTGTATATGACAGTAAATGTTGGTTGTGTTTCAGACAGGGCATAGCTACACAGCTCTAACATGCAAAAGAGCATAATGTGTTGTAGACACTTGTGTAAATGTCTTAAAATGTGTCCGAATGTATTTTTCATTTGCGTAGCCTATTAACTTTTACCATTGGGCCACTAGAGTACAAGCAATTAGCATCACATTAAGTAGTAAAACTAAAAAGACTTTTATTTTATTTTACATTAAGAATTTAAGAAACATATATAGAGCTAAACCCCCAAAATTAACATCACAGATAGGACATATATACAGTTATCCTCGAAGTTACTATATATTAACTTTGTATAGTAATCCCCGGAAATGCAATTGTAAAACTACATATCCCATGAAACACTCAGGCGAGCATATCCGGGCGGGAGATTGCGTCATCACAACTTTATTTGAATGTTTCGTGCTCTAGTAAATACTGTGTGAAGTTTACATTTATTAGCTGCTGTCGTACAGTTGTGTGAGAGGTGTCGGGCCGCGTTAATTACATTAGCGTTTAAAACTGTCTGATCTCGTCCGCTGAACGTTTATCGCTAATGGAGTCGGTCGAAGAGGATGTGTCTGCTCGGGTTTTGCTCAGAAACGTCCTCCAGACGGAGTTACCCCGGTCTCCAGTAACCAGAAGGTGTTTCGTTAGCGCACTTCCACATCACACATTATACACGATCTGTTTTCTGTTTCTGGTTAGGATTCATTCAGAAGCGTTTAACAAGATTTTTAAAAAGACTTATTTTAAGTCACATTTTTGACAATAGGCCATAGCTCATCAGATTTACGAGGGTTAGCTAGCTTATTTCGTTTTAAGTTTAATGTAGCATGGTTAGCTAATTCAGTGTCGTTCAGAAGTCCTATGCACTCAAAAAATTTATTTTTCCAAAAATACTTGTGGGGTTCTGTTTATCTCTTTAACCCTAACCCTAGTTTATCTGCAGTTGATTTATTACACAGTAGTTGTTGACAATTCCTTCTTACATTATGTAGCAATATATATATTTTCCCATAACATCATCACATGATCATAGTCAACACACACCACATAAATCAGTAACGTTAAGTTTGATTACTGTCTACCGCGCTGATCCTCGTCCTGTAGCCGGTCTCGTGAGCAGCTGGTTTCGCGCGCGCGGAGGAGCTCCAGAGGGAAGAACACCTCTGGCCTCCAGACACCACAGCTCACTCTCCGACACAAACTCAAACAGAAGCTCCATGAGGTGAAACTGTCTGCATGCACAGTACCATCCGTACTGTAAGATTTTTCTGCTTTTGAAAGCAGGCCTTAACGTTTGCTTTTCAATTCAGAGTGCCACCCAGTCACCACTCCTTCACAGCAGAAGGCCAAGGCCTCTGGGCAGGAAGGCAGAGACTCTGTGTGAGGCTGCTGACATCACCCCCCGCAGCCTGCTCAGGGGCTTCATCCAGACAGGTGAGCGTGGTTTACTGCAGTGACGCCGCCAGCCTGCAGCTGTGTTTGTTTTGCTGGAAGCTGTTGTGTGATGCCTGTTGGGTCTCTTCCAGAGGCCGAGACGTCTTTGCTGGTGTCTGGACAACCTGCATTGCCAGAGTCGCACTTGCAACATGCAGAGACAAGTATCCATAGCAACAGAGAGAGGTGTGCCTGAAACCAACCAGTTTTGTCTCTTGACTATCTACATAAATTGCAAAAACAAATCTGTAGTAACATTTTTTTGGTTAACGGTGATTTTTCTCCTCTTAGTGAAGGGGGATCCAGATTTGATTTGCCTGACTTGGCCACAGAGCCACTGAGTCATGTGATCAGGGGGATGAGTCGTAGGAGGCCGCCGCCCACCTTCAATGTCTCGGCCTTTGAGAAACAGCTGAACCAACAATCAGGTACCAAATGGCAGCAGATATTAAGACTGAGATTAAATTATCTTTAATAAATCAGCAGATATTAGGACTGAGATTAAATTATCTTTAATAAATCAGCAGATATTAGGACTGAGATTAAATTATCTTTCTACATTATACATACAGATACCATGGAACTGGCCCATAGGAATTTAGCCATTTAACACAGTAATGCCAGTCCAGAAAAGTTTCACAGCTTTACAGATTTGATTATTTTGTGTGAGATTCAATTCTGTATATTTATAGCAGAAATAAATATACAGCAGAAGTAATAACAGGTTTTTTGTGTGATCTTGAAAGTCCTATAGGTCACAATCAAGTATTGTCTGCTTTAAGACAACATCTGTTGTAAAAGGCGCTATATAAATAAAACTTGAACTTTGGCTAATTTTTTTGTCTCCAAGGTGAAGGAGAGGAGAGTCATGAAAATACGGACATGATGCAGGGACTGTGGGAGCAGGACCTTTCTGCTGGGTCCAGAAGGTGCGTGATTGAACACACAGTTACTCTGCCACAATGGTCAGGACATCACTGATTGAACTACTCCTGTTTGAATGTGTGTGTCTACCTTGCAGTGTCCTGAGTCTTACATTGAAGACTCCATTTGTGAACATTCAGTCTGAAAGGGCAGGTCTGCGGCGAAAGGCTGCCCAACGGAAGAAGCCGTCTGTGAACGATTTTGATGAGGCTGTAGAGAAACGACTGGAGAGACACCACAGTCAAGGTTCCACACAGCTGCCCAACAGGCACGTTACAGAAACTCATACCTGAGATGACTCTCACTCTCATTCTCTCTCTCTCTCTCTCTCTACTCCAGATTATACTGTAGTGCAGGCTAGAGGAACTCCTGCCAGTCACAGTCTCCAGGAGTTCACTCTTGGCTTGAGCAGCATTGTCATGAGCAACACGAAACTCTATGGACAGCTTGCAGGCCCCGCCTCTGAGCTTGCAGGCCCCGCTTCTGAGCTGAGCATGGAGGACGGTGGGGCTCAGGAGGCAGAGGGAAAAGAAAATCAAGAAGTGGTTGATAAACAGACTGAGCATTTGAGTGAAATACCTAAAACTCGGCCAGAGCCTCTGCAAGAGATGGAACCATCATCCGAGTCGCTGCATGAGGAGGTGATGGAGACCGAGGAGATAGCGCTGGCTCTTCAGAGTCAGGAAAAGGAGGCGAGAGAGTCTGAGATGGACCAGACAGACGTAGAAGGCATGGCTTGGAGAGTAGGTGGGAAAGAGGAACTTCCATCACAGCTATCTGAGCAAATCAGCCAGCAAGCCTACTACTACTCAGAGGGCGGAGTCATCGTGCCTGGAGTAACAGCAAGTGGGAGGAGCATGAAGAGTGTTGGGGCAGATCTACACATCACAGAGAATGGTAAATACCAGTCAGTTGTATATATGTTTACCTTTATGGAATTTAGGAAACATTCTTATTATCTTTAGCTTGAACAAATATGTTAGAGTCCAGAAATGACCTTAACTGAGACTCTGCCAGAACCAAGGGTCAGTGCTGAAACCTAGAGTATAAAATACAATATAATACAGTTCAATATGATGCCACTCGATTTGAAAACAGTTACTAAAAAATACAGGTCAACTGCAAATATCTTCCTGATTAGTTTCTGATTAGGCTTAATTAAGGTACTTCTCAAAGAGATGAGTTTTCATTCGGTGTTTGAAGATACAGAGGGACTTTGTTTAGACAGTCTGTGTAACTTCTTGTGAGCTATATGACTATTGTGGATTCTGAATCAGTCTGCAGATTTGTTTGTTTGTATGTAGAACTGCACAGTTTCACTGGTGCTGGTCTGGTAGAACACCCTGTGCTGGAGGAACCGTGCCCCAGCTCTGCTTCAGCTACCATCTCCCGGACTCCGAAGCCTCCTTCACCTGGGACACACCAGACCAGCATGGAGGAAGGGCAAGACGACGAAAGGGAGGGAGTTACTGAAACCAATCTTAACAAATCAGTGATTACTGATGTAGATGTCAGCCAGTCAGATGGTGAAATTGAGACATCTCTCACTGACCTTAGCCCTGTCCTGCACTCTCTGGCTCCTGAGGATGAGGAGAACGTTGAGGAAGATGAGGAAGATGCACAAAGTGAAGGTTATATCTCCATACATGCGACCTGACAACAACGTCATGTGTACTGGGTGTTTATCTGTTTCTCTGTGCTCATCTAGAACTGTCAATGCAAACTCCTGCTTTCATCAGACAAAGGAAAGAGGTGGCCAGTCCCAGAACCCTGGCCTCCCCCGCTGTGCTCGCAACCATCCGTGCTGGGTAACTGATTGTAGCGATCAGTGACGTTTGCCCTTGTGTTTACGTTTCCTCGGGTAGGAAGCACTGAAGCCCTCGTGTCTGGCGCTCTCTCCTCAGACCCGCCCGTAAGCCTCGGCCCAGACCGAAACCTCGGACTGAAGGACCTGACGGTGTCCTCCCGAAGAGCTATGTGATGAGCGTGTTTAAACACTTTGCCAAAACCAGAGTTGCCAGTGATGTCTACCCAGTCATCAATGAAATGTAAACCCTTTTTTCATTTTCATGTAGCTGAATGGACATTAGGTTTCATTTGAAACGGGTTCATTTGTGTGTGTGTGTGTGTGTGTGTGTGTGTGTGTGTGTGTGTGTGTGTGTGTGTGTGTGTGTGTGTGTGTGTGTGTATCCATCCGATGTCTCAGACTCCAGAAGTACTTCAGTCGTCTAGCTGATGATTTGGAGGTATATTCTGCTCATGCCAGGAGGAAAACCATTGAGGTTGAGGATGTTGAGCTTCTAATGAAGAGGTATGTTGGAAGTTTGAGTGACTAAAAACTATTTTTTGTGTGTTTAGGCAGGGTTTTGTGACTGACGGCACTCCCCTCAGTCTGATTTTTGTGTGTGTTTAGGCAGGGTTTTGTGACTGACGGCACTCCCCTCAATGTGCTGATCGAGAAGTTTTTGCCACTCGAGTACAGGAAGATTCTCATCCCTGTGGCAGCCAGTGGAAATAAACTCATCCCCAGTCAAAGGAGATAAATCTTTAACATCACCACCTCGGGTTTTCTCTCTCTCTCTCTCTCTTTTAGAATGTTTCCTAAATATAATTTACTTTTGTTTGGTTTTGAATGGCTATTTTCATTAAGATATTTCTTAACTTGGATTCACTAATGTTTGAAACAGACAATTGAATCTGACATTAAATAAAAACGTATAAATAAATTCAAGTATATTGTTCTAAAAAGCTCTTAATTAAACACCTGTGCTAACTTGGATTAAAGATAAACCGGTCAGTTGTATCCAGTACTGTGTATGTAGCGCCACAGCCCGACCCTGCGCTTCCTGTGCTGAAAGAAATTGTGTATAGTTACAAGATAAGGTTACAACATGCAGTAAACAACTAGCGTCAGGGCATTTATAGTCTTATGACAGTTGCTTAATAAAGAAAGTAATATCATAATGTACGTTTTACAATGTTTCGACCAATAAATTCTTGTATTATTTACTCATCTAAGAATTCGCCTATAATGAGTCTCGTCTTTTTTTCGGAATGGGCGTGGCAAAAATACTATTCGATGGGACGTGGTGCGCATGCGCAAATGGTCTGCAGTTGCGTGTCCAAGCCATAAGGTTTCGGAGTTGATCGGTTTGGGATGAGAAGGGAATTTACACCGTCCTACTGCTTTTCTGTGTCACGAGAACACGAACATACTAATATACCGGACGGTGCGTTAACGGCGGAGGCGGTGCTTTACCGTCACGGCTCGGGCTCTGCTTCGGTCCGAGGTGCTCAACAAGGACCCCTTGTCCTGATCTGAAGGAGGTGGCCTGCTTGGAGAAGTCTGACCAGACATTTTATTTTTTTTAATTGCAAATTGTAACTTTTTTATACGCCATCTGGTTTAGTAAAAGGATTCGGAGAGATTCTACTGTGGTGAGTAAAAGCCAACATAAGTGTCCGGTTAAAGGCTGCTAGAGCGCGTCGTGACCGTAGCGGGTCCCTGTCGGTTCAGTCGTGACCGTAGCGGGTCCCTGTCGGTCCAGTCGTGACCGTAGCGTAGACCGTAACCCTAACCGTAGACCGCCTGGTTTTGTGTCATGTTTATCTAATGTGCTTCTTGTATCCTCGCCGAGCTCAGGTGGAGCTGCGCTACCCTCGTTAGCTCTTAGCTCGTTAGCTGTCCTAACTCAACACTGAATTAGATGGCTCGCCAGTCCATGTTATGTAAGTAGTTAACATTAACTGATACTAGTAGGAACTGATAATGTATATTTGCTGCCAAAATCACAAATATATTAACCAGTAGCTGTTTTTTTTCGCTGAAAATAAGCTACTACAAACCATATATTTAGTATCCTGCCTCCGAGCTACGTGGATAATGCGACAACTACTTTGAATATCATGTTCTTCGTTTCATTTGCGTGAACGTGTTTCAACCTTGGATGCTGCTATCAGATTTGGAAGAAACGAAAACCTGTTTTCATTTGCATGTCATGAAGGAGGTGTACAGGCTTTCAGATGTAAATGAGTCCGTCCAGCTTGAGCGCTGGCGGTGCTAAACGCCCAGTAATCGCGGTACTAACTCCGTACACGAGTATCGTGGTGTTCGGTACCTCCACACTATCTGAACAGTTTAGGACGGTTTACTTTTAGCTTTGGTGATAATGTGATCTTGGTCTGCCTAGACCTGCATCTGTTACGCTAAGAGCAAACAATACCGTGTTTTGTATGTTTGTATAGATTTTTCCTGTTCATCACCGAAACTTGTTTTTGTCTCCGAAATCCCCTTTCTTTCCTTAGTTTAAGTGGTAACAGCCTTGGTTCACAGGTATGATATGTAATATTTGTAACATGTGTGAACCCAATATCTTCCTTTTCACCAGGGCTGCTTGGATGGCATTTACATAATGGCAGAGGAAAGATAAAACTAGTGGGCTTGTGAGTGTTTTCACTGCCTGTGATCGTTATGTTGCCTGGCGTGGGTGTGTTCGGAACTGGGCGGACCGTCCGAGCGTTGGTTCCGCTACTCCAGAAGGAAGGCTTCCCTGTTCAGGCAGTTTGGGGCCGGACTCGGGAGGAAGCAGAGTGTCTGGCAAATGAGTTGGACATCCCCTTCTCTACAAGCCAATCAGATGACGTTCTTCTGCATCCAGAGGTCCACCTTGTCTGCATACTCACACCTCCTCCGCATACGCGCCAGATAGCTGTTAAAGCGCTAGGTGAGACTTCACATGCTCACTTTATCTCGATCATCTGTGTATCGAGCGGATTAGGTTGGGTTCCTTCCTGGACCCCACCCAAGTGCATACTAAACACAGACACGGAGCGGCTGCCCCAGGGGACTGTTTCCTCAGCTCAATCATGTTGGAGCTCAAAGGATTAAAAGATGTTGCTGATGGGACATGTTTCTCAAGAACAGTGTTACTAAACTTCCATCCCCACCCAGTCCTTCTATGTCTGAGAATGCTTTTATTGTGCTGTCAGTTCTGCACTTAATGAAGGTGCTCAAATGATTAACTGTTCACTATAAAGATTGTTTTATTTTCTTATTGCTAACGGTTCCTTCTGTGGTTTCTGTGAGTAAACAGCCTGGTGTTTGTTCCTGTCTGTGCCTGTAGGGATAGGAAAGAACGTGATCAGTGAGCAAGCCGCTACGCTAGCAGACGCCTGGAAGATGGTGGCGGCGGCTCGCTACTACCCCCAGCTCATGAGCATAATGAACAACGCACTGCGCTTCCTCCCGGCCTTCGTCCTGATGAAGCGTCTCCTTGGAGACGGGTACTGTGGGACGTTGCAGGTGCATGCAGTTTCACAGCTGTTTTGAGGTTAAAGGTTATTTTGCGTAATCTGCAATCGTGTATGCTTTCAGAAAATCCATTGCTGAACAGCTGTATGAGAGGTAGATTGTGATTGTGAAACACCTGTTGTGGAAGGTTTAACATTTTCTTTCTTGAACAGGTGTGTGAAGCTCGAGTATATGGAGGCTCTTTGCTTACTCAGTCGTATGGCTGGGCATGGGAGGAGCTGATGGGGGGCGGTGGCCTTCATACAATTGGTTCCTGCATCATTGACCTCATGAGCCACCTGACGGGCGAGCGAGCTGTGCGTGTGCACGGCATGTTACGGACATTTGTGCGTCAAGGCGGCACAGGCGGCGGGATTCGCTCAGTCACGGCAGACGACTACGCCTGCTTTCAGCTGCTGATGGGTGGGGGCGTGGTCTGCAGTGTGACGCTGAACTTTAACCTCCCAGGTGCCGACTTGCACGAAGTCATGCTGGTGGGGTCAGCTGGGAGAATCATCGCTCGGGGCACCGAGTTGTACGGCCAACGCACCTCCATGAACCAGGAGGAGCTTTTGGAGGGCAGTGCGTCGGGGGCTGGGCCGGCTATCACAGGGATGAACGCTATGGTGACGCAGCTGCGGCTATCTTTCCAGGCACAAGAGGACAGGCGTTCATGGGCTCGTCATCCAGTTTCTATGGCAGCTACTTTTGAGGACGGGCTCTATGTTCAGACGGTCGTTGATGCTATCAAACGGTCTAATCGCACTGGGGAGTGGGAGTCTGTAGAGGTCGGGAACCAGGATATAGATCCAAACCACAACCACAGAACCCCTCCAAGCTAAGAGCAGATTCATAAAGGGCACAAACATTCTACATTTATTTTCCATTTTGTGTTTAGTCTCGGTAATATGGTTTGTATGTTTTGTACACTAAAAGTGTGCAAAGAAAGAAAGAAATGTAACACCAATATTATCTTCGTTGATGTAAGAAACACTGTAGTTGCATCACTGGAAGTTTTTAGTCTTTATTGTTATAATTTTTATATCTATTTTACCTTAACCTACAAGTTTAGCTGTGAAAAAGGTCTTTGTTACTTGTTTTATTTGCACAGTTTTAAGTTTGAAAACTGAATATTCATGTAATACGTGACGGGCCAGCATATTTCACCGCTGAGGTTTGATGTGCTTATTTTGAACATGAGAAACTTTGGTAACTAAACTGGTTTGGTGGAGAGTTCTGCTCTCTTCTTAATCTTATGATCTCGGCACTGTTGGACCTGGGGAAGTGACGGGGTTTGATCTTCACGTGTGTGACTGTAACGTGCTTACAGCTGTGATTTGTAGTCTACTGACAGTCTTTTAGAAGCTAATATTTTAATAAGCTGCAGAATTTGCAGAATATATTTGTTTTATTTCAAGATTTTTACCATTGTATGCACTGTTGTAGGGGTGTGTGTGTGTGTGTGTGTGTGTGTGGATATCAACACAAACATGCAGAGTGCCTGTGTAAGTATAAGAGAGGTCAGTAACTGTTTGTTTTTGGGTTAATAAATGATTTCCTAATTTAATAAAGTGTTTTTGCTTATTTTGTGTGTTGTACATGAATTGGGTGACCATGGGAAGTGTTTATTATTATAAATGGCAGGCTGGTTAAACCATGCTCTTTGTGTATAAATCACACTATATTGACAGGATATACAGGGGCAGTAGAGAGCAACATGCACGTGTCCCGCCACGCTGAAGGGGGCAGTAGAGAGCGACATGCACGAAAACCGTAAAGTGTTCGGAAGAAAACCAACGCACAAATGGCGGCACGAAAACGAAGCATAGTGTGGTCATTTTTCCAAGCTGAAGACAACAAGAGAGTACTATGTCTTCTCTGTATGAAGACGGTTTTGTATTTCGGTCACACAACGAATATGCTTCGGCATTTACGAGCGAAACACCCGAATGATTTTTCAGCTTTGGACAAGAGGAAAGCGACAACCGACAGAACAGCGTCTCACCACCACAACAACAACGGCTGTGTGGAAGGTTTGGACTGTGATGGCTCGGCACCAACTAGACACTGTTTTAGCCGTCACACTCTTATATGCAATAATGGCTTTTTCTCAAAAAGTCAGCGGCACCTTTACGTTTAGGTGACGTGCTATTTATCTTCCTGTTGGGCAGATCCCACTAGCTAGTTAGCGAACCTTAGCTAACTCGTGGCGATATCCTACGTGTAAATCCAGTTAACGTTAGTTAGATTAGCTGTTTGAATTCCCGTTGAATAAACACGTGAAAAACACGGTCCATCACCGGTGATCCTGTTTCTGGTGTGGTTAGCCAGAGATGTTGGCTAGTTATCTGATATCTAGCTAGCTGTTAGCGCGTTAGCCAGCCAGCTAGTCGTTCACCATTAAGTTACTTACAGCTTTTGTTTAGGTTCATTTGGCCTGACCGGTCCGTTGTCGGACACCTTCATGTATCTGGATTGATAGTTTTAACGAGAACCGGCAAAGATACAGAAGGACAGCGGTTCAGTTTCCAGAAAGTGATATTCATTCGACAGCGGAATCGTTAGCTACCTGCTTCCTGAATGAATCGTTCCGTCTTGGAATCCGTTGGCGAGTAGGTAATGTTGAACGAATCGGTTCTTTAGAGCAACCGAATCAAATGTTCTCACTGCATGTACGGGCAATACAGGATCACTAGTCTCTAATGGACCTGTTTCCCTACAGTTCGTTCTATCATCACAAATTAACGTTAGTCTGAAGCACAGATCTGTAATCTATACTTTTGTTGTTATAGATTTGTGGTCTGTAGTAGCATTTCTCAAACCGAACAATCCATGTATGTGCTCCCAACATTCCTGAAACAAGCATTCAGTATAATTAACGACTTGATTCAGGCGCTCTGGGGTTGTATATGAGGTGTTAAATGTGGTGGACCATGAGGGATAAGAAGCAATAGTTTAAAACTTAAATGATTGTAGACCTCAAATGCTGTACTAATCATCTAATCAAACATATAAATGGAAAAATGCAGTACAGATGCAGATTGGGAGATGATGTATCTGTTATTGTAAAGGTGATTTTCTGCAACGTGCATTTAAAGCAGAGCAAATGGAGACTTCAGTCTGTACCTTTTGTCTAATTACACATTGATGCCTGTAAAGAAGCATAATTATTATCATGTATTAGCCACTTAATAAAAGCAGCTTCTGTGTCTTCCTCTCTCAGTTACAGTAGTGATGGATGAGCAGCAGGTGGAGGTTCAGTCGGAGGTGGGTGATGCTGAGATGGATGGTGCCATAAGGGGAATCCTGTGCGCTGCGGCAGGGGAGGGGGAGGGGGAGGGGTCTGGCTGTGAGAGGGAGGGAGCAAGGGTGCGGGAGGGAAGCCCTGAGCCATCGCCCGCACCCAATACCCGCAAGTGGAGCGCTGTGTGGGTTCACTACCGCAAAGTAGACCAGGAGAAGAAAGCACTGTGTCTCCTCTGTATGGAGAAGATCCAGCATCAGAGCAGTACCAGCAACCTCATCAGACACCTGCAGAACAAGCATCCCACAGAATACTCGCAGCTGGATGAGCATCCACAGAAACGGCCCGCCAAACGCAAGCCTGAAGATCCAGATTATCTCCCCATCAGTCCCACCAAACATCGCATTGTGACTCCAAATCGTAACGTCCAGTCACAGCTTAACAGCAGCCACACGGACAAATATTCAGGTACACGCTGCATGGCATAAGTTCATCCCGCCCCTCGTGCTTGCAGATGTATCCTCAGTTTATTACCATGTTATATATAGGATATTTATTACCATGTTATATATAGGATATTTATTACCATGTTATATATAGGATATTTATTACCATGTTATATATAGGATATTATTACCATGTTATATATAGGATATTATTACCATGTTATTATATAGGATATTATTACCATGTTATTATATAGGATATTATTACCATGTTATTATATAGGATATTATTACCATGTTA
>JAOXYF010000001.1:287778-309021 GCA_028565775.1 Sternarchorhynchus goeldii | reverse complement strand
TTATATAGGATATTTCAGGATCCAAACAGGAGTAATACCATCTTATTTGAACTCTATTTTTTCATCACGTTTTAAAGTGTGTGGTTGTCCATGTAGTGTGAACATTAGCCTCTAAATGTAGGTAATACATTCCTCAGTAAAGCAGTTTTGTTTGAATATTTTATCTAAAAAATCTGAAGTTTATTAGTACATTTTTCTTCATATGGTGTAAAGTGTTTATATATGGCCTTGTCTTTGTCTCTACATGTTATCTGAATCCTGATTTTTACCATAAGGTTAAAAAAGGAATGAAGGAAGAAATAAAAAATCTGATGTAATTTAGGCCACATTTGTGCTGCAGGTGTAAAATACCTCTTGATTCCGGTTGACCTGTCCTGTCTTGCTGCAGGTGTGGATTGGTGCGAAAGGCGGAGGTTACTGGAGCGCGAGCGTGAGCTGACGGAGGCCCTCAGGCGCGTGCAGCAGGAGGAGGGGCGGAGCTTACAGCAGCAGAGGGATTTTATGCAGCAGATCCGAGAGCTAGAAGCTGAGAGGCGGGTCCTCATGAACCAGAAACGTGAGCAGGAGGACGAATATCATAGACTGAAGCGGGAAAAAGAAGAACTTGAGAGCACAAAATTGGAGCTCCAGAAAGAAAGAGAAGATTTACAAAGGGAGAGGGAGGAGCTGTATAAAGCAAAGGAGGAGTTTCGGAGAGAGAGAGAGGAACTGAACAGAGAGAGACAGGAGTTCACATCAGGAGACAGACACTTACAGGCCCAAGTCTCCAGGCTATACAGCTGTTGACTGAAGATCCAGTAATCCAGACTGAAGAACAGCATTGGTCTATGGCAACAAAAAGGATTTTCTATTTTTATGGTTAAAAAAAACAAAAACCTTTAGTGATAGTAGTTGATGGAAAAAAAATTAGTAATTTTGCCTTTTTTTTCCTATGGATACAATAATCCATATTAAAACGAGGAAAAGGTTGGGGAACGGGTATTTAATGTAAAGGAAGCATTTTGATCTTGTTTCTGACAAAGAAACTCAGTAATCTGTATAAAAAGTAATTACTCAATACAACTTTACCACACACTTCTGTCACTTGAGGGTTTGTTTTGTAAACTAGATGTTATAGAATGCTATTGTGTGTGCGATCGTTAGTTTGTAGGTAATCTCAATTTCCAGGCAACTACATATGTACATATGCCACCTAGACAGATACTGAAATTACAATTACATTGCATTGAAATGAATAACGTAAACGATATTAACTTCTCTTTGCACGCAATTTTCGCAAGATTCAGTTTCCTCAGTAAAATTTCCTACCCAGATGTCATTGCAAAACATGATATTTAACGTGATAAAACATGATAAACTCTTGTATGCCAAATGTGTTCATCAGTTATTTGGTGTGTACATAACATGTTCGTGAAAGTTACCCCTTAGCGCTGTTCTCCAATCATTCACGCCTGTACAGTATGTTCTGCTCGTGAGTACTTTTAATGTTTCCCTTTGTTTAAAAGCAATAAGAATCATACATTATATTTATATAGCGATTTTCAAAAACACAAAGACGCTAAAAAAAAATACATTAATCTAGATGGACGTTAGAAATATGCCAAGGGCGTCCAGCACTATTGGATCTTTAACAAACGCGCTTAAACTGGGCCCTACCGGACGCCGTTGCGACATCACGTGATTCGTTTCCGTCGTTTCTCAAGAGTAGCTAACGTGGCTAACTGTCAAAAGAGTCAACTAACGATACTGCCTTTGATGTTTTAATTGTTTTTACGTATTCGTTTTTCACTTCCGCACGTAAAGTTCCCTTTTAATCCATTTAAACGAGACAATATACACGAAGAATTCAGGTAACTGAGGTCAAATAGCTAGCACAAGGCAGCTAGCGTTAACTATATTTGTGCTAAACGAATTAATGTCTGTCGAAGGTGCTGCGGAAAGACTCGAGAAGATTCACTGCGCGCTAGCAAAACCCAGCATGCTGCTGCATTACTGTCCGCAGTGTGGCTCAAAGTTGCAGCCTGGGTTTAAATTTTGTCCGTCTTGCGGGGAGAAGCTCCCCTGCCCGACGGACGGGCCTTCTGAGTCGGCAGACACCGAAATACCAAAGCTGCCTCAGTCAGTCCCCCATGTTAGTACCGAAGATCCTCCTGGTACAGTGCACCCATCCGTTAACAGAAAGAAAGGTAAACCTGGATACATAGATACACGAAAGCCTGCTCTAAACATATAATAACATAATTCAGCTAGTTTATTACACTGCCTACATTGCACTTCAAACTGTATCGAAGTTAACTTTTGACATTTCCAATAACGAGAATGGGAGTTGAAACAATCAATGAAGTACATAATTAGTGCTTCGTAGAATCAACGCATGGTTTGATTTTCAGAATCAAAAACAGTTTTGAACATAATGAGTTCTTTGTTACACTGCTCCCCTGTACCTGTAGCTTGTTTGGGCAGGCCCTATTGTAAACTACACTGAGGCCTTTCAGATCCGAGAGAGGAAAATGGAGGTTTACAGCACATTCAGGAATCTATGGTTTAATTTACATTTTTTTTCATTTAGGAGCTGTTAAGCCCTCTGCCTGTTCAGCACTAACTCGCTCACCCATCAGAACCACACGCCAAAGAGCCATCAAGATAACACATAGCCTAGTGCCAGGACCCGAAGCCATCCCTCAGACAGCCCGGCTCGCAGGTGAAGTGGGAAGATGTGCTTTTCTGGTTCGTTCTGTAGACAGCCACAAAGAAAAGCTGAACATTGTTGTCTTACTTCAGACCAGAAGATGCTGAAGTCACCACGGAAGCGAAAGACAACCCTGGAAGATCTGAAGGAGCCAGAACCAACCAAAGAGTCCTCTCCCAAGACTCCACCACCATCTCATGCTTCACCTTCTCCATCACTGCAGACTCCTCCTTCAGGTCAGCAGTTGAACAAGTAGATAAGTTGTACTTTATTTGAAGTAAGTTCAAATAAGTTATAAGTGTAAGTTATTTGAAGAATCTTCCTATCTGAGTGTTTTGTGTAGTAAATGTTCTTGTGTGTGTGTGTGTGTGTTCTCAGCCAAAGGTAGAGGTAAGAGAGTGAAGAGGACGTGTGTTGTGGAGCCTCTGAGGGAAGGCACAGAGGTCTGCGACCAGTCAGGCAAAAAATGGCGGCTGCTAAAACTGTTGTGTCAGACAGAGGTGGAGCTGACATATGAAGGTAGAATAATCACCTAAAACTGACCAAAATTTTTCTACTGCTTCTGTTGACTGTTATTGAGCCATTGGACAGTGTAGTAAATGTTCAGTTTGTAAATCCTACTACTTTTATTATTTAAGGGTATGTCTCACACAAAGTTCTAAACTCACAATGTTTTGTGCAGTTCATCAAACTAGTGGGGGAACCACTTCTGATGATCAGATGCACATTTTGCGAATGGTGAGAACTGCCCCCAACATAAGAACATACTCAATATGGAATATTAAACAAACAATCTGAAGAGTTTTATGTACTGAGGAGGGGTGTGTGTATTTGTCTGTATTTCCTCTGTAGGGTGCTAAAGAAGGACAGATGTTTGTTGAACAGAATTTCCTCCAAAGAGCAGCCAAACCCACTGCAGGTCTGTCTGGTCACACGATTCTGGTCACACAAAGTTTGTCAGAAAATTATTTAGGTCTTCTCATCTGTGTGTGTGTGTGTGTGCGTGCATGTTCTTTAGTGGAGAAGTGGATGAAAAAACATTGTATGGACTTCCTTGGAATTCCATCTTGTGTGGGCTTTGGAATATATGAAACCTGCAGGTGTGTATACGAGTGCATTGTGCGTCATGTCAGGCAGTGATTGTGTGCGTTTTAAATTTTCTTTGTGCCTTCTTTCACCCTATAGATTTCTAATATTTCCAGACATGGGCCAAACTGTACAGTCAGTTTTGGACAGAGAGGAATCTCTATCTGAGAGAGCTGTATTGCAGTTTGCTGTACAACTAGTGAGTGTTTGGAGTTTTGTCACTGGTTTGTTCATTGTTATAGCATTATATTGCTCTCCAAATGTTCATATATGTTTTGAATATTTCTTTATTCATTAACATTTACAATTACAGCACCTTTCTCATACCCAAGAATTCTTTATAGTCAACATGTATCTTGATTGTAAACATCCAATTAACACATACCAGCGATAAGTGGCAGCCAATCACACGCAGCGTATTCTCAACCAGAAATCAACTGGGGGACTGGACAGGGAAAGGGAGGGAGGGTTCCACCTAGGACAGAGCACCGTCCTTCACTGGTCATGCACACACACCGGTAATGGCTAAGTTTTCGGACAGTGGGCGAGAACTGCAGACGTCAGAGGAAACCAACGCAGACACAGGAAGACACACAAGACCATAACGCTGAAGGTGCTAAGCACCAAGCCACTGGTTATTAATGTTTTCATGTTTGTTTTAGTTGGATGCTCTGGAGTTCATACATGAGAGTGAATATGCGCATGCAGACATCCATGCTGGCAACATCTACATCACCACTAGAGAACAAGGAACAAAGGTCAGCATGTCTGTTGTGGAGATTATTGTTCCTGTCGTTCTATTACAGGGAGCCAGAATTCTGCTTGTGTTCTCATCTGGATGCATGTACTTGCAGGTGTTCTTGTCGGGCTTTGGTCACGCGTTCAGGTTCTGTCCGGGAGGGAATCATGTGGAGTATCGTGCCAGCAGCCGAACGCCACACCAGGGAAATCTCGACTTTATCAGCGTTGATTCACACAAAGGGGTTGGTGAGTGGAGCCCTGCAGACCTGCTCACTTCTACGTGTTTCAACAGCTTCACTCATAGCCATGTGTGTGCGTGTGATGCAGGTCCCTCCCGCCGCAGTGATCTGCAGTCTCTGGGCTACTGCCTGCTCTCATGGATGACAGGCACACTGCCCTGGAGTAGCACCAGTCAAACAAACCCAGCCATCTCTGCTGAGAAGGAGAGGTAAAACAACATGCATACAACAAGATGTCAATTTTACATGTGGTAAACCTTGGACAGAAGATAAAGTTACAGAGTCCTTAAGATTTTATAAATAGTGTTACACATTTTAAGGCCTGAATGTTTATTCATTTGTGGGTTGGTTCTTTCTCAAACAGGTATATGTCTGACGTTCATGGGCTAATGAACTACTGTTTTAAAAAGAGGAAAGTTTCAGGTGTGTGTATTAACAGATGAAGTAATTACTGTAATATTTTGCCAGTATCTCTTAGATGTGCATTACATAGCTGTATTTGAACATACTCCACTCCTCTTCATGCTACACATGCAGGAGTGCTTTAGCTAATCTAGTGATGATGTGAATGTGTCCCCAGGGGCTCTACAGTGCTACATGTCTCATGCAATGGCCTTAAACTATACTGAAAAGCCTGATTACCCTCTATTAAAAACTGGGCTTAATGAGGCATTGCAGAAGATGGGTGGAACACTGGGAGAACCACTGGTTTACAGGTCAAGTAAACACTCCAGCATTCCATATCCATCTCTACACCTGTCGAGCCTAGTTTTCTTTCATATTTGGCACAGTTTTCATTACGGATGTTTATGTGTTGGCTTGTTTTCCTACAGGTAAAAGAAAGGAACAACTCAACAGGTGACGGTGAAGCTGGCACCATGAGCGACATGGTGGAATTTTAGTCTCGCAGTTCGTTTTTAGACAAAACTTTATACTGGTGTTAAATTACATTGTAAGGTGTGTTTCAGGATTTTAACAAAATGTTTTTTATCACTCTGGGTTAAGAAATGTAATGTTGGTTATGTGGGTCAAGAAATTTAATGTTTGGTTATATGCTTGTTTCATAACTTTTATTGTTAAAGTTGTTATTATTGTTAATTTCTAGTTAATTGTTTTGATTTGGAACTTGGAAAAAGCAATAGAACTTAACGGCCCCCCCTTCACACACACACACACACACACACACACACACTTATATAAATAAAGAAATCTAAACAGCCGTAATTAAATGTTTTGTATGAGTACTAAAATGTCAAGAATGAAGTGCATCGGTAGTGCTGCATCAGTGCGTTTTCAGACCTTTAGGGGGCATCCAAGATGTGTTAATGCTGTCCGTCCACACGGAACTCGAAATGCATCAACCCGTTTTTCAGAACGGAATGAAAACATGAACGTACTGCTCAAGAGAACCGCGAATGTAAGTGTCGAGTTTCAGGCGGATTTTACGTAAAACTTTGTATTAATGTTTCAAAATCTTCTGTGCGTAGTATTCTATATTATAACACTGAAATCCATGTAGTTTCTAGGTTGCAGTAAAAACCGGCAGTAGTGAATTCTAGCTAAGCTACGGTCACATTATGCGTCGGTACAGAAGGACAGAGACTGAAGTGGAACCGTGGATTGAGCAGCTCATCCAAAACTACGACAAATGCCAGCGCGAAATCAGTTTGAGAGCGCATGTTGTGGGGGTGAGTGTGTTGTAGGTTTCTAATTTTTGTTTCCAAATTTGATTGATTGAACAGTTCCTGAAATTACGTGAGTCTAGGTCAGCAACTTGACTGAATCGCAGCGTACAGATGAGACCGATGCCTGCATGCTGTTTCTGTCCGACGGGGTTGTTTTCATCCCTGCCGTGCTGAGCGCAGCCGCCTGGGAGCGCATGCAGGAGTGAGTACATAACTATTAACTAAGTGTTATGACACCACTGGCTAAACACCTGTGTCCTCCCTCTAATTTGAGGTCATCATCCTCCTATTTTGTCAAATAATCCAAAATCAATCCATCCAATCCTCACTTTACATCTGGAGCTGGATTATTTTTAGTGGTGTCTGATGTGCAAACGATAAAGAAAACAGTGATTCAGTCAGTAGCCAGAGCAAGTTGATTTAGCCTGGATAATGAAATATGTTTGAAAATCTGGATTTTATGTCAGGTTGGAAGAGAGAGAAACATTTTCGGGGCTGGACAACACAACACTGTCTGTGCGAAAATTTAATCTGAACTTTCACATGGACCCTGAGCTGGTATGGTAGAAAGAGCTAATTCTTACAATAACAAAAACAATTACAATTAACAAAAGTTAATGTACAATATGCCAATAATAACCTCAATGCTACTATTTCAGAAGGTGTTTTGTGGTAAAATAAGACACTGTCAGTAAACAGTAAGCTTTGGATGATTTATTTGAATGCACAGTTGTCTCTTCTGCTGTTTTAGACATCATGTCAGTTTTACCTCAGTGTGAGTCAAGTCATCACAGTGGGCAGAGTCACCAGGCATTACCACCCACCAAGCTGGTAAAACCCCCCCAAACAGAGCACATATAAGAACACTGCATTTTCAGATCATTATTTGCCCCATTAATAATTCATTTAATTAGATAAATGTGTTCTTTCCTCTTTCAGCACAACGCTCTACTCAGTTAAACAACAAATCTTACAAACGTGGCGGTAGGTCAACGTGTATCTGTTGTGTGTAACACATTCTACCTGAGACTTTTGAGCTAATAATGTGTGTGTGAAGAGGACAGTGAGGTTGCTGGTATCTTATGTTCCCATTTGCACCTCAGATCTCTAAGGAAACAATGTTCACTCAGCTCTGTGAGCTCCCAGTCAGGTTGGAGTTGCATCTCACATTTACATACTCAGGTTCATTAAATATGGCATGTATAGGACATATTAAAAAACCTAAGTGACTATTGTATTATCTATACATCTATATTATTATTATTATTATTATCTATAAATCTAATTACTATTGTAAATCATATTAGAGTGAGTACTCTATTTACATACTCAGGTTCATTAAATATGGCATGTATAGGACATACACACCTTGCCGTGTTCTAAAACTTATGGTCTAAAAACTGTCATCTTTTTTAGGATTTTCTCTTTCCTGTCTAATGGGGGCATGGCACAATGACATCATCATGGATTTGCTGAATGATGCAATAAAAAGAATAACCCCACCCACCGTGTGTCACTCAGGTGTGGCCACACCTACTTCCTGGCACAAAGAGAGACTTCGCTGCAGGGTAAATGAGTATCCATGGCTACCAAGTGGCACCAGCTGTCAGCAAACCATCCAAACAAGTGTGTGTGTTTTTCCAGGGTGAGGAGTATTACAGCACTCCTGTGTCTCATCTCCTAATCCCTGAGGAGCAGAGGGAGCTGTTGACAGCTGATCCTGGTACTGTCTGCCATCTAATTAATTGCTCCTTATATTTAAGATCCTTTGGGAATTCCACTAGACGTGCGCGTGAGGCTCTTGGTACATGTGTTTTTCCCTTAAATGTTCCTGCAGCAAGTGAATCCAGTGGGAGTGAAACTCCAAGTGGTTTGCTGCCTCCCCATGCAGATGTAATGACATACCAGCCAATCACTGTTCAGGAACAGGAGAGACACTCCCCTACTGTGGCATTTGATAGGCTAGCAGATGGGGACCATCCCACCCTGGACCACATGAGACCAGGTAGGAGAACCAAGCAGTGAGGTGGAAATGCTGAGGAGAGTAAATGTCACACGAGGGACCTTATTGTGGTGTTATTGTATTTGGCTCCTGGTCTCTCAGAGGTCTGGTGTGGTAGTGGAGGAGTGAGTGGGGAGAGAGTGAACCCCTGGGACATGTTCAGCCCTGCTCCTGACTTGCTAGGAACCCCATCCTCCACTTCAGAAAGTAACTTCCTCTTTACTCTCATTATTATAAACACATCTCTGCACAATCATGCAAACATACAGTGCTACATTGAGTTTATGTAAACGTGGTGTGTGTGCAGTTGTGGGATGTTAAAAAAAAAAAAAACAATCCCAAAATGTAAACACACTGCTAATAATTTGCTAATATATTTTTCAGTTCAAGACCTGGTTTTTTTTATCACATTCTCCTCTTTTACACTTACACTGGTTAAACATTAACTTTAAAGTAGCATCCTGATGTATATCTGAGCTCTTTAATATCTGTCTTTGCTGTAACCATTAATTTAAAAAAAGAACCTGTTTACAGGGTTTGTAAAACATTTGAATAAATCTTTGTGATCTTTATTGTTTTCTTTGGTTCTCATTAAATTTAGCCAGCATAGAGCATCTCTCTCAGAAGAGCAGCCAGTCACTGCTAACTACAGACCCTCAAGTGTCCATGGCAACAAGCAACCAAGCACAGACCTCCAATCCCAGCACAGGAGAGAGATCAAGAAGTAGTATTACACCATATCAGAGACGACACTCATCTCTCCAGAGCTCCTCCTGCTTGGGTGACCAGACCACCACAGATGTTAATCAGGAAGACCAGGTGAAGCAGCATGGGTTGACTCCAACAACATGGACTTCACACAGTACAGTCCATCCCACCCAAGGGAATGCTCCAGGAGGCCATTCCCACAATAAGAACCCCCTTGTGCCCCTGCCCACCAAAACAGGCCAGGTATCTTAGAATACCAGAAAATTAGTGGTGTGTTAATATTTATGCTGGAATGTGTTCATGCAGGCACTGAGCTGCTCTGCACAATGTTCTCTTCAGCTCCCTCAGCTGCACTCAGATGGCAGTGGTTTCTCATACACATATGAGCCTAGTCCAGAGGTCGTCTCAGCTCTCTCCCAGTTCGAGTGAGTCAAAACCATTGTCTTTGTTTTCCATTTTACAAACATGTATTAGAATTATCTGCTTGGCCCAAGATTCTTTAGGATTTAAGTTGTTTTCCTTGAATGAAAATGAAAAAGTAAACATGTAAATCTTTGGAAGAGCACTGGAGATGGCAACATATGTTAGTGTTTATTTTTTGTGAATGAACAAATTGGAATGACTTTCCATGAATCTCTGGGTTGTGTAAATTGGCAGGTTTTACAGTAGGATCAGTATCTGAAACAGGTAGACTTTGTGTGCGTGTGTGTGTGTGTGTTTAGGGTCCCAGAGCAGCTGGTGCAGTGGGCGGTGGTGTACCTGGGGCTCCCTGGGCACGTGGACTGCAGTGGTGGAACAGAGCATGAAAAGGCCTTGCTGCCCTGAAACATTATAAACTGAAAACTCTGCTAGTCAAAGACATTTTGTACCTGTCAGAATTCTGTAAGTCATATAGAAATTCATTATAGAAATAGATCCATGGTTCTATGATTCTTGTAGATAACACATTTAGGTTCTTTATGAAGTGCTTGCTGTGTAACTTGATAATAAAAATGATCATATTTTAATAATGTTGTATGTGTAGTTTACTAATATACTAGTGCTGTGGTTTTCATACTGGGGTCTGAGGATGATTAGTTAGTGAGAGGTGCTGGTGAATAGATGATGGTGGTAATAATAATAATAATAAATTCATTTTAATAATAAAATGATTGGTGATAATTTGCAGTGAACATGTAAGATATGGATACCCAGTAAAGGTGTTAAATAAAGACTAAATTCATGTTCCAGTTTCATCTAAACTTTAATGCTCATATGCCAGCTGGAGTCTGATAACAGCTGTTATAGGATGCCCTCAAAATATAAAATACAAAAAACAAAACTAATAAAGCTAATGAAAAATTCAGAAGCCAGGACTTAATTGCCTCAGTTTCTGTGAACTTTTAATGGATTACAGCTTTGCAGTGCAGTGCCATTGAAATGCATGAGGTTAAATCATTGGTTTTTATTCAGAGTAAAGTTTCAGCAGCTTAGTCCCCCAACCACACTGGACGCTGGCCCTTGCAGACCAGGGTTTGACACCAGTGCTACTTTAATTAATGTTACATTATGTAATATTTGTTAATTCTGTAATATTACTTCATTATGTAATATTAATTAATTTTGTAATATTACCTAATATAGCACTGTGGTGTCAGACTCCTGACCTGCTTTAACACACCAACTCATCCAGCTCATTACTCACCCGCTCAGAGCGTCTGAGCTCTGCTGGACACTGACACCCTAACCCTAACCCTGACCTTATCCCTAACCCTCTCCCCTTTCCCTCCCAGCCCCTAACCCTAACCTTTTCCACCACCACCACCACCCGCCCCCCCGATTCCAGGAATAAGTTTAAAAGCACTAAATAAAGACGTAAAAACACCTAATAGAGCCCCGGCGAGTCAGTGCTTTAAAAGGTTTTTAGGACACATATTTAACTTTTCTAAAACCTAACCCTGACCCTGACCCTGACCCTGCTAGATACTAAAAGGTTTGAGGGTTTGTTTTGATTACGTCATACACATGCGACCCACTTTCCTCAAACACGGTAGCTAAATCATGTCTGCTAAACGGCTCGCGAGCGAAACGAGCACGAGAAAACGCAGCAAAAAAGAGAAACGGGGGGAATCCGCCCGTTTAAACCCGGACCTGGAGGAGGACGTGGTCCGGAGAGGAATGAGAGACGCGTGGAAGAACAAGTCGAGCTATTCACACGGTTCGTGAGTAGTTACGCGTGTTACTCACACGTGTACAGATTAACATTAAAGTGAAGCAGGTTTCTAACAAATGTCAGGAAGGTTACGACGTTGCTGATGGTAATTGGAGTGAGATGAGAATTTCTTTCTTTTTATACAGGAAGCGTCCAGTTAGACTGTGAACCGTTTCCTCATTGTAAGATCAGTAACTTTATTCACAACGAAGCCTTCGTGGAGAATGTGCACAAGGAGCTTCTCCAGCTTCATTTCAACAGCAAGTCAAATGACCTGTACAAATTTAAGCAGGTACTTCGCTACTACATGCTGACGCACATTACCTTCAGTGGTTTTACGTGAATCGAGATCTTGTCTAATGAATACGTGAACTGTTTCTTTTACAGTCTGATGATCTTAAGAATCGAAAAGAACATCATATTTCTGAGATGAGGTATGTTATTCATGTCGTGGATACACTATGATTTTATATTTGTGTTATTAAACCAGTTTCACTGTGTGTGTGTGTGTGTGTGTGTGTCTACGCGCGCATGTGTATTAGGTCCGTCATTTTTGATCAGTTTCGCTCATGGCTGTCAGAAATCTTAGGAGTGGATTTAGAGCCAACCATTGACATATCTTGTGCTAAATACGAGCACACAGGTAATTTAGTCAGTGCCTCCTGAAGAGCTGCAGGATGCTGGCTGATGGGAAGGTTTGTTTCCTAGCACCCATCTCTTTCCTCTTCTTGCAGATGTGTTGCTGTGTCATGATGATGAACTGGAAGGCCGGAGGGTTGCCTTCATCCTTTACCTCGTACCCTCCTGGGACTTGTGTGACGGAGGGATGCTGGACTTGTACAGCACTGACGGTGTGTGCAGGTGCATCATGTTTGTGGAAATAAATTAGACTAAGAACTTATCACATAGTTGCACTGGTGACGGTGCAGGGTGTGCTGCAGGTGCAGTGCGGATGCTTGGTGCAGTGTGGGTACTGAGTGGGTACTGGGTGCACTGCAGGTGCAGTATGGGTCCAGCGTGGATGCTCAGTTCAGTTGATATAAAGCACTGGCCAGGACAATGTTCTGACAAATTTACCGATTGTTTTTGGATCACCTGTGATAACAACAAAATTAATATTTTTAATTTGTCATTTACTTAAATCACATTTTTTGGAATTTGGAATTATTAGCTATTTTTTTGTAGATCACTGTCAGCCTGTGAGTGTAGTGAAGTCTCTCCTTCCTAGCTGGAACACCTTGACGTTTTTTGAAGTGTCTCCTGTCTCTTTCCATAAGGTAACTTCAAATCTAACCATTTTAAACACACACATACTCACAACATTTTCTGTGCTTTGTTATATAATTATTTATGCACACTGTGATCTCAGTGAACTGTAAACATATCCCTGATGTGCTGTATGTTTGTCTGTGTGATTGTTAATGAATTTAGCAAAAATCTCCCTTTCTCTCAGGTGTCAGAGGTGCTCGCTGAAGGGAAGTGCCGTCTGTCTGTGAGTGGCTGGTTCCACGGCCCCTCCCTGCAGAGACCACCGTGCTACGTGGAGCCTGCAGTGTCTTGTCACACACACATCCCCAGAGATGTAAGTCCAGGGTGCTGTGTGCTCACAGTGTGCAGTAGTATGTGCCTCAGTACTACATAGCGCAGTGTCCTGGGTGTTCACTGTGTTCAGGAGAGAGTGCTGTCAGAGTGGGTGAACGAGGTGTATCTGGGGCCGCTGTACCAGGCACAAATACAGCAGGAGTTTGAGAGCAGTTCAGAAATCCGCTTAGCAAATTTCCTACAGGTGGGTCTGTGTCGCACAAACACATGCACATATTTATGTTGTTTTGCCTCAAAAAATCCCAAGAATGATCTGACTCACAGCTTAACAAATGAAAACAGCAAAGGGTTGAAAACATGAAGGAGTAAATTTTTCACTCCTTTCTTACTATACTGATGAGAAAACTCATAGATGGTGTATATAGAGAAGCAAGACTTAAGCATGTAGCTCAAGTAACACCTAAATAATGAAGTACTGCTTTATGTTTAATTCTGCAAATGTGCAACATGCCCTGTAGACATCTGTACCCACTGGGTGCCCAAGACAAACTAAAAACATTAATACAGTCTTAGAAAACAGGACATCTCGAGTGTTTTAGGACATCTTGAGTGTTTTCAGTTGTTCTAGAAGTAAATCACATGTAAACTGTTTAACTGGAGAAATAAAACATAAACACACACATCTGCGTTTGCATCTCAGTAAGTGACTGGTTTTCACTCCAGTGTTTTATTCAAAACTCGTTCCTCAATTAATTAGGAAGAGAAATTTAAGCAAGTGAGTGAAGCTGTACGATTGGCTGAAATCCAGTGGGAGAGAAGAGGCCCACCCAATAAGAGGTGAGATCTGTGCAGGATTCAGGTTAATGTATCTAGAATATCTTGCCTGTGAGTGAATGTTTGGTGTTCATTTCCTTATATACAAACCAATACATGATAGTATTACGACAGAACACAAGTAAGGAACTCGTTTTGGGTTTAATGTGTGTGTGCGTGTGTGTCGTGCGTATGCATGGTGTGTGTGTGTGTGTGTGTGTGTGTGTGTGTGTGTGTGTATAGGTGTTATGCGTCTGCAGAACTGGAGAGTGTGCCTGCATGCCTGAAGGAATGCTGGGAGTTGCTGTCCTCTGAGCCGTTCTTCCTGCTGCTGTCCAACCTGACGGGCCTCTCGCTGCACTACCTGACCCAGAGCGACGGTGACGCTGGAGCCAAGGAGGCCGAGGCTGAGAGCAGCCAGGGGGAGGGACACGGCTGTAACGCTTCACCGGCAGAGAGAAAAAACACAGGTCAGGAAGATCAGCTGTGCTTATGATGCACGAGCTGATGTTCGTACTGCTGATACGTCTGTTTGTGTACTAGCTGTGTGTGTGTGTGGCTGTGTGTGTTTCAGGCCCTCCTTCCTGTGCTGGAGAACTGCGACGCTGGACTCATGGTGATTACACTCTACTGCATGACTCCACAAAACGGGACTATGCACTAGACTTGCTTCTCCACCTGGGCTGCACAGGTAACACCTGTTCACACACTTTTATCCGAACAGGTAACACTGTTCACACACTCCTGTCACTGCAAAGACAAGTCAGTTGGGAGATTGCACTGCAGCCCATTTGTAATTGAGTTTCAAACTCTTGAAAAGCATTGAGTGTTTACTCTAAACACCCAAACTACAGTGTACTAGAGAGCAGTGATAAAGCTTTTGTCACAGGGTGGAATCCAGAGTTTGGAGGCTTCACTTCCTATATTGCTCATGATGAAGATGAAGAGGTGAGTGAATCATCATTCTTGTGCAAAATAGTTTTATTTAGTATTGGTAGTCCATAGTTTTCAAACATTTTATTACATTCTGTAAACTTGTGTATATATATGTGCAAATCATGTATATACAGTACCAGTCAAAAGCCAGGACACACCCGACTGAATGTGGTTTTTTTTAAATATAACACTCATTTGAATCTAATGGATTATGCTTAAATTGACAAATATAAATTATCAAAGGTGTTAGTCTATATATAAACTGATTTCCAAAACACACTTTTAGGTGCACCCTCAGCACAGTTCTGTTTTTTAACAACATTAGTCCCTCACCCTGCAAGTGCTCAGCATATGTGAGGATTGATGGAAACTGATGAACTGATGGAAAGGCATCATAGGTGGCTAACCCTAACCCTAACCTCAGAGTACAGGCACCATAGGTGGCTAACCCTGACCCTGACCCTAACCCTAACCCTAACCTCTGAGTACAGGCACCATAGGTGGCTAACCCTGACCCTAACCCTAATCTCAGAGTACAGGCCCCATAGATGGCTAACCCTAACCCCGACCCTATCCCTGACCCCGACCCTAATCTCAGTGTACAGGCTGGCTACTTGTAAGAATCTCAAATCTTAGATAAACATTGACCATCACAGCACACTAACATGTTTATTATTTCATTGGTTTGTTTTCTGTTTTTAATGTAATTAATGTCTCCAGACTTTTGACTGGTCCAGTATATGTTACATCTGAGTGTGTTCATGCACGCACGTTACTGTGGGTGTGCACAATCTGACCATACGCATGTGTTTTTGTGTGTGTGTGTGATTTCTGTGTGAGCACATGCGTATGTATGTGTTGATGCATGCATGTGTTTCACCTTGTGTATACTTTGTGCATGCTCACATGTACGTGTGTGTGTGTGTTTGTTTGTAGCTCCTTACTGTGTATCCTGAGGATAACTCCCTGGCTCTAGTCTACCGTGACAAAGAAACTCTCAAGTTCGTCAAACACATCAATCAGAGCAGCATACAGGCTGACCACACAGCTCACTATGATTTCTCCTTCACGTACTATGAGTGAATACGGACAGCAATATTCATCCAAAGTCATACAGATGCAGTAATTCATACAGTATGTAAAACATTAAGTGCCAGGTTGAAAAGTGTTAGTCAATCTCAATGACCAATCTAAACAGGTTACATACAGAACATCACAGGCTGCTGATGTTAATTTGGTTTTGTGAATGACAACTTAATAAACATTTTGATGTCCCAAATGTACATTTAGTTGCCATGACAAAAGAAATCAAACCAGATGGTGTAGTTTGAATCAAACCTACCTAACAGATGGTATAGTTTGAATTGCATTATTCATGACGTTTTAATTAATGAAAATTTGTTTCAAATAAATTACAGTAGTAGCTTGATGCCCCGTTCAGTTTGTGCCCGTGTCTGTTATCTAAGCGTGGTGCAGGTCCAGGGATGCGCTTCTTTGCGTGTTTTGAGTGTGTATTTCTGCAGACTTGGGCAGTGTGTGCAGAAAGCTGTTATCACTTCCTGGGAAACCACACAGAAGCAGTGAACCTCACAGAGCCTCGTGCACTGCATCGCCAAAGCTATCAGTGCTGAGTTGAGCTCTGGAGAAGACGTGGTCTGCAGTTCCAGGGTCTCCAGCGTGTTTGCATAGCTCCGCCCAACTAGGCGCACCTCATCTAGCAGCCCCGTCCAGGTGAGGAGGTGAAGGTGTCGGACGGGGATGCTGGGCTGCAGAACCCCGGGGACGTGCAGCTCCGGGAGGGTGTGGTCCAGCTCCAGATCCACCCGTAGAGTAGGGTGTCTGTGTCTCACCTCTGCCCATATTTGGTCACAGAGGGGCGTGGCATACTTTAGTGAACGCTCACACCGCAGTTCGAGCTGCTTCAGTGCCGGACGCTGGGGCGGCAGGAGGTCTTTGAGGACATCTTGGGAAAGGCTGGCCTGAAAAAGCCCAATGGTACTGAGCGCAGGACAGAGCCTCAGCACCTCTCTGACTGTTTCAGCACTGACTCCACACACCAACGAACTGTTGCTGATGAACAGACTCTGAAGGGCAGGGCAAAGTGTGGCCACATTCCTAACGAAGGTGTCGCTCAGGGTGAAGGGCACACCCCTCAGGTCAAGCATGGTAAGCGACGACCCATCCGTCAGGATATCCACCAGTCCCTGCAGCAGGTCCTGTCCGGCATAAAATAAGGGCGGGTTTCCCAAACACTTAACACACAACGCACGCAGCCGACTGTCGCCCCCGGCAACAGTCTGCCGGAGCACCCAAAGTCCTGCCTTCCGATTGGCTGGTTCAGTCACACTGATGCACAGCTTCAAGCGTCTGATCATTGGTAGCAGTACTGCCAGTCTTTGAGGGATGCTTCCTCCAGACTCACACCTGATAAAAGGAGGGATAAACGAGGTGAAATGCGTGGTTGTCAGGTTCAGTACAACATGACTCGGACGTATAGCTATATGATTAGGTAAGAGGAGACTTATAACCAAGGCCACATCACCTTGCTGCAACTAAAGGTGTATTAACTACAATACAATCAAGGAGTATTAACTACACTGGTAGCGGCAGAGAAACAAAGCAAAGCTTCAGTCGACACAAACCTCTGATTTAAATAGCTTTAGTGTAGTTTGACCTATCAGAACCTCAAATACCTCGGGGCTTCAACACTTAGCACGTCCGTTTTCTTACCTAATCTCAGTGTGCGTCCACGCGCCAGGATGTGTCGTGGTGTCCGACCACGCTCTGCACACTCTGAAGGCATTGCATTTATCCCGCAAAGGAAGAAAAGAGAAAATATGCGCGAGGATCTCCTCTGGCAGGTCCATTAGCACAACTGTGCTCTACACTACAGATATTGCTTTCATCAGCGCGCGTTGTCTTTTGTTATTTGAAAAAACCTAACGATATAATCACGTACATTACGAAATATCCCGCGGTTAAGACGCCAGACAGACCCGCTTTATTATTATACGGGAAGTTTTGCTGCAATCCACGAAGGCTGTGTTTGTTTCCTAATCGATCGAATGTTTTTCTTCACTTCCTCTTACCCCTCGAGTTCCGTTGTTAAACACAACCAAGAAAACTGGAACGGAACATTCCGCCAATCCTATTGTCCGGCAGGGGCCTCTCACCCAATCAAAATACACTGCGTGTTCACGTGGGTGTGTCCTAATATCGACCAACTATTCTCACTTTTTGGAAAGTTTCTTTCGTTACGCATCTTAGCGAGTTTTACAAACGTGTTCGTGTCACTTGAACAAGGCTCTTCACGGTGTTGTGTAAGTAATGTAAACACAATTTCGATTAAATGTTGTTATTCGATGCACAATGTTGGCTTCCCAGGTCCTATGAAGTGAAACTTTTTGTTAGCTGGCTAGCTTTGTTAGCTAGTTAGCCAGCTATGTGAGGCGGTTATGTGTAGTTTACCCACTAGCTAGCATTAATAGTACACATGACTGCAGAAACGTTTTTGTGTGTTGTGTTCGCAGCTTTTCATTTAAAGATCTTTAAATAATGAATTTCTTCCTGACACTGATTGCGCTGGAATGTCAAAACTGTCTTAAAATAAGACATTTTGTCAAGTGACGTAAGTACACAGGAGCTTTATAGGTCCATTAGCTGCTGGCTAACCACCTGTAGCCGAGGCACGCGTGACGTGTGCAGTTTGGTCGTCACGTGACAATTTCCTACGATACGCATGTCCGCGTGACCCACTTAACTCCAGCTAGTAAATACCTTTGCATTTCTCTCTCTGGAGGAAGTGGTTAGATTTTGCTGTTGATGCGAAAGCTTTTCTTTACTGTTTCTGCTTTCCAGCATGACTGATATCTAAGGAAAACGTGTTTTTTTATCTAAGTCAGTGTGCTCAGGCAAATATAGTTGAAATTTTAAATTGTCAGTTTTACAGCTAGAATGATGGAGATTCCCTGCTAGTTTAACACTTACGGTAGATGGTTATCCTTCCCACACTCAATCTCCCAGAAGACTCCTCAACTTAAATCCTTGGAATTTCGCAACCCTACAGAATTTTATCTTGATGTTTGATCTGTATTGTTTCTGAATGTGCATGTCTGTAACCCTGAATGGGCTTCATTAAGCTTAACACCTCCAAACTGGTTACATCAATTTCTAGAACCTGTTCTTTCTCTGCAGCACTGGATATTTCATCTCTGATCTTCATTCACTACTATTCCTCTTTAAAGTATCCAGAATTCCACCTACCAAAGTCCAGTTCTGTGACTTCATTACTGACTACTGCTTTCGTGTTCAGTTGTTCATGTGTCCAGGAATCCCTTCTGGAGTTCTAGCACTTGTGTTCACATCTTAATCTTTGAAAGGCAGATGGTTGTTCTCTTTAACATGAACCATGTACTGTTTCAGATGGTTTTCCTCTTTAACCAGAACCATGTACTGTTTGGCATAATGCAGTTGTGATTTTTATTAATTACAACTGCATTAGGTTTCCATGAACATGTATATTGATATGCATGGGCAGTCTCTTCCCAGTCTCTTCTCAGTACATATCATGGATTTTCTTCTTTTAAATTCATGTGACGTGGCACAATCCTGTCCTCCAGTTACTTTTTTAGCTATTACATTTTTTTGTCCTTCTGAGCTAAATTTGAAGTCAATTTACTATTAAATATTAACACAATGTTTCTAGGAAATTGGAAGCATCTTTCTTGAGAATAGCTATATGATTTTGCAAGGTCTCATGAATTTAATAATTTTAATTTTATTTATTTATTAAGCAAATCCTTGACATAAACTGGGAGGTCTAGGTGAATTGACCAAGAATGACCTCTGTGCATGCAAATATTGATTTTATAACATCATGTTTCAGCAATTCTGAGTGTGTGTGTGTGTGTGTGTCTGTGTGTGTGTGTGTGGGGGGTTCGTTGATTTACCTCTGCAGGCACTGAGGTGGAGCTGCCTGGGATGCTCAGAACATGGAGAGTGTAGAACACATGGTATCCATTTATATTGAGCTGTTGTATCTCCCAGTGGTGGTGTTTAGTGTCATGTACATGTGGATGATACTCCCTTTGCTGTTGTTTGTTGTGTCACTGCGCGTTTCCCTGGGTTGCAGAAATCGACTGTGAACAGCACAGATGATTGTGCTTGGGCGGGGTGTGCTGTGCTCTTCCTGCAGTGTAGAAATCCAGCATCTGATCTGCTCAACTTCTACAAAGATAAGCATGGAAAATTCAGCGTGTTTAAAGTGATCAAACTCACTCTTACAGGTGGGTGTAAGAAAAGAGAGGCATGTTTGTGTGGTTTCTTCAAGTTTTCTTCAAGGTTGATCATTGTGTGTGTGTGTGTGTGTGTGTGTGTGTGTGTGTGTGTGTGTGTGTGTGTGTGTGTGTGGAAATGCTGGAGCAGACGCTGTAGGTGGGCTGGATGGGTATGAGATCCTAAAGCTGCATGATGCTGACCCTTTCCTGGGGGTGGAGCTGAAGTTCATGGCCGTCCTTCCCTGTAAGCGGTTTCTGGACAGTTATGCATGTGGCTCGCTCCTGCAGTTCCTGTCCCAGCATGCTTCGCGTCTGCTCGGACTCTCAAATGATGTTGCTATGGAAGCCAGGCTCCAGGCAGAAACGCACATCTTGGACAACAACCTAGAAGACACAGAGCTCTGCCTACAATATATATACCAGTCTCAGGTAGATAGTTATTGGGACTCTTGGGTTTCAGTCTTGTTATTAAACAATCATTGATTTGGGTTTTTTTTTTTTTTTTCTCTTGAAAGAAAAATTATTTTTTCTAGCAAGTGCAAGCATATGGATTTCCAGAATTATACAAGGCATTGGCCTTATTTGTAAACACACCAGCATACGGACTGAATAAGATGAGAGATGCTTTATTTTCACTGTATGCTTTGATGCGACATTAACTAAAAACAAATACATATGGATTATTTGTTTGTTTATTGCCTGTTTTTATTTGATTGGCTCTTTACAGCCAGTGCATTTGCGAGATGATGAGGTCACACAGTTGGAGCAGCAGCTACAGAATAGCTATGCTCCACCCACTCCAATGTCACAGGAAGTGCCAAAGAACTGCTTCTTGTTCCAGAAACGGGTGTTTGGTGAGTATGACTAGTTCACCCATTTGGTGAGGCAAGCAGTTGACCAGCATTTGAAAAACGCTTTTGTTCATTTTCATGACCATGTCCTCTTATCTACAGACGACAGACCCCTGACCTCCGCAGACCAGCAGCGCTTCGCCGCCCACGTGGGGCGGGACTGGAAGCGAGTGGGCAGGGCCTTACAGAAGAGCTGCCGCGCCCTGAAGGGCACAGCCATCGATAATCTTGCCTACGAGTATGAGAGGGAGGGGCTTTACGAACAGGCATACCAGCTAATGGGACGCTTCATCCAATCAGAGGGTCGGAGTGCTAGGCTTGGACGCCTCATCGGTGCGCTGGAAGAAAGCAAGTTAATCAGCATAGCTGAGATCATGCTGGACATTCAGCCACGAGAATGAGGCTGGAAGGATTGTGTGTGTGTGTGTGTGTGTGTGTGTGTGTGTGTGTGTGTGTGTGTGTGTGTGTGTGTGTGTGTGTGTGT
>JAOXYF010000001.1:233835-234933 GCA_028565775.1 Sternarchorhynchus goeldii | reverse complement strand
CACAACTACTGAACACACACGGACACGCACAAATACTAAACACACACAAACACTGAACACGAACAGACACACACACAAACACTGAGTGTACACGAACACACAACTACTGAACACACACGGACACGCACAAATACTGCACACACGGATCAAATATTGAACCACCCCAAACCTCCCTCCTCACACACACAGCCCCACACTGACCTGACGGAAAGGAGGGACAGGGCCCTCATAACCATAGTCCTGGCCAGCAGCACCTGTGTGGCAGCAGTGACTCTGCTCAGAGCCACCAGGCGATCTGCCGAACTCTGGAGAGCAGCTGCTTGTTCTCCCAGGGTCCCGCGTCCTGGAGAGCCCTTATCCACCGAGCTCTGGCAGCCTGACACCGTTTTGGAAGAGAACATAAAACGATTCTTTTTTGGGGTTCTTAGACTCGCTTATTTTAGCTCAGATTCTTCCTAAGAAAAGCTCTGTGTCTTAGACAGGGACGTGGTCCATTACCTATCTGCAGAAGGGTCTCTTCCATGCTGTTGGTGGCAGTAACCATAGCGACAGAGGCTCCGAGCGGGTCGTTGTTGGAAAAGTGGACGGGCTCAGGCACAGGCTGCCGCTCACTCAGCCCCAACGGCACCGAGAGCAACTCAAACTCCTCCTCCCCCGTCAGTCGCTCCACCTCCTCTACATCCAGCATGTCCCAGTCTTCTGCAACCACACACACACACACACACACACACACACAGCCATGCAAAAAAAAAAAATGTAATAAAATAATAATAATCCAGCAGTCATATGACACTCTCATACATGCAGGGGCCAATAACACATCAGTAAAATAATGAATCAGAAAAAGTAGAATCAGTAACAGGATGGATACCTTCATACACACTGTCCTGCTTCCCCAGAAGGTCTGGAGCCTGACCCTTATACCTGCATACACACGATATTATTAACCTGCTTAAACAGTGAAATCAGCATAGTATTCACCCCAGCATACCCTCTCCTCCACCCACACCCCAGCATACCCTGTCCTCCACCCACACCCCAGCATACCCTGTCCTCCACCCACACCCCAGCATACCCTCTCCTCTCCCCACACCCCAG
>JAOXYF010000001.1:223835-226335 GCA_028565775.1 Sternarchorhynchus goeldii | reverse complement strand
GCTTCCGCAGGAGAGCTACAGACAAACACAGTAACACACACTGTGTACAACCACGTGCTCCACATACTACATGGCTTCACACATATAACCACATACTACACGCCTACATACAATCATAAGTACTCAGACACACAGACCTGAGGAATAAGTGTGTGTGTGTGTGTTTGTGTGTGTGTGTGTGTTTCAAGCCGCGTGCAGCTCGGCTTGAAACACCATGCTTCATGTCCCGTGGAAGACAACCTTCTAGCCTGTTCTCTGTCCTGCTTCAAGTCGGTGGAATGAACTTCCACTGACTGTCCGGACAGCAGAATCCCTTATAAGCACGATTCTTAGCAGTATTTTAGCAGTGCACAGGTGTGATCTAGTTCAAATGTCTGCTCAACTCCATCCTACCTACTGGCTAGGATACATTCTGTGAGTCAATAACAAAGCACTTTTGTAAGTCACTTTGGATAAGAGTGTCTGCTAAATGCCTTAAATGTAAATGTGTGTTGTGTGTGTGTGTGTATGGGTGTGTGTGGATATAAAATGTAATTGTGGTGAGCAGGGAGTGAGTTACCCCTGAAGTCTTTCCTGTGTGCCTCTGTGCAGTCGCTGGTTTTGTCCTCGTGCTGGGAGCGTGGGTCGGTCGAACTGGCTGCCGCCTGCCACAGCAGGGTAGTGAGCTGACCGCACAGCAGGTCCAGCAGAGCCTGGACCACCTTAGGGCTCAACTTATCTGCATATGTCCTGGAACAAAACAGCACTGGACAGGTTAGCCTCTGTGTGTGTGTGTGTGTCTGTGTGTGCGTGCGTGTCTGTGTGTGCGTGCGTGTCTGTGTGTGCGTGCGTGTCTGTGTGTGCGTGCCTGTCTGTGTGTGCGTGCCTGTCTGTGTGTGCGTGCCTGTCTGTGTGTGCGTGCCTGTCTGTGTGCGTGCCTGTCTGTGTGCGTGCCTGTCTGTGTGCGTGCCTGTCTGTGTGCGTGCCTGTCTGTGTGCCTGTCTGTATCTGTGTGTCTGTGTGTGCTTGTGCTGACTAAAAGCTGCTAGCTGGCTTTGCATTACTCTCAGTGTTTACAGTCATACACTCCTGTTCTCAGTGTTGTACTTCAAAATTGATCCTGCCAGATGCAGGTATCTAGTCAGACTCTGTTCTCCAGTCCTAACAGGACCAGGCCTACGTGTGTTCGTTCTCCTCTGTACCCGAGAGACTCATGAGTAAAGGTGAGCGCTCTCACCCAGTGCTGATGGCCAGGATCTGAAGGAGCCTGGTGCTGGCCACTTTGAGAGCCATGCTGAGCTGAGATCCGGCTGGCTGGTGCAGAAGCTGCAGGGTTTGTGCCAGGATGGTCTCCCTGCCACACAGCTGCGACAGAACGTCCAGCAGACCACTGGAGATGGCCAGGGACACGTCCACTGGCTGGTAGCGCACACTTAAGGCAAAGACGGTCACCAAGAGAAGCCTCTGCTGAGCCTCTATGTACCCCAACCCCAACACACACAACGCAAACATACATATTTACTTACAGGAAGAACAATTAATTTCATTAGGAGTAATTACTGTGTGCTGGGCCCACACTACCTATATGATGCTTGTTGGTGTGCAGTGCTCTCTCCAGGGTGAGCGCCAGCTGCTGGTAGATCTTGTGTACTGCAGCCTGAATGTCCATCTGGAAGCTTTTTTTCGCAGCCTGAACACCGTCCTGCGTATAACAGACTGCAGTATTACTAACTACACCACTCAGCTAACCCTGCTGGGCATGCACAACGTGAAGGGGATGGGGAGGAGGATGATGGTGACCATGGTTACCTGGTAGTGGTGCAGCTGCACACTCTCGCCTTTAAGCCCTCCACTGCTAACGGCACCCAGGCCGAAACAGCCAGCCAGAAATTGCAGTCTGACTGATGTCAGCAGAGAGGCGGAGTGGAAGGTGGGGCCAGGGCGCCCGGCCACACTCCCTGCTCCAGCTTGACTGCCCTTCTCCTCCATCCCAGAGATCAACACCACAATCTGGTGAAGGGCCTCTAGTCGCAGCTAAACACACACACACCCACACCCACACCCACACACACACCCATAAGTGTGGGACAGAACTCTGCAGGATGGCTGATGGAGTGTGTAGGTGGGACCTCCACCTCTGCTCTGCTCTGCTGTTGCTCCATGGCTGCTGTAATGGTCTGAGGGGTGGTGGACATGCTCTCCTCGGGCTCCTTGAAGGCAGGTGTGTTGGCCACGTCCCCGCTGATGAAGGCCATGATGTTGTCAATGAGGCCATGGAGGCGCAGTGCCTGGCTCAGGTCCAGGTCCGACTCCTCATAGGACTGCGGGGAGCCACAGAGATGCTCCCGGCCCCAGTGGCCCCCGAACCAGTCGGCCGGCGACTCCGCAGTGCTATGCAGGAGACCTGCACGGGTCATAAGGGTCAGAATAACCACAAGCAAATCCTGGGGGTGTTACTTATGACTGCTGCTCATAGTGATTATGACTGGGGGTGTTACTTATGACTGCTGCTCATAGTGAT
>JAOXYF010000001.1:189491-216918 GCA_028565775.1 Sternarchorhynchus goeldii | reverse complement strand
CTCCTTTCAGAGCATGTTTACAGCCTGTTTACACACATTACTCCTTTCAGAGCATGTTTACAGCCTGTTTACACACATTACTCCTTTCAGAGCATGTTTACAGCCTGTTTACACACAATACTCCTTTCAGAGCATGTTTACAGCTTGTTTACACACTCGGGACCAACTGTGTCATTTAGTCATGTTCAAGGGAGTCAAGCAGATCTGTTCATGATCAAACTTCATTTGCAATAAAATAATCAGTAATGACCTGCACCAAGTCTGATTATCTAGTTAAATAATGTTATTCATAAATAATGTTATGTGGATTTATGAAATTTTATTATAATTCATTCAGTGATTATTTTCTTCACTTATTACCCTGATCACAGATGAAAACTGAGAGATGAGTGAGGGATGAGTGAAGGATGAGTGAGAGATGAGTGAGAGATGAGTGAGAGATGAGTGAGAGATGAGTGAGAGATGAGTGAGAGATGAGTGAGAGATGACCTCCCTGCACTCAACAGCATCATTACCATAATAAAAGGTCCAGACCAAGGGTTCTCCCTCAATCAGGGGCATCTGGCTTGTTCAGCACATGAAAACAGCTCTTTTTAAAAGGCAGATGATGTAATCAAGAGTCAGCGGTCAACAGCCTTCATAGACCATAGGAACCCGTCTAGACATCAGAACTGCATTTGCATTGAACCATCCTAAATAACACTGGGGTCGTACTTTCAAACTAACACTGATCATACACAATTAAGTCATGTCAAATCCTTAACAGAAGGAACTTAGTCAGGTGGGAGGAGGAATTTTAAAAATCAGTGTACATTTTTTATTCCTGGGTGTTCAGCTCCACTTTGTACTGCTTTCTGCTATTTGAAAAGCTCTTTGGAGAGACGTGCTTCGTTTACAGTCTACATTATACCTTCAGTCATTATTTTATTTCAAATTCAATATGTTGCAATACTATTATTCACCTCATGTTAATATCAACGCCTCCCTCGGGCGGTGCCCCTTACACGTCACCGAGGTAACGCCTCCCTCAGGCAGTGCCCCTTACACGTCACCGAGGTAACGCCTCCCTCAGGCGGTGCCTCTTACACGTCACTGAGTTGCCACCCAAGGGCAGTTATGTTATTTTATCTTATTTATGCATTTCCTGACAGTTTTCTGTTCTGTAACTGTTGCCGGTCATGATTGTTAAATGTTTATATTACATGAGTTTGTGCACCCTTCTGGTCATTTTCAATTTCATTAAACCATACATACATACATACATACATACATACATACACAGATGCTGGTCATAAAATCTGAATATCATGAAAAATAGAATATCATGATTTATTTCAGTAATTCCATTCAAAAAGTGAAAGTTCTATATTATATTCATTCATTACACACAGAATGGGGCAGTGGTAGCTCACTGGTTAAGGCACTTAGTAATCAGAAGGTTGCTGGTTCAAACTCCACCTCTACCAAGTTGCCACTGCTGGACCCCTGAGCAAAGCCCTTAACCCTCAACTGCTCAAGATGTATTCAGTCACGACTGAAGCTGCTTTGGATAAAAGCGTCAGCCAAATGCCGTAAATATAAATGATATCAAATGTTCATTTCTTTTCATTTTGATGACTATAAAACAACAACTAATGAAAATCCCAAATTCAGCATCTCAGAAAATTAGAATGTTACTCAAGACCAATACAAAAAAGGATTTTTAGAAATGTTGGCCAACTGAAAAGTATGATCATGAAAAATATGAGCATGTACTGAACAATATTTAGTTGGGCCTCCTTTGGCCTGGATTACTGCAGCAATGGGGCATGGCATGGAGTGGATCAGTCTGTGGAACTGCTCAGGTGTTATGAGAGCCCAGGTGGCTCTGATAGTGGCCTTCAGCTCTTCTGAATTGTTGGGTCTGGCATATCGCAATACCTCAAAGATAATCTATGGGGTTATGGTGAGGCGTGTTTGCTGGCTAATTAAGAACAGGGATACCATGGTCCTTAAACCCGGTAGCTTTGGCACTGTGTGCAGGTGCCAAGTCCTGTTGGAAAAAGAAAATCTGCATCTCCATAAAGTTGGTCAGCAGCAGGAAGCATGAAGTGCTCTAAACCTTCCTGGTAGATGGCTGCGTTGACCTTGGACCTCAGAAAACACAACGAACCAACACCAGCAGATGACATGGCACCCCAAACCATCACTGACTGTGGAAACTTTACACTGGACCTCAAGCAACATGGATTCTGTGCATCTCCTCTCTTCCTCCAGACTCTGGGACCTTGATGTCCAAAGGAAATGCAAAATTGACTTTCATCAGAGAACATCACTTTGAACCACTCAGCAGCAGTCCAGTCCTTTTTGTCTTTAGCCCAGGCAAGGTGCTTGTGACACTGTCTCTTGTTCAAGAGTGGCTTGACACAAGGAATGTGACAGTGAAACCCATGTCTTGCATACGTCTGTGCGTGGTGGTTCAGACGGGTGACTCCAGCTACAGTCCACTCTGTGAATCTCCCCCACAGTTTTGAATGGGTTTTGTTTCACAATCCTCTCTTTTCCTTCCCTTTGTGTCTTGCACTCCTTGTCCAAGGTGTCAATGGTCACCTTTTGAACAACTGTCCAGTCAGCCGTCTTCCCCATGATTGTTTAGCCTACAGAACTAGACTGAGAGACCATTTAAAGGCCTTTGCAGGTGTTTTGAGTTCATTAGCTGATTACAGTGTAGCACCAGGTGTCTTCAATATTGAACCTTTTCACAATATTCTAATTTTCTGAGATACTGAATTTGGGATTTTCATTAGTTGTCAGTTATAATCATCAAAATTAAAAGAAAATAAACATTTGAAATATATCAGTCTGTGTGTAATGAATGAATATAATACACAAGTTTCACTTTTTGAATGGAACTACTGAAAATCAACTTCATGATATTCTAATGTTATGACAGCACCTGTATTATATAAAAAATAACCTACTTAATATGCAGTACTTATTGAAGTGTATTTGAGTGCATCTGATTTCATGATCAGTACCTTCCCCTGCAGAGGACCCTGGATGAGTTTGGGGTATTTCTGTGTGGAGCTGTTCCCGTGGCCAAGCTTGCCATAGTCTCCATCACCCCAACTGAACACCTCCCCTTCACTGGTGAATGCTAGTGTGTGACCATCCGAGCCCTTGGATGACGAAACCTTCTTAATGGAACGGTGGGGTTCAAAGGTCAGCTTCTTAAGGGTGGATTGGTTGTTGGAGTCTCCCAGGCCCAAGCGGCCGTAGCTACCCTTCCCACAAGCCCTCACTGAACCATCGGATGAGATTACAAACGTGCAGTACTGGCCAGCCTCGATCTGAGAGTAAAACACAGCATAAAACATCACAGCTTGCTCAACTTAAATTACAAACATTTTTACTTTCAATCTTCTATCACAGCCACACTTTTCACTTTCAAAAAAAAAATACACGTGCAGCAGAGCAGTGGCCACTCGCCACATGGAGTCTGCGTGTTTCTCACCGTCTGTGCATCACTGAAGCTGGGAGCCAGTTTAGGCTGGAGGATCTTTTCCTGCGTGCCCTCCACCAGCTGGTGGCTACTGTTACTGCCCCACACGTACACCTCACAGGTCTCGGACACCATAGCTGCCTCGCCTGCCTGGATGCTGTCTGGACTCGCACACGTCCTCGAGTAGTCCGACGCCATGCGACAAACCTGTCACGAACATCCCGACCGTTACGCACGAACACGGCTGATGAATCAAGGGGTTCAAATTCTGTGGAAGCTTTTCTGCTTTACCTCCTCAAACAGGCAGAGCGCTGCCTCGTACAAGGAGCACAGTCCGTCTGGGGTGCGCATCGGCTCCTTCCACTGGCTGCGGTCCGCCGACGTACCCTGGAACACAACTCTATAAAATCACCAACAACTTCATCTCCGGCCTTATTACAGTCTCCTGAACCTGAAACCAGGAGGAAACATTCCAGTCTGCAACACTACTAAAGAGGCAATAAGTTTAATAAGAGAAACATAAGGGTGTGATTTCTATTAAAAAACCCAGCCCTGAGGATGGTGGGCCCTGACAGTGAGTCACACCTACATACCAGCGATCGCCTCATCTGCATAAGAATGCTCATGAAACAGTCGTATCCCATCAGCCCCTCCTGATTCTGGCTGTGCTCCAGGCCGGTGACGCACGCCGAGGCCGCCAGTGCCATCTCCACCCACTCCAGCAGGTAGCGCAGCGAGCCCCTCTGCGCAGCCAGGCCCAGCAGCAGTTCGCAGGCCAGCCGTCGGCCCACCACGTCTGCCCCCGAGTGCCGCGTGCTCACCCCCTTCAGAAACGTAGTGACCTGGGTCAGGCAGTCCAGGCCCATGGCCGGGATCTTGCTCTCGTTGGCCAGCGAGAGCGGCGGCAGGGAGCCGACGACCTCGATCGCGGTCGTGATGACATCGTTGCAGAGGTTAAGGCCCGTGCCGGTGGGCGGCAGCGACCAACTCTGCCTCAGCAGGGCGAACAGCAGGCTGAGGCCTGTGCGCACGCCCATCTCGATGAGCGCGTCAGTGCTGGAGCGAGGGCGCTGGCTCACGGCCTGCAGCTCACCCGACCCCAGCGTGCTCTCAGGTGCCTGCTGCTGCTGCTTCACCTTGCCCTTGTCATGGTACTTGCTGGAAAGTGCGTAAAAGATCCGTTGCAGAACCAGAAGGCGCTTGCGCAGGGCGGAGGCGAAGGGCGAGTCCGAGCACACGGTCTTGGCCAGGGCCAGCTGACTGGCCAACAGCGCGTCCAGGTAATGCTCCTGCTCGTCGCTGGACAGACATTCCCGCTCAAAGTCTGGAAGCTGCGGACCTTTCAGACACAGGATCTGCTGCGGGAGCAACACTGCCTCTTTGTTGGCCAGGAGCTTGGAGTACAGCAGTGCTACGCCCTCGCGGGTGGAGATGGACTCGCTGTCCTCTGCGATCCACGAACTGTTCAGATGCTCCAGCCATTTCAGCTTCATGGGTGGGATCATCACGGCCATGACTGCTGTGTTCAGACACACGTGCTCTGACCTGATGAACAGCATTCATTATTAAAACATTAAACATTAGTAAAACACACCTTCCAGAAACAAAACACACCTGAAATAATCAACTATCAAAGCTTTAAATAAGTGAGAATGTATGACTTTCCCCCAAACCATTTCCTATCATCCCTCTGCTGTGTTCGACTCTCCTGTGTGCTGAGTGCTTTATAGGAGTTCTGATGGATGTGTGAATCATTTTTGGAAAATGCAAGCCAGTCCTCAACCATTCCATATCAAGGCCAGTCTTCAACCATACCAGTGTCCTCAACCACTCCTTACGGTTCCAGTCTTTACATTTCAAATACAATTTATGAAAGTGATTCACATGAGATGAAAAAACAAATGGCTTTGTAGTTCTGAAATTAACCAGTTCAGAGTAGTTCTCCCACATAGAGGTGACCATAGGCTTGGTACATCCAGATCACTAGGTGTCAGCATAATGGCTATTATAGATTAAAGAATAATCACTGGAAAATGTCCTCCTTTAACTATTCCACATCAAGGCCAAGCTTTAACCACACCGGACTTCAACCATTCCATGGGCAGAAACAGGGAACCAACGGCATATGCATAAGTAAATAAACAATTCCATTTACCCGGACCATAAGATGTGATCTAACTAGCTCTGAAAAAGACATTACTAAAGACATCACCAGACAAAGGCAGCAATCTCAAAAGTGCACAGTGGATGGGCTCATACACACCCCGACCATAGCAGACCTGGAGGACTAGTACACAGAGCACCCGGACCACAGCAGACCTGGAGCACTAGTACACAGAGCACCCGGACCACAGCAGACCTGGAGCACTAGTACACAAAGCACCCGGACCACAGCAGACCTGGAGCACTAGTACACAGAGCACCCGAACAACAGCAGACCTGGAGCACTAGTACACAGAGCACCCGAACAACAGCAGACCTGGAGCACTAGTACACAGAGCACCTCGACCACAGCAGACTCAGAGTTTGATGTAAACAGCATGGAGCACTAGGCCACTACTGCATGATTACAGCTGTGCAGGTGTATCAGAGTCAGGTTCAGAGTCCTAGCCCAGGATTCCAGGGGCATTCTGCTGGCATGATTTTGGCTCCTCTACTGTGCCCACCTGTAGAGACACCATGCTGCCAGATCAAAGCTTGGCAGCAATTATCTCAGCCAAAGGTGATCCATCCTGATACGGAAACTGGATTTCTGTTTTTCTGGTTACTCAGTGTATAGAGCAATATAACTGCATTGTAGTATTTTGCCCATATTGTAATACATGAAGAAACAGCACAGGGGTATTGGTGAGCAGAGTGCTCATAAACTGCATGTGAACGTAATCAAGGCTAGAGTTACTTCTGAGTTCCATATCTGAGTGAATAATATCTTCATCAGTAAATTAGGTTTAACCAGACCTGCATATGTAGAATTGTTTATACTGTCTGACACAGCAAAAGGAATGTGACAGGCAGGCCTACCACTTCCAAACACCAACAGAACATTTCTACACAAGCTGATGGAGGAACAGACTGTTCTAGGTAGCATGTTTGGTAAGGAAATTAAAAAAGTGGAACTTCACAGGCCACCGTCCTACGACCAAGTGTGGCTAGCATTCATGCTAACATACGTCTTTTGAAACTTCCTTGTATCAAATCACTGATTCACTATCTATTCATAGCTATATCAGCTCAGAATCTAATCTACCCGTCAGTAAACATGATTTTTTCGATACAAGAGAAAAATGTGTTAATTTTGCAGTTAAGACTAAGTACAGTAGCTTTACAAATATACATTTCTGGGACTAAATAGCATACTTCGCTATTATTACTATAAGACATTATTTTGTTACACTTTATTTAGCCTTCAGGCGAGGACTGCTGTTAGACTCTAATCAATAATGTGAATAGTAAAGCATCTAGAAGAACCCTAGCTGATATATCTACCATGGGTCTGAGGAAAGTGGTTCAGCATCACATGAATAAATCCAGTTTGGTGTAAAATATACCGTGGCCTGCAGCGTTGTTAGTTAATTAAGATAATACACAACTTAGTTCATTTTACATACAGCACCAGTGTAGTTTCCATATACTGTGTATGATGTACTGGTTTGGTAATTACCTGCACAATAGTACCAACTCGAGCCCCGCATTGCTTGTATTAACACACCCTTTAAGACCGAGTATATCTGTATCCTCTACAGTTAACGGCGCTGCGGTTTAACAAGCGACACCATGAACAGTGGCTTATTGGACTCATCAAAACAAGGAATAATTTTGAAAGCTTGCGGTTTGCTCAATCATCCAGTTTGTTTGTTTGCTAGCCGACCTCTGCACACCCGTCTCTGACGGAGGCTTTGCCTGCTAACGTTAGCGAGGAAACGACTGCGCACAAGCAAAGGAATAACGAGCCGCGTCTGTCCAAACTGTTCAACTGAATAATTGTGCAAAACTACAGGGACGTACAGGAATATTAAAGTGACATGAAAACCAGTTAAAGTTGAGTAGAGGTGTGCATCATAGGCACAGTTAGGGTAAGCAAGCCAGCTAGGCTAACACGGATGAGCGAGCTAGGCTAACACGGAAGAGCTAACAAGCTAACAATCCTGAGAACTAAACAGCTATATCTAATATATCCACCATTCACGCGCTAAATCCTGACGTAACTAATCGAGGTCCAGATCCGTCGTTATAAACGTCGTTGGTGATCCACTCGACTAGCAGTAGCGTTAGCACAGCTGACACACCAGTCCTAGACAAAGCCGTCAGATCTGGGTTAGTAACTAAAGCCCGTCGCTTACGAGGCGGTTCACTAACGAGCTAAACCGTCTCGTTAATGTTTACGATCAGCTCAGCTGAGACTCACAGATATCGTTAGTTTAACTAGATCAATCCTTCCCTCACTCAATTATTCCAAAAATCAGTATTTGTATTGTCTCTATTAACTCGCGACTGTATAAGTAGATGGAAATATCAAGAATTAAATAATCGAGGCCTTAAGCTGCCTGCTATTTAAGTACAACCAGTAAAATGTTAAATGAATCTTACCACAAACTGTCAACGGCATTTCTGAGTGTCAACGACATCAACGATATTCATCATTACCGCTTCAGCACGCGAACGTGCCGGTGCAGAAAAAAAACCCCAACAATTGCGACTGAGTTCAGGATGTTAGGACCGAGGGGGAAACATCTCCATGATGCCTATCGATTCCGTTCTACAGTGAGAGCGTGTCCGGTCCGGTCCGGTCCCTCCTCTACCGAGTCACAGCCCGACGGCGCGCGCGTCTGGGTTGGACAGGCAGGTTTAGGGGTGAAGGTACACGCGCATGTTTACCAGAAAAGTACACTGCAGTAACACCAGCGAACATGCAAATAATGAGATTTATATTCTATTTTCTAATCTACCTCTCCAGAATACAAACATCTGTAAAAGGAAAACATAAATAAATGAGATCATATAAGACGTTATCTGCTGTCAGAGATTTAGTTGTTCTTAGAGAAATAGAAAGCTGTTCCCCCTAAACCTTACACATATTTCATCTCATCCAGCTTTTTACTAGTTAAAAAGTGTTTCCTGAAGTCTGTACTGTTTTAAGAGAAAGTTGAATTATCTCTACAATCCATGCAGAAACATGGGTGTGGGAGGAACTTTATCAGCTTTATCAACACACACATACATACATATCAAAGAGCACTGTTCTAGGCTGGGCTACGCCAGAACTAGGAATGAGAAACAATAGTGCAGCGTTGTCTGAGTCCCTTCAGCTACTTTGATTCTTTTCATTCCTGTTCTCTGTCACGTTTGCAAGGATCAACGTCCTTACAGTTACCGGACACCATGTAGCATGAAATCTCCCCTTCCGGTTTCAACAGGCTAATGAGAATGTTGGTCTAGAAGTATGGCATCTTGCGAAATCATGAATTCTGCTACCCCCTTCAGGTGAAAATTATATACATGAATCCAACCTCTTAATTTTAGGTTAGTCTCCTTGAAAAAAGGCACTCACACAGAAGCACACACAGGCACGTGCATAAATGCATGCTTACACACACATGCACGCACATGAAGGCATATGCAAACACACGCATGTACAAGCACACACACACACACACACTTTTGACAGTTTTTTGCATGGTCAGCATTAGGTCATCTAAGTAAATGAATCACTCCTATTGAAAAAAACTAAAACTAAATATATGAAAGAGTTCTCAAATAAACTGTGTGAACATAACTTTAGGTATATCTCCTTTTGTAGGAAATGACCTCTCAGACAAATTCAAAACTGTAAATACATGCACTAAAGCAAAAGGAGCAGGAAAATTACACCATGGACAGATGACATACTAAATACATACATGTTTAGATGACATACTAAACTTTGCCTTTAAGCACATTAAAGCAGATCTAAGATGACATGCTAAATAATTCAATATATGTTTAAATGTTAGTAACTTTGTTTTTAAGCGCATTAAGGCAGATATTTAACTGCAAGATCAGTTCTGAAATCATGCTTAACTGGATAATCTGCCCTGCATATTATAAAAATGTATTCAGTTACTAAACAGTCTTCATTCACATAGGATGTGAAAGGTTAGTGCTAAATATAACATCAAAAACTGGGTTAAAAATGCAGTGACATGTCACCATTTGAATTAGTGTTAAATATAACCTTCAATGTAAACAAAAAAAACTAGTGATGTCACCATTTGAATTTCCAGCAAATGTGTACAGTGCTACATGATGTAAAGGATTTTAATGTTCCAAATTCATGAAGTTTGGTAGGATCTTGCAAATCTTGGAAAATGGCTAGTGCAGATGTACATGATGACGGCAGCATGGGAGGTTTAAAAACAGATACTCATGTAGTAGAGTATAGGGGTGTGTATATCTCTGTTTAAAAACAGATACTCATGTAGTAGAGTATAGGGGTGTGTACGTCTCTGTTTAAAAACAGATACTCATGTAGTAGAGTATAGGGGTCTGTACGTCTCTGTTTAAAAACAAAACATGTCATATATATAAAGTAATAAATTAAGCCCATTTTGTTTGTATATTTCCCAAATGCATGTGAATTATGTTACATTCATAGGTGCTCAAACCTGACACGGAGGAGAAAACAGGCAATAATGAAGATAATGTCCAAGAATAAATTATACAATTGCTTCACCCCAGAAATAGTACCATTAAGGATGTTATAAAGTAGTAACTTTTATTCTCAAGTTACCACGCATTACAAAGCATTTTATTTTACAAGAGAATCTTAAGTCAATTCCTTCAAAGTATCAAAGATCCATTAAAAGCATTTGTTTTTTCATAACAGTTCTGTAAAAGTATCTGCATGTAGAGTGATGTATTAAAAAAACCAAACACCCCACACAGAATGACCCTTTAACATTTCATTAGTTTGTTGTAAGAGAGGGTGGATCATTAAGTGTTCACATGAGACCTCTGTCCATCCACCATAATGCTGGTGAACTTGTGATGATGACCAGTTTGTGATGAGATAAAGTTAAATCAAATCAGGTTCAGAAGTGATAGACCACATAGTAAAACATGAGGAGTAAATGCAAGGATTTAATGAACAAAGACAAATTCTAAACAGGAAAATGATGAAAAACAACTAGATCATGAAGCATAGATGACATAAGACAATACTGGGGAATACTACTGGAATATACTAGAACTAACCACTAGTGAAAACAGAACATGGGTCATTCTACTGGAATATACTAGAACTAACCACTAGTGAAAACAGAACATGGGTCATTCTACTGGAATATACCAGAACTAACCACCAATATAAACAGAATATGACATGATAACCAGGGCAAACAAGACTAAGGAACAAGTACAGAACAGATGAACCCAACACTAAAACAAACAGGACACACTAACCAAGGAAAACAAGACTAGAGAACAAACAGGACACACTAACCAGGCAAACAAAACTAGAAAACAAACAGGACTGCTGAGAGTGGGCAAGCATGACATTCACAGGCTTGAAGAGCAGTGAATAAATCAGGAAATCAGTCAAAAAATTTAAATATCTACAGAATTTGGCATATGCTCTTACACAGAGCAACTAAAACATTAATCACTGTGTGCTCTCTCTCAGGGGGAGAAACCTGTGAACTTGGTCATACCAGGATCTTGGACGTACCAGGATCTTGGACGTACCAGGACGTTGGTCGTACCAGGACGTTGGTCGTACCAGGATTTTGGACGTACCAGGACATTGGTCATACCAGGACATTGGTCATACCATGACCATGGTTGTACCAGGACGTTGGTCATACCAGGATCTTGCCCTACTAGCTCTACCAGGTGAACTACAGAAACAGCTCAACTCACAGTTGTGACTGTGTGGATCAAATGAAATCAAAGTTTATTTGTCATGTGCTCATTTCTAACAGGTAAATGTGCAGTGAAATGAACTTGATTTCTTTCATTTCATGTGTGTATGTATCATCTCTGCTGATCTAGGTTAATGCCTGTCAGCAGATCTGACCCACAGGACCTGTTCAACAGTTCCTTCAGTGCCTCATTCACGTCTGAATTGAAGACACTGCTAAAGCTACAGTTGGAGAACACCCCCCCATCGCTACTGACCACTTGGAATGATCCGACCAGCTCCTGCACCCATTGCAGCTCAGAGCTCAGCTGCTCCTGCAGCGTGTCGAACTGGGCCTGCCTTTCCCTGTAGCGCTCACCAGCGCGGCCCACGGCTGCCTCCACCACCCTCGCCTCCTCCTGCACACCTCGCCTCTGCGCCTCCACCTTACGGAACTCGTAGCGCAGCTGTGACAGCTCGTGACGGATACTCTCACTCTCTTCTTTGTACCAGAGTTCCTTCTCGTTGTAGATGGAGACAAGTGCATCAACATCCTCTTGCAGGGCATCCTGGGCGGAGGCCAACTGGCTGAATGTGTCCTCCATAGCCGTGATGTCTTCCACCAGCTGGGCAAAGCGCTCAAAGTTGACGTAAGTGTTGTTTGGCGGCATGCTTGAGTGGGACTTGATGGTGTACTCCTTCAGCCGTTTGGTCTTCAGCTGCCGACGGACGGGCTTCCTGTCCGGGGAAGTACAGAGCTCCTCCCTGTGCTCACTGGACTACGAGTCCAGTAGTGAAGGTGTGGATGTCATGGATATGAGAAAGAACAAGAAAAGGGTCAGTCAAAATTTACCTTAATCCAGGGATGGTTTAATGCATCCTGAATAAATGTAACTTAATCCAAGGACAGTTTAAAGCATCCTGAATTAATTTACCTTAATCCAAGGACGGTTTAATAAATCCTGAATTAATTTACCTTAATCCAGGGATGGTTTAATGCATCTTGAATTGTGAGTCTCTTTCTGTAAAGCAACAACCCAGCATTAAGTGATAACCCCTATACTCCATCCAGGTCCAGTCACACTCTAACGAAACTTGGTGACTCTCGTTCAGATTTCACACCACTGTCTTCAGAACTTACTTTGTGTCCTTCTGTAATAGCTGTCTGATGAAGCTCTTTGCGAGCTCACTGGTGTGGCCAAAGAACTCATCGTCAAACTCATAGTTCATTGCCGAAATGTTTCCTAAAGTGTCCTGCTTGGTCTCTCCCAAAAATGGAGAGGCCCCACTCAACCTGTATACATACACACACAGGCACACACACATGGAGGACAAACAAACACACAGTTGACATATCAATATGAAACTGTCACATCTAGGATATTTTTGGAACGTATTATCCTAACTTACAGAATATAAGTGATCACTCCTATACTCCTAAAACAGAAAAAAAACATGCTTAGTATGCTCAGTTTCACCAGAATAAGTAAAGGTCATGTACAACATATAATCAGCTCTACTGAAACAAAGCCTCACCACATATCAGCCTCTAGCCCCAAAGGCTCATAATTCACAATTTCAGGAGCTGAAAAAAGCACATGGTTAGAACATGTAAACAAGACTAAATGTATACCATACAACTGCCTAAATTCCAGCAGGACAGATAAACTGTGTAATCCATTTTTTCATATTTAATATTTATGCTGGATTTGTGAGTGTTTTGTGCCCTACCCACAAACTCTGGAGTTCCGAAGATGTTTTTAAATTCAGCTCCTTCCTCTATTTTATGAGCCAAGCCAAAATCAATGAGTTTGATCCGAGGCTGAGGGGCATTCTTATCAAGAAGCATGATGTTTTCAGGCTACATATTTAAAAAAGTAATCACACAAACGATTATCTCTCAAAAAGGTTAATCACACAAATGATCATCTCTCAAAAAGGGTAATCACAAATGGTAACGACACAAACAATTATGTCTCAAAATGGGTAATCACACAAACAATTATCTCTCAAAAAATAACCACAGCACACAGAGCTATTTATCTACCACTATTCAAAAATACAAATCGGTTAATTATATCGGTGGTTATCATTTACCTTCTCCAGGCTTAAAGTTCATTAACTTTGCTTTTATCTGTATCTGTGTGCATGTGTGCTTTGGGGGGAGGGTGAATTCCAAAAATGATAAATATCTTACACCTCCAAATGTGTACAAAGTTCTAAAAGCACTTAATCTACATTCTTTATTTGTGTATTTCTAAGATTTGTCAGATATTTACACTGTCAAAACATGATGCTTATCATTAAAGACCATTAAGGACAAACAGCTTGACTAGGACAGACAATTTGGTTAGAATGGTTTACAATAGAGAAACACCTAACCACAGCAGAGAAACATCCAGGACCACTGCAGGATACCCCAAGTGTACGAATTCATGAACAGTCTGTGCAGGTTGCAGCTGATGTTTTAGTAAAGAAAACCTCTTCCTGCCTGCTGCACACACACTTACAAACCTTACACACACCCTTACAAAACTTACACACAGAGCTTACAGATCTTACAACCCTTTTCTGTATGATTCAGCCTTTAATACAATACAGACAAACCTCACATATACGTGTGGGTAGTGACACCACCTCAGACGTGTGGTAGGGTATGTACCTTAAGGTCAAAGTGAGCGATGTTTCTGGTGTGCAGGTAGTGAACACCCTCCAGTATCTGCTTAATGAACTGAGTAGCCTCTTCTTCACTCAGTGACTCCTTCTGTGCCAAGAAGTCAAAAAGCTCTCCTCCAGACACACTGGAACACAGGAAAACCATATGAAACTCCACTATTATTGCCCATTGTTTCTTTAGCATGTTGCAAAAATGTTAACAGCCACCATTGGAACACTATGGATTTCATTAGTGTGTGCATGCTTGTGTGTCCATATGTGTGTTTGTGTTTGGATACATGTCTCTGTCTGCATGTCCATATGCATGTGTGTCCTCACAGTTCCAGGATCAGCACAACATCAGTTTTGTTCTCATAGACGTCATGCAGTGTGACGATGTTGGGGTGACGAATCTGCTGCAGGATGCTGACTTCCCTCTCGATGTCGTCCCTGAGCACACCGCGCCGGCTGGCCTCACTCTGACGCTTCTTTATGAACTTGGCAGCAAACTGGTGGCCAGAGCTCCTCTCCCAACACTGCTTCACAATGGCAAACTGCCCACTGACACAGCCACAGCAGAAAGGATACTGCTCTGTCATTGCCCTCTGGGTACTAACACATGTTTAACCACAGCATGAACAACACTGGCATATGGGCTCACTGCACTCTGACCATCTACAGCAGCACAGTAGAACTGCTGAACTGTAGTACTATAGAACAAGAGAACTGTACAATTGTAAAACAGTAGAACAGTAGAACTGTAGAACAATAGAACTGTAGAACTGTAGTAATGTAGCACAGAACTGTAGAACTGTAAAACAATAGAACTGTAGTACTCTAGAGCAGTAGAACTGTAGAACAATAGAATTGTAGAACTGCAGTAATGTAGAACAGAACTGTAGAACTGTAAAACAGTAGAACTGTAGTACTCTAGAGCAGTAGAACTGTAGAACAATAGAATTGTAGAACTGTAGTAATGTAGCACAGAACTTTAGAATTGTAAAACAATAGAACTGTAGTACTCTAGAGCAGTAGAACTGTAGAACAATAGAATTGTAGAACTGTAGTAATGTAGAACAGAACTGTAGAACTGTAAAACAGTAGAACTGTAGTACTCTAGAGCAGCAGAACTGTAGAACAATAGAATTGTAGTACTATAGAACAGCAGAACTATAGAGTAGTAGAACTGTAGTACTGTAGAACAGTGGAACAACAGAATTGTAGAACTGTATTACAGTAGAACAGGAGAACTGCAGAACAGTAGAACTACTCATAATGGTTTAAGTAAAACTCATATTACTGGAAAGCCAAATTACTGAAAGGTAATTTTACACGTTAATTAACTGGTAAGATTAATGAAGATTAATGGAATAATAAACATATGCTGATCAAAACCTAATGTCCAAATACTTCAGGATTCATACATGTTTTATTCACTTGTAAAGGATACACATTCACTCATAGCTAAACTGAGACATGGTCTGATACAGTTATACTCCACAATAGTAAAATACATAGTTTAACGATTATACATGCACCTTAAAACAGACTATTCAAAAATTAGAATGTAACTGGTGCTGAATTAAATTGGCTGCATTCCAGTTGGCCTGGAAGCAGAGTCTCCTGAGCTATAGAAAAGCACTTAGTGATGCTAGAACCAATTATCTATCCATGCTAAAAATAGATAATAAAAATAACCCTAGATTTTTTATTTAATAATGTAGTGAAGCTAACTATAAGTAGAACCACCACAGAAACATGCACATCATCAGCATGTAGTAGTGGCAAATTCATGAATTTCTTCAAAAATAAAGTTAATTTAAAGCCTGATGATGTGATAGCCAACCACGCTGATGTCAATTTAGCCATATCAGTTGAGCAATTAGAAAGTCTTACTCCTCTAAATCAGACCGAGCGAATTTCACTTACTTCCTCATCCAAATCATCCATGTGTTTACTAGATTCCTTTCCTACAACAAATACCATCAGTAATTAAACCTTTTCTAAAAATGATCAGTTCTTCTCTTTGCACCGGATATTTTCCTAAATCATTTAAATTAGCAGTTATAAAAGCCATATTAAAAAAACCTGATCTTGTCATCTGTCCAACTATAAGACAATATCAAACCTTCTCTTTATCTCCAGGATCCTAGAAAGAGTTGTAGGACAACAGCTATGTTCTTACCTACACAGAAACAACATTCCTGAAATCTGTCAGTCAGGTTTTAGGCCTCATCATATTTCAGAGACGGCCATGGTTAAAGTGGTAAATGATCTACTGCTGGCCTCTGATCAGGGTTGTGTGTCTTTGCTTTACTTGACCTTAGTGCAGCTTTGACATAGTCGATCGTACTATTCTCCAGAGACTAGAAAATGTTGGAATTAAGGGAATGGCTCTTTCCTGGTTTACGTTTTCAGATCGTTATCAGTTTGTTGATATAAATCGTGAATCTTCTGCACAGACTAAGGTGATATTTGGTGTTCCTCAAGGTTCTGGTTTAGGGCCATTGCTGTTTTCTTTGTATATGCTACCTCTGGGTGAAATTATTCGTAAGCATCGTGTCAGATTTCAATGTTATGCTGATGATACAGAGCTATACATTTCTGTGAAGCCAGGTGAGAGACACCATCTTAGTAAAGTAGAGGAATTAGGCATTAGACACTAGGCACTGGATGCTGAGGAATTTCCTTTTATTAAATTCTGATCAGACAGAAGTCCTTGTATTGGACCACAGGTAGATGGAAGGAATCTTTCTGATTACAAAGTAACTCTGGATGGTCTTACAGTTATGTCAAGTATAGCAGTAAAAGGCCTTGGTATGATTAGTGACTCCAGTCTTTCATTGAAGCCCATGTAGATAATATCATTAGGATAGCCTCCTTAGACCTCAGGAACATTGTCAAAATAAGAAATGTAAAGTTGCTACATGATATACTAGTTGAAGCTTTTGTTACCTCTAGGTTGGATTAGGCCTTGCTCTCTGGATGTTCCAGTAGGAGCATAAGCAAGCTTCTTATAGTCCAGAATGCAGCAGCTAGAGTCCTTACTAGAACTAGAAGATATGAATATATCACACCTATCTTATCCTCACTGCACTGGCTCCTTGTCAATAATAATAATAATAAACTTTATTTGTATAGCACTTTTCAAAGACAACGTTACAAAGTGCTTCACAATATAAAACATCATAAAATGAAGATATAAGACAGTAACATACAAATATTTAACTCATAATCACACTAGCTATGATTGCAACTCATCAAAAGCTAAAGCATACAGATAAATCTTTAGGTGCTTCTTAAAAGATGATGTAGAAGATGATTTTCTGATTTTCTGGTGTTATTCTGATATCAAGAGAGAGACTGTTCCATAATTTAGGTGCATTAACTACATACGCACAGTCTCCCTTACGTTTCAGCTTGGTTCTAGGAACAGTAAGAAGCCCTTTATTTGTGGATCTCAATGACCTGGGACCTGTATGAGGTAGCAGCAAAATAACACTAACCCAAACCCTAGCTTCATCATGTAGTGCCTTATAGGTCAAAACCAATACTTTAAAATCAATCCTAAAATTCACTGGCAACCAGTGAAGGGACTATAACACCGGACTTGTGTGATCCCTACGACTAGTTTTAGTTAAAAGGCGAGCAGCTGCATTTTGAACTAACTGAATCTTGCTACAGCTCATTGACTAAGGCAAGTGTATAAGGCATTACAGTAGTCCAAACGAGAGGAGATAAACATATGAATCACTCTCTCTAAATCCTGAAAAGATAAAACATGTTTGATCTTCGCAATATTTCTCAACTGGAAGAAGCAGGACTGAACAAGCTTCTTAATATGCACTGAAAACTGTAACTGAGGATCAAAGACCACACCCAGATTTTTAGGATAAGCATTTACTCTTGATATGAAAGGACCAAGAGCTGCCTGCAAATCACTTGGGATGTTATCACAGCCAACAATAAGAACATGTCTTGTCCTCATTCAACTTAAGAAATTCATGACAATTCATCCAGTCCTTAATAGCATCAATACACTCAGTAAGATTAGCTACTCTACTAAAGTCGTTACTGTGGACAGAAAGATACAGCTGCATGTCATCAGCATAAAAATGAAATGAAATGAAATATTAAAATGTCTAATTAATACTAGAAGAGGAAGCATATATAGTGAAAATAAAATGAGGCCAAGAATGAAACCCTGGGGTACTCCACAAGTAAGGTCTGTCTCCGACGACCTTAAGTTTCCAATAGCCACCAAAAATTTTCTATTGGACAATGTCACGTCGCGTTGGGCACATTGGCCAAGCGCCACGCCCAATTCCACTCCCATCAGCCAAGTGCCTCGTTCCCAATCACCGGTTTACCAGCTACAGCTGGGCTCCATTACTAATCATCATCCCTCTGCTTATAAGCCCACAGGTCTCGCCAAACCTTCGCTGCACATTCGCTTATCCAAGGACTACCGAGCCTGTGGACTTCAGTAATTTCCAGCCTTGTTCTTACACCTTGAGTGCCAGCCTGTTTATGCTAATATATTGGAGTTCTGTCACCAGAACACCCGCTAGCTAGCGACAGCCATTGGCTGTCTTTGTTTTGATTGCCTTGATTCTGTTGTTGTGTATCTGTAGCCAACATTAAAGCAGTATGTTTCCTATAGCCTCGCCTTCCACTCCCTTCTTGCTGCCATTACGGACAAATAAGATACAAACCAGTCCAGCGCATCCCCTTTAATGCCAACCCATTCACTGAGTCTATTTATTAAAATAGCATGATCATCTGTATCAAACGCCGCACTAAGATCAAGCAAAACTAAAACTGACACCTGCCCAGAATCAGAGCACATTAAAAAGTCATTTAAAATTCTTACAAGTACTGTTTCAGTACTATGTTTTTTGCAACATCTAGACGGAAACTGTTCAAAAACACTGTTTGCCTCCAAAGCTTGCACAAGTTGATCTGAAACCACCTTTTCTAAAACTTTTGAAATAAAGGGGAGTTTAGAGATGTGTCTAAATCTAGAACAGTCATTCAGTTCAAGGCCAGGTTTCTTAAGAAGAGGCTGTTCACAGGCTACTTTAAGGCAATCCGGAAAACACCCTGAGGTAAGAGAAATATTTACAATGGAAAGCAAATGAGGACCCACCAATTCTTAAATATTTTTTAGAAAACTGGACGGAAGGACATCATAAGGGCTAGAAGAGGACTGCAAGTGCTGCACATTCTCAGTTAACTCCTCCAAAGTAATTGGAGTAATCTTATTAAAGTATTAGTATTTGATTTAACAGGGAGAATCTCCAAGCATGAAGACAGAGAAGAAATATTAGTTCTAATGTCAGTAATCTTTTCATTAAAAACTGTAAAAATTGTTCACATCCTATCTTAGAAAAATAGTTTAACTAATGGTGTTTAACTGAACACCATTGATAAGATAATCAATAGTGGAGAACAGCAAAATTGATTTATGGCTATTAGTGTTTATTTATTCAATTATGCAGCTCTTGCATCTCTAACCGTATTATTATATAAAACCATCAAATCTTTCATATACAGATAGTGAACCTGAAGCTGCGAATGTTTCCATTTATGCTCTGCCTGTCTGCACTCTCTTTTCAAATGCAAAACATCACCATTTAACCAAGGAGATGACTTTGTTAATGGTTTTGCTCACATCTTAAATGGGGCTACATCATCTAAAATAACTGAACATAAATGATTAAAACGGTTTGCCAAATCATTAACATCTGCAGGTTGTTTAAGTTGTGCAGATGCAGCGTTAAAAACATTTGAAATCGTAGTAGTCGAAGCTTCATTTAAAAACAGAGAGCATGTAGAGCGATTCAAATTTTGCATTTATTATAAAATACTACTACTAACCTATAAAGCATTAAATGATCTTGCTCCATAGTACCTGAGCGAACGTCTGGTCTCTTATGAACTGCCTCACCTACTCCGATCAAAAGGTGCTGGCTCTTTGTGGGTACCTTAGATTATGAAGACTATATCTGGTAGATTATGAAGACTACAGCTGGCAGATCTTTCTCTTACAAAGACCTGCAGTTATGGAATATCCATCCAGCTAGTGTTCAAGAATCAGACACAGTCTCAGTGTTTAAGTCTAGACTGAAAACAGACTTGTTTACTCAGGCATTTTGATACTAGTTTTTTGCAGAAGAGTGGGTATTATGTAGGCCTTGTAGATCTTGGTCTTGACCTCAACTTGATCTCACACCTCATTTGCATAACAAATCCCATGTTGACCTCCTTCACGCAGCTGAGGTATACCAATCTCACCTCGAATCACCAAGTAATCACTGTACTGTATCACCCAGTACTGAACTAACTCTGTACTGTATCACCAGTACTGTACTAACCCTGTACTGTACTAGCCCTGTGTTGTACTAACCCTGTACTGTACTAGCCCTGTGTTGTACTAACCCTGTACTGTATTAACCCTGTGTTGTACTAACCCTGTACTGTAATTACCAAGTTCTGTATTTCAATGCCATGACCAGGGTATCTGGACAGGACCTCATGACTATAAAAACAAAATATACATTAAACAAAATTATATAAAAAAGAACAAATAAAAATTAGGCAACCTTGTCTGGAGCTCATAATAAACTATTATATATAATATTATATATATACTATTAGCCTATTATAATAAACTAGTATATCTTTACACCAATCTTCTGCTCTTTTGGAACCAGATTTTAACAATCACTCTGTATTTCCACCTGGATTGTAATTTATTGTGTATTGTGTGTGTATTATATTGTGTATTGTGTATTATATTGTGTATTGTGTGTGTATTATATTGTGTATTGTGTATTATATTGTGTATTGTGTATTATATTGTGGTTTGTGTATTGTGTGTGTATTATATTGTGTATTGTGTATTATATTGTGTATTACATCTGTATTTCCACCTGAATTGTATTATATTGTGGTTTGTCTGATGAGCCTCGATGCACCATCTCAACGTCTAGATTGTTTGTGCTTGAAGTACTTGTGATGTACAAGAGGAACGGAGCACAATGCAGGACCAGTCGTGTGCCATCATCATTCTAGAGGCAAAAAGCAAACAGAATGTATTCTTTGCTTTGGCCACAAAACACTACACATGAGTGTAGCACTGAATAGGAGTGTAGCACTGCACAAGAGTGTAACACTACGCATGAGTGTAACACTGCACAGGAGTGTAACACTATGCAGGAGTGTAACACTGCACAGGAGTGTAACACTACACAAGAGTGTAACACTGTACAGGAATGTAACACTACGCAGGAGTGTAGCACTACACAAGAGTGTAACACTGCACAGGAGTGTAAAACTACACAAGAGTGTAACACTGCACAGGAGTGTAACACTACGCAGGAGTGTAGTACTGCACAATGGTCACAGTACACCTTCAGCATTGAACATGAGTCACATGATACTGGCACTCTCTCAGTTACACTCTGAGATGCTGCCAGCAAGGGTTTTTTGAACTGCTACTCTCTGAAGTGCTGATGGTGTGGTTTCCTACTTTTCTGTAGTGGTGTTCTGCCTGTCTAACTTCACTAATGGTGCACAAATCCATGTTACATTCATTCAAAAACCAATCGTCTTGTTCAGAGGGGTCAACACCTGACTGGTAAACCGAGCTACATACTACAAGAGTGATCTAGAAACTATGGTAGTGATCTAGACTCTACGGTAGTGATCTAGACTCTACAACAGTGATCTGATCTGTTCTGGAAGGTCCACACCTGGTTGGACGGATAGTGCTGCACAATATCACAACAAAGTTACATAACATTCTCCATTGGTGCCTGCTGTTTGTCAGCATGAGAAGGTTATACTTAATTATGTCATTTCGTCCTAAGTTAATGTGTTTCTTAGTCAATAGGGGTTTTTTTTGGGGGGGGGGGGGGTAGCAGGGTCAGCAGACGTAGCAGTGAGCTGCTCTTACAGTGTGAGCATGTATATCTCAGTAGAGGGTCTAAAGATAGTTCCCTATCTATAGTCTGTGAGGTGAGACAGTCACCACTTACTGGGCTCAATGCAGCAACAAAGAATCAACAGAGCGGCAAAACAGCAGATAAACAGGAGATAAACAGATATATCCATTTACATGCAGGATGATACAGTAACGTGGACTCTGAACCCTGGTATGTTTCACTGTTTTAGGGGTGTATCTGGAGTTGCACCTGTGGAATAGCTACAGAAAATGGCTGAAATCAAGATGTGAGATTTTAAAGTAGAAACCTTAATAACAGCCAAAGCATTAAATAACCAAAATATGATAAACAACCAAAAGATAATAAACATGTTATCAATTCAGAATCGGAAGTCATAACTACAGAAGAAAACAGACAGGAATAAGTTTTCAGAGCCTTTTGCTTTAAAGTAGATACTTTTATCTTCTTGATTGACTGGGTTGAGTGCAATTTATAAATATAATGTGACTAGAAATAAAAGGAAAGGTCCCCTGAACCCAGCAGGGTTCAGCCTCAGCCTTGTGTAGTACGTATAATAAATCATGTTAAGAACAATTTAAAACATATTTAACCTTCCAAGCTCCTCTCCAATGTCGTAGTAGAAGAAAAAGTCTTCAACCCTTAGCTGCTTACACACCGCCATTCTGCTAAACAGACAGAAACAAGTGCTGAATGAAATCTCTCTCACACACAGAAGGGCCAAAGAAATGAAACCAGTCTTCAAGAGATCTACTTTTATATAGATGCTTAAATCGAACTTTTAAGTATAATTTTTTATCTTTTCCAAATACTCAATCAAATGTATAAAACGTTTTTTAATTACTATAATTTACTAAATGACTAACCAAACTAAATTTAGACTAAATAAAATTAAAATAGCAATATGACTCCAGTGACCAGTAGAAAATATTACATTACACCTTGATAAAAACATGATCTCGTCATCGGTAGGCAGCTAGAAAAAAACAAAACAAAACGTTTGCATACGTAAAGGAGACATTTATAAAGAGAGATTGTGAAATTAGAGGGTTGAGTCGGAATACAGTCGACATGCACAAATGTCACAGCTTTTCTGAACAGAACAACGGAAAAGGCGAGAGCTGCGTCAGAGGAGAGAGACGTGCCTGAACTTTTCAGTTCCGCGATAACAGTGAATAATTAATCCGCTTGATCGGCTGAATAACGTCGGTCCACCGACCGATGTATACTAGCACGTGCGCTTAAAACGAAGAGCTGTGACACTTCATTACATTACACAAGTTCGAGATACTCACCTCATGAAATGATCAGCTCGTGATTAAATCACTTCGGTAGGTTTGCTGTGTATTTGTGAAGGTTGTGTGTTAAAGTCGCGTAACGAGGTGCCTCTACGCTCGTGCTTCTAGGTCTGTCTAAAAGAGGACGCCACCTGTTGAACCCGCGCCTGCAACAGGTTTAACGCATAAGCGTTTCGACTGTAACGTGGGCTAGAGGGTTACATTTAATGTGCTTAATTAGTTTTGTAATATGCAATGTCTCACATTGTCGTTTTTTTAACGTGAACCTGGGAAGTTGGGCCATTTGTGAAAATAATACAAAATACAACAGTCGCGCTGATGTTGTTATCAGTTCTAATCTTTCATTTCTTGCCTGTCGTCGTGATGTGATGTTATTGTGATGTTGTCGTGGTGTTATTGTGATATTGTGTCGTTATTGTGGTGTTATTGTGATGATGTGGTGTTATTGTGGTGTTATTTTGATGTTATTGTGGCGTTATTGTGATGTTATTGTGATATTGTGTCGTTATTGTGGTGTTATTGTGATGGTTGTGGTGTTATTGTGATTGTTTGAACATAACTGAGAATTTATTTTTAAATTAACTAAATAAATTATCTTGTGCAACTTAACTATTATGAGAGGAAGACAATAATAGCAATATTTGCATTGTGTGTAATAATTGTGTGTAATAATTGACACTCCTATTTTGTTAGATGACAAGGAATAATCAGAGGACTGAGACAATGAGATCCCACGTGTCTGTGTCACGTCGCGCCGAGCACCCAGGCCTGGCGCCACTCCCCCTTCTACGTCACAGTCATTCACTTCCGCGTTCACAATCACCCGTCTATCAGTTGCACCTGTCTCGTTACCGTTATCCATTTCCCTCTGCATTTAAGCCCACCATCGTCGCTGCACATTCGCTTGCTCCAGAAGGATCCCGCTGCCTTTCCTAAAGCCAAGCCACGCCACGCCAACAAGCTTCGCCTTTTGTTGGCTAACCGCTAACCTAGCTAGCTATAGCCTTACGCTATTTACGCTGCTGTTTCTGCTCTGTGAATTGCTGCTCGTCTGCAGCGTAATAAAGAGACTATGTTCACTGCAGCCTCGCCTTCCGCTGTCACAGTCTGGAGTTTATTGAAGATATTCAAAATCTTCTGGAGTAAAGAATGTTTTTTCAACACTGATCGATCATTGCACATGACTGATTTATAATCCATATCAAGTTTAGAAGCTACTCAACAAAATTGATAATCTTAAAGCGTGCTAAGGACTTACCATTCTTTGCCACTTTAATTAATAAACCAATTAATACATGTTTTATTTAGTCTAAAAACCTCCCACTTCTCTGCTCCTAATGAATGTTGTTCAGATTCTTAGGATATAAACCAGACTACTTCATGGCCTTAGGTGGTCTGTTATATCATCCACTATCGACATGTCTGACAAGAACAACATCCCTCCTCATAGCCCACTTTATGAATATGAATGACCTTCAACTCTGGACGTGCCACCCCTAATCTTTTACTGAGAATTGGTATAATGAAAATCAATATACTATGGAATATTTTGTGCATTGAGCAAATGACTGCTAATGTCAACTGAAGCAGTACAGATTTAGATATGGGAAGTTAGAGATCTCTTTGGGATCAATAGATCAGCCTCAGCTTCCCCCAACCTACTGTGTTCCTCCAGAGTCCCAAAGTGCTCTCCCAGAGTCCTGAAGTGCTCCTCCAGAGTCCCAAAGTACTCTCCCAGTGTCCTGAAGTGCTCCTCCAGAGTCCTGAACTGCCTCCCAGCAATTTAAAAGGAAAGGGCCATTTAAAAATGTCGGCTGTTCATAACTGCCAAGATATTGTACAAGTGTTATTTATCCAAATCTGATTTATGTATTATATGCCTAACAAGTGCTGACGTATTTCTATACTTTCTGTAGACTTGCTCATATCAATACATTTAGGAGAAAGATATTCTCAGAAATCTAGTGAATTCTTCTAATTCTGAGCATGTTGAGTAAGTGCTCTGTCCCCCAAGTTTAGCTCAAAGACAAACAGTAAAATTTTCACTCATTTGCCCATTGCAACTTCCATGTTAGGTGTTTGATTCTGGATCTCCTTGATTGCAGTGATAATCAAATTGTACTTTGTCTTGGCTGTGTTATTATATCTTGTCAGAGACTGCCCTATTGCTATAGTCCATATTTCTGAGACTAATCATTTAAATAAGAATGGGGGAAAAGACATGATTGACACCTTGTAACAGCATTAGAATACTCACCTATCCTTACTCTGATGGACACAATGTAACAACATTAGAATACTCACCTATCCTTACTTTGATGGACACCATGTAACAGCATTAGAATACTCACTGATCCTTACTCTGATTGACACCATGTAACAGTATTAGAATACACACCTATCCTTACTCTGACCCACATCCATCCATGCATATGTATAATCCCCTTATATGTGCTTTATCAGCTGTGTATGGTCAGATGCAAATGTATGTTTATCTACTAAGCTCTCCTCATATGTTCTAGGGTCAGGTAATGTTTTTCTCATTGGTGGATTACATGTTTCCTTGTTCATGGCTTTTTTTAAACTATTTCTTTACTCAAGACTGGAGCCAGATCAGCTGTGCTGATATCGTAATACACTCACAGTCGGAGTGCTAACTGACCAATCACAGTCAGAGTGCTAACTGGAGCCAGATAAGCTGCGCTGATATTGTAATACACTCACAGTAGGAGTGCTAACTGACCACAAACCGATAGAAGGCCTTCAACAATGACACCATTCACAGTCCCTCTCACTTAGTAACGTGCAACGGAAAATAGGCAAAAATATGCAAATGACTTGTGCCAGTGTTGTGCTAGTGTTCCTGTAGCTCTGCAGAAAGCAGGAGCAGCAGTGCTGTTTGAGAGTGATTGGGTATTTCTGCCCTGCATCTACATTTTGGACGGTGTAAACAGGCAGGACATGGTGAGGATGGATGAGATACATGCAGCTGTGAACGTGGCGCGTAGCAGAACTGCTCGAATGTGGGAGGACAGGAGCGACGTCCGAGGGAATGGGCAGTTAGAGCGGTCTGGAGGTGCAATGAGGGAGCTGGTTCTCACCTGGTTTGTTGAAACTCAGGCATCACTCATTCTGCATGACGGACGCTTCCCCCCCTGGTTCTGTGGCTTCATCTCCCGACAGTAAGAATGAAAACACAGTTATGAAGGAGAATAAGCAACGCTGTATTATGGATGTCCTGAATAACAGATAAACACAGTAATGTTTACTAATGTTTAGATACAATGTTTACTAAACCAAGAAAAGTCAGTGTTATTGAGATTATGAGGAATAGATAGGGTTCATCAGCTGGGGTAAAAACCAGATGCGTTCAGTTTTTCTTTCCCTGTGTTTTTCCTCTGTTTTCCAGAGAAGCTGAAGATCAGCTCAGAGATAAAACTCTTGGCAGCTTTCTCATTAGACTCAGTGAGAAAGCCAGTGGCTACATTCTCTCTTACAAGTAAGATACCTGAACCTTAATCATTCTTTCTTACAAGTAAGATACCTAAACCTTAATCATTCTCTCATACTAGTAAGATACCAAAACCTTAATCATTCTCTTACAAGTAAGATACCTAAACCTTAATCATTCTCTCCTACAAGTAAGATACCTAAACCTTAATCATTCTCTCCTACAAGTAAGATACCTGAACCTTAATCATTCTCTCCTACAAGTAAGATACCTAAACCTTAATCATTCTCTCCTACAAGTAAGATACCTAAACCTTAATCATTCTCTTACAAGTAAGATACCTAAACCTTAATCATTCTCTCTTACAAGATACCTGAACCTTAATCATTCTCTCCTACAAGTAAGATACCTAAACCTTAATCATTCTCTCTTACAAGTAAGATACCAAAACCTTAATCATTCTCTCCTACAAGTAAGATACCTAAACCTTAATCATTCTCTCTTACAAGTAAGATACCTGAACCTTAATCATTCTCTCCTACAAGTAAGATACCTAAACCTTAATCATTCTCTTACAAGTAAGATACCTAAACCTTAATCATTCTCTCCTACAAGTAAGATACCTAAACCTTAATCATTCTCTCCTACAAGTAAGATACCTAAACCTTAATCATTCTCTCTTACAAGTAAGATACCTGAACC
>JAOXYF010000001.1:165251-189396 GCA_028565775.1 Sternarchorhynchus goeldii | reverse complement strand
TGTATGTCCATGAGTGTATGTCCTTGAGTGTATGTTCATTAGTGTATGTACATAAGTGTATGTCCATGAGTGTATGTCCATGAGTGTATGTCCTTGAGTGTATGTACATGAGTGTATGTCCATGAGTGTATGTCCATGAGTGTATGTCTTTGAGTGTTTGTGAGTGTATGTCCATAAGTGTATGTTCACAAGAGTATACCCTTGAGTGTATGTCCTTGAGTGTATGTTCATGAGTGTATGTCCTTGAGTGTATGTCCATGAGTGTATGTTTTTGAGTGTATGTTCATGCAACCAATCTGTTGGGCGTTTGCTGACTTGGTGTGTGTTCTCTCAGGCTCCATCTGAGCAACTGTACGATGTAGTTCATGGAAAGCCCCATGTGAAGTCAGGTGTAAGTGTTCAAGCCCTGCGCAGTCTGTGGGATCAGCGTGCTGATGTTTCAAAGGCTCCTCCACTGCCCCCTAAAGGCAGCAACTGCAGAGTCACGTCTTTCAGCTCCACTGACAAGAACAACATTTCTCAGGTAACCATACCAGCCATCACCAAGGACCTGACACTAAAAGAAGAAATGTGACCTTTACATTTGATTTTTCAAACTCATCATCATCACCATTTTTGTATTACCAGGCAGAACCGCCTGGTCTGAAGAAAAATGTGCCTCTTCGTAACTCCGTGAGCGCTACCCTGCCAGACAGAGCTCTGCTCCCTGGCACAGAGCCCTATGGCCGTTCGGACAAGTGGCTACGTGAGATGGGGACTGAGGGCTTTCATTCACAGACACGCACCTGCGAGACCTGGGAGCACCTGGGGGGGTTCTGCTGCCTGGACAATCACCCACCCTATAACTCAGAGTTCAGTCATCAGAGCAGCCAGAGAAGGTCCCCGTCTGACCTGGAGGGGGATCACTTTCACAGCAGTAAGTCCAGAGCTCCTACTCCACCGCATGAACCCTTACCTCCACTCAGATCAGTCTCCTTTTCCTCTGTGGCTCTGTTCATGGAGAAGAACCAGCCTGGACCTAGTAACCTCATCCATACAACCATGTCTGCCCTGAACCTGAACCCACTCTATCAGACCACCTCTGGCCTCAGTGCTGGGCACAGCAGCCACTGGGGTCAACAGAGCAACCAGGAGCCGAGCCAATCTTCTGAGACCTCCAGCACACCAATCAGTGACCCTGTCACATCAGATATCACCTACCAAGACATTCCAGAGCATCAAAACAAACCCAACTGTGAGCACATACCAGACAGTCAACAAGGTAGCCTTGCTGCTCAGGAGGCCAACACCTACGAAGACATTCCTGCTATGGACAGCAACACGTACGCCGCTGTGGTGGACCTGCAGCCCACCCAGAGCACATGGGGAAAGAAGGTAAGAGCACAGGAGAGCCTACAACACAGAGCACTAAGGCAACATATCAATGAATCAGTTCAGGAGGGGTTTTCTTCTTTCCTCTCACAGATGCATAAGTGGTGGAAGTTCTTACCAGACAGCAAGAAGAAGTGAAGTAATGTGTAACTGAGACAAGTGTTTTCTGCATGTTCACATACCAAATGTCATTTTTCAGTCCTGTGTATGTCATACCTGATTCTATACCTGAAATTTCTATCATTCCTGTCTGAACCTATGGACTTTATTAAGTGAATGCAGATACAATGCTGACTTTTACCAGGGACTGAATCTCAATGTGCTGATATCGAAGCAGAATTCAGTCCTAACGCTCAGACACAGCAGCAGGGTTGAGTCAGCAGATTGATTATTTGCTCCCCTTCCTACAGGCAGATCTTTGCTCTTTAGTTCAGTTGTATAACATCTACACTGCTCGTGTTCATTAAAATCATTAAATAAAAACTATTCACTTAAAAACTATTCACCTTTCCTATTCTATATTCAATAGAGAATATATTGATTCAAGCTGTTTTACAAGAAACATTATATGCTCATGAAAAATACACTAGGAGTAATATATCTTTAAAAACACACTAAGAGTAATATACCTTTAGTGGTTTTTATTATCTTAGGGTACCACAGATACATACAGAAGATTTACCAATGTTCCATGAAGGGGCTTGATGTTTCATTAATATTACTGTGTTCTTATATAAGATTTGCTATTAAAATATTATCTCTCACTAACGGTGTTATTAAAGACATGGTTTAGATTTTCTACCAGTAGCAAGTGTTGTATTCATAACATTGTGCAAGTTCACTCATTCAGAATAAGGCTAAAAAAGTAATAAGGATTTCAAGAAAGTAAAATACAAAAACCATGTTTTTACATTAAAGATGCTTATGGTGTCTATAGGACTTATACAGATGACTATTGAACAAGTGACAGGTGGTCAGTACGTCTAAAACAACATAATGAATGTTCAGTCTAAGGTTATTATTTCAATGTAACTGAAGAAAGCACACATGAAACTTCACAGAGTTTTTGTCACGAAGAGTTTTCTTCCACAAACAGTCGCGTCAGACAGAAATTGGAACAGACCACTGTGCAAAAGACTTCCTGTGCAGTCTGACCTTGACAGTGACCTAAAAGGTCATTTCACCTGCAGCAGTTAAAGGTACAGTGATTAGTGTCAGCATAGAGACTTTAGTGTATAGTTCCTCTGTCAGTATGTATGCATCATACCAGTATATGAAAGGCATCAAAATATAGAGCAGCAGCAGCACAGGACACAGTCAATCCTCCACATATCTGTCATCAATCCTCCACATATCTGTCATCAATCCATCCTTCTTCATATCCCTGTTCTGATCATCCTGCAGCTATTCATATACGTATGTGGAAGGTGCTGCACACACACACACACACACACACACACACACGTCCACACACGTACACACAAATACATGCACGTCCACACACACACATCCACACAAGCAGGCACATACACACACGCACACAAATATACACACACATACACATACATAAATACACGCACATACACACACACACAACATTAACACAGTTAGACTCCCAGCACACCAGCCCCACCCAAACTGACCAGCGCATGGGATGGAAACCAGTTTAAACTGGCTCAGCCTAGCCAGCTGATTATGGAATATATATACCTGTCCAGCCCAGTAATGCTTTCATCTCTCTCAGCCATTTCCAAATGGTTTGTGCTGTAATGGCTGGTATCTGCTTACAGCCCCATGATGGATGGGGCTGCAGTAAAAGGCTCTTCAGGGTCTTAGTGCACACTGGTTAAACAGACCCTTCCCAAGACTTTACAGTACTGCATTATGTGAAGGTAAAGTTTCAGAAATGTTTTAATACATCTTATAATGACTTTAGTCATATTTTCTTGTGGCATATCATGGTGGTCAGACAGCGGCAGTGGTTTAGTTACCTAATGAAATCAGGTGCTTTGGAGATCATGTTCTCAAAGTCAGTGAAGGAAAGCTTCCCGTCACCATCCAGGTCTGCTTCCTCCATCACCCTCTGGGAGACGAGCCGCCGTTCCTCTGGTTTCAGCTCTTCTCCAGTTAACCTGTGTACTACCTGCTCCACGTCTTGCTCACACAGGAACCCATCCATGTTGAAATCTGTAAAACCAGAGGCAGAGTGAAGCAGAATCACTCACAGAACATCCACCTGTGATGGCACAACACAACTGCTGGGTTACTAACCGTAGATCTTGAAGGCATAGGTGATCTTCAGATCTAGTGGTGCCATTTCACTCAGGATAGAGAACATGTCCACAAAATCATTAAAGCTGAGGTCACCCCTGCCGTCCTCTGAGAAGGTCTCCACTATGCGCTGGCGGAAAGGGTTTTCCTACAGAGCAAAGAATTGAGTCAGAAAGGTGAGACAGAGAACTGAGTCAGAAAGGCCAGTCAGAGAACTGAGTCACAAAATCGAGTCAGAAAGGTAAGTCAAAGAACTGAGTCAGATAGGCGAGTCAGACTGCTCAAAGAAACAGAGTCATCAGCCACAGACCCATACACAAACAAATAAATAAAACAATTAGTGTTAAATATTAGATAGTATTAATCTAAATAATTAGGAATAAAAGATTAGAAAGACAACATGAACCCATGTTTGAGGACTGTTCAGTAATCCTACCTTTAGTTCAGGCATAGTGATGATAAGTGCAGAGGGCAGAGTAACATCAGGATTGTTTGTGTAATCCAGGGGAACCAGGTTGGGGGCCAATTCCCGGAACCGCCCATGTAACCTAGAACATGAAAAGAACAGCAGAAGTGCTGAAAGGGTGTAAGCCCCAAACAGAGTGGACATATATGCACCAACTTTGAAGAGTAAAAATAGTGCTGCACATATTATGTTGCGTATTACAACACCCAAGAACAACAAGTGCAACTCAGATTCAGTGATGAAGTTTTGCACTACAGAAAAGTGCTTCCCATTTGAGGGTTTTTTAACATCTTGCCCATTTTCTACTGCATTGTCAGTAGCTTGGTCTTAGGATACAGTGGATCTACAGTGGTTAACAAAACTCACAACTAAACGCACATGTATGTCATATCATAAATATAAGTTTGAAGTATTTTGCTGAGTAAAACATGAATTCTCTTAATTATTTTTATAAGATACAACAAACTCTTTTACAGCATTTATAGACATTTGTAGCTGGGCTGTACTAATCATTTATCGATACAAAACTAGTTGTACCTCCCTTACAGAGCAAAACATAAGTAATAAAACAAAGCAAACAAACTGGATGAACATAAAACGGACACTTACCGCAGAATCTCTTTCCTGGTAAAAAATGTGCAGTCCTGTTAGAAGATATTTTGAGTTTTACCAAAAAGCTCTTTGAATGCTGTATCTAGAATGTTACTTTAGACAGCATAATATATAGCATTAATATAATTCTAAAAACAATTAACAGACCAAAAAATCAAATGACAGAGTTATGAACTGAGCTACCTGGTACTCGTCAAGTTGGTCATCTCTGAAGGTTGTCTGCTTACTTCCCATTTCCTATGAAGTGTCTTCTCTCTACATCGCTGCATGTCACACGCATACAGCAGTATTAAGGTATCATTGCGATATCTAATTTATGGAATAAATTAAAAGGTAAAAACTATGTGACCACTAGCACCATGTAACATAAATGACATTAGAAAAAGAACCAAACCAAAACTGCTACACCTGTTGGAGGGCAGCCTTTGTATTCCTGTCGCTGAGCGTCGTAAGATCGACTGCCAAATATTTATTTATTTTGTGGACAAAACAACACGGTGTTCAGAGGCGGTGAACGTAAAGAAACAGTAGGTGGCGACATTCACAGGCAAAATGTATTATATCGTATTGATTCACAGTCGGAAAAAGTATTCGTCGTTTTAACAAAGAGCGGGAGATCGATTCTGTTGTGTTGAAAAATAACTATATCGTTAACTAAAATCCAAAATAAGCACTGGTTACCCAAAGTGTTAACTACCCATAAACTAAACTCATAAACTAAACTATTAAAATTACATTATAAACCCGTTTTCTTGCATTCTTGTTCCTAGAAAACACAAAAGGAACATAAAGGTTTTGATGGCACATTTGCCAGCTATTCAATCACCCCCTGACATATAATTAGCCTATTACAACACAGTTATAAACAAACAAACTCAAAAAAGAAAAAAAAAAACATTACAGCACTGTGCAATATAATCAGAACTTCTAGACAATGTTTACATTTTACAGCGTTTTCTAGTATTTCCCAACTGTAATAATCTTTCTGGCGATATCAGCTGCTGAATCTTCTGTTTGTTGAAACCAGCTCAAGTCCTGGGTGTAAATATGACGTCAGGGTGTAAATATGACGTCAAGCGCCTCCCGCCCAACCTCTTCCTCAGTGTAGTTACTCGCAAAGACCAGTTCATCCACAATCTTATGTACTGTTAGTTAAATACCGTTACTTTGCTACCATACCAGGGAAGGTAGCTGCCTAAATACGCAAGAACAGACATGGCAAAAACCTATGATTATCTTTTTAAACTACTGCTCATCGGAGACAGCGGAGTTGGCAAGACATGTCTACTGTTTCGATTCAGTGAGGACGCGTTCAATACCACCTTTATTTCCACGATAGGTCAGTTTCTAAAACGTTCCATATTTGATTTTACTATTTGCAGTCATGTTGATGGCTAGAATATGAAGTCCAGTAATTTTTACCATGTTGGTATAAAAAAGCCCCAAAATATTGAAAGAATATGTCTCTGAAAGTCGACGGTAACAGAGGAGAACCAGAGTTGAGTGACAGGAAGAGGCCTTCCGTTGTGACAGCGTTAGCTTATCTTAGCCTAGTCTAGCCTAGCTTAAATTAGCTTATCTTAGCTTAGCAAAGGTTGTATCCAATACTTCAGCTTCTTGTCACTTGAGTATCTGCGCTAGTACTTCACTGGAATTTAAAGGTTGGTCCTGCTGCAGTCTGTCGTAAAGCACCAGAAACAGGAAACAAGCAGTTTGTTTGGTTAACATTTCGCTAACATTTCGCAGTCTTGCTATCGGTCCGGGAACGTAATGTGTATGGCTAACGAGGATTGGCTAACTAGCTATAAAAGTCCTGCTTCAGCTAGCTAATGTTCTAACTTGTTCACGTGACTCTGACCATTAGAGGTCTGATTAAGTTAACTTTAGTGTGTATCCAGAAGGTTAATAATAAATGTACATAGCTCGTTAGCTAAGTATGAAAGAAAAGCGCTGTGTGCCTTGTTATTACCTAGCTATCCAACTGGCTAAGTAGATATTTCGATACAAATGGAGTTATCTAGGCTAGGTTAGCTACGTTGTGACATGTTTTATATAGCTACTAAGCTAACACCATGCACGCCCTTCAACGTAATTAGCTAGGCTGAAACTGACAACACTTCATCTCGTCACTTTTCAGCGAATAGGTAAATCAGAACTGCCAGGGTTAGGGTAACCCAAACGGAACCGCAGTGTAACAAGCTCTTTAAGAGTAATATTAGATATCATTACTCTTACGTTAGATTAATCTTAACCTTTAATATTTGCTACATTAAGAGGGATTCATTTCTGGGAATTAAAAACGAATCCAACTGGGTCCAATGAGTTTGATTAGTTTGTAAAATGATTTAAACATCCTGTATTCAAAGGTTTTCTGTAAATAGATGGATGACCTCTGCTTAAGTATATTTGTTTTATTACCTTGATGCACAAGACCTGCCTATTTCTGCTGTAGTCAGCTGTAGGTTTTGCTTTGGGCGGAGTGGATTGTTTGGGGTGATTGATAGGACATTTCCTGTCTGCAAAGAGTGGGAGTTTGAGTTCTTTGACCTTTCGTTGTTGCTATGCCACAGACTTCCTGTATTGCCATGGAGATCACTGCTGTCTCACTTCCCGTTCTATATCCTGTCAAAGCTTTCAGTGGATAGAAGACTGCTTAGAAGCGGCCAAGTTCCTTCATAATTGCTACAAACTGGGCGCAGTTTCAGTTCATACTGAATAATAAGTTTAGACTTCATTAGTGTGACAGTATTTTGATTTTCAAAAGAGTTGGGGGGCATATATACATAACCACTTTAAGCCAATATATTTATTTAATTTAAATGACCACTGACAATTGCTTTCTGAGTCTATATGGCCAGATAATCTTATTCCTGTCCATTCAGGGGTTCCTTACAAATACAATAAAGAAAATATACAAAGAAAAAAAAAAGTCATGGTCATAGAATAATGAAAACCTGTTGCCATATAAATCCCCTACTTCACTAGACCCTTGTGTGTTGCCGTATGCTCACCTATACTCTCCTGGGGCTCTACTTTAGATATGAAAACTCCATGTTAATAAGGCAGAGGCACAGTCCACATGTAGATACAGACTTCAGCACAAACTCTGACCACATCTATAACTCTATAATGCAATTTCATCAATTTATAAGGGTAAGTGGTGAGGTGTGAACATATGGTTTATGTCAAATTATTTATGTAATTTTTTATGTCCCACGATGAGACTTATGGTTTCCCTGGACTTAATCTGAAGTCCCATTTTATACAGTAATGCAGTGATGCGTGTCAGTAGGCCAGAGTGGTCAGAACGGGTTGTCTATGTCACAGGTGTGTGTGTGTGTGTGTGTGTGTGTAGTTGCCCATTGCCCAGTCTTTGCTGTCCTCTGCTGTAGACGTGGAATCAATCAGAGAGACCATTTTATGATCCTATTGTCATTAAACTGTGTTTCAGGGATTGACTTCAAAATTAGAACAATTGAGCTGGATGGAAAGAAAATCAAGCTTCAAATTTGGTGAGAAAGTGCTGAGCCGCTCAGGAAGTCACGCCTTTGAGCTCTGTGTGAAGGAACTTGTGTAGTAACGCGCATGTGTGTGCGTGCGTGTCTGTGCGTGTGTTTGTGTGTGCGCGCCCGTGTCTGTGTGTGTATTTGTGTGCATGTATGCGTGTGTTCTATAGGGACACAGCAGGACAGGAGAGATTTAGAACCATTACCACAGCTTACTACAGAGGAGCAATGGTAAGAGCCACAGTTAAGTTAAACTGCTCCATGACAAATAAATGCATTGCTTTACTGTACAAATGTTTATGTAGTCTTGAAGTTACATAATATATGAAAGTCATAATATGTGTTAATTAAAGAAGTGATGTATGTACATTTATTAAACTCTAGGGTATTTCACTGCTCTAATCCTGTGCCTTTCTCCATTCAGGGCATCATGTTGGTATATGACATCACTAATGAAAAGTCATTTGACAACATTAAGAACTGGATCAGAAACATTGAGGAGGTAAAATAACTGGATCAGAAACACCGAGGAGGTAGAACTCGAATGAGAACTGGATCAGAAACATTGAGGAGGTAGAACTCGAATGAGAATTGGATCAGAAACATTGAGGAGGTAGAACTCGAATGAGAACTGGGTCAGAAACATTGAGGAGGTAGAACTCGAACGAGAACTGGATCAGAAACATTGAGGAGGTAGAACTCGATTGAAAACTGGATATAAGAGAGAGACAAAGATAAGGAAACTGCATTTATAAATGGAGAATATCCATACTCTTGAGTCATAGTACTGTTTCTATACTCTTCAGTCATAGTACTATTTATATAATATCCTTGTTCTTGAGTCATAATACTGTCTCTATAATGCCCTGTTCTTTCTTACTGGACTTTACATCACAAATTAGCAGAGGCAGAATGTTCATAACAAAAAGAAAAGTTTGTCAGCTGCTTGGCTTTGTTGCTGGACTGTTATGGTAATTTCTGTCACTGCTTTATTCTGTAACAGCATGCATCGTCTGATGTGGAACGAATGATTCTGGGAAACAAATGTGACATGAACGATAAGAGACAAGTGTCAAAAGAGAAGGGAGAAAAGGTGTGTGGAGGAAATACTAACACTAACATGAAATACTAACATTTAACACTAAATACCAAAACTAACATTAAATACCAAAGCTCATATTAAATACTAACACTAAAAACATTAAATGCTTACATTAAACACTTACATCAAAAACTAACATTAAATACGAACACTAACATTAAACACTAACACGAAACACATTAAATACCAAGACAAACATTAAATACTAACATTAAACACATTAAATAGTAATATTAATTACTAACACTAACATTAAATGCTAACATTAAACACCAACAATAAACACTAACGTTGACTCACTTTTGTGTTACTGTTTTATTTATGTCTTTCTGATCATTTCTGCAGTTAGCCATCGATTATGGGATCAAGTTCTTAGAAACGAGTGCAAAATCCAGCACAAATGTGGAAGAGGTATGAGCAGATTAGATTAAAAACTGCATGGTGTGAGTTATGAGTGATCAAATATTTTTAATACCAAGAATGATCATAAAATGAACAGCTATTAAATGGAATCAGCTGAATTGTCTTGAAAAATGATCCAATGCTAACAGGACTTTCATTCTAACTTTCCAGGCCTTCTTCACCCTCAGCAGAGACATTATGACCAGACTTAATAGGAAAATGGTAAGTGTTGTTTGACATTAAATTTAATAAATTTCACTCTTTAATTTTGGCAAAACATGAAAACAAAAATCTGTAAATTCATACTTTACTGTAAAGAAAGAACCATCAAGAATATCCGAGATGTTCAGTCATTCACAGACAGAAATTGGAGAGTGCTTTATCAGAGCGATACAGTTCTCAGAGTGTGCTTTATCAGAGTGATGCAGTAGCTGCACCCTCAGAGTGAGTGAAGGGTAAGGCCCCTTCTGGTCAAAGTTGTTAGCCGGTGACAGGGAAAATATGTAACAGATGGAAACAATCTATTATTGTTTAAATATTCAGTCATGATTATGTAACAAACAGACTCTGAACTCTGAGGATATATGTAAAAGGCAAATGTCTTTAGGAGTTGTACATGGTGTGTGTACATTCAGTACCAGTATGTGTGGTGTGTGTACATTCAGTACCAGTCAAACATTTGGACACACCTGACTGAATATATGTACTAACAAAGGTATTTTAATATAATGAATTAAATGTCTTTGCAAGACAGATATAAACTTGGAAAATGCATAACCTATATATGAATTCCAAAACACACACACACAAGTGCTCTGCATATGTGAGAATTTCTTCCAGACTGATGGAAAAGCGCTATAGGTGCTTCCTCAAAGTAAAGGTTGGCTACTTAGAGGAATCTAAAATCTAACAGACAAATATTGACTATAAGCATAATCGTACATGTGTTACTTTACAGCTTTGATATGTTCCCTGTTTTTCTAATGTAGCAAATAGTAAAAATAAAGAGTAGGTCTGTCCAGACTTTTGACGGCTCTGGTATATGTAGCATAAAAACTTTAAAATGGCAGTTTACCAAATTGTTTTTGAAACTGTTGCTTGAAAAAAAGTAAATCCTTCTTTGCTGTTAAAACTGAATGGCTCCCTGTTGTGTGTGTGTGTGTAGAATGAGAACAGCCCATCAGGTGGAGCAGGTCCAGTCAAGATAACTGAGAATCGCTCCAAGAAGCACAGTTTCTTCCGCTGTACTCTTCTCTAACCTCGCAGGGTTCCAGTCTCCATGCACCAGGACGTGTGTGAATGCATGTGTGAGAGGACATACCTTAAGATTTTTAATTTCTTTCTTTAGTTAAAGTTTAGAGTGTAGATTGTGTATGGGTGCATGTGGGTGTGTGTGTGTGTGTGTGCTGGAGGCTGCTTGCAGTGCCACTAGCATGTGATGTGCCTCTGAGAGCTCTGGACACTCTTCCTTAGAAACACTGAAGGCTCGCCAAGAGAAAGGAAGATGGAGCTCAGTAGCTCCTTATTAGCACCCCTCTCACCAAAATAAAAGTCCCTGCTTGTCCTCAGCAGATCCTAACTAAGTTCTGCCCCAACTGCACTTTTTATGCAACAATAATTTTAAAATCATTCACGTTACTTTTTACTTTGATTATTGTGACAGTTGACATAAGATTATGAAGGAAAACTGAACGTACTGGGTTTGTGAGGATAACGCCTCAGATGGGGAGATGGGCTCAACAATACTGACATGTACAGTCCAAAGTATTTACCATCCTGAGGACACGCAGTACTGAAGGATCATCACGGCTTATCCTGAAGGACTTATAGAAAGCTGGATCATATATGTAAGCTTGTTTTTAAAAAGCACATTTATTCTCGTCTTAAGAAATATCAGACCTGGTCTTTGAAAATGTTTACATTCAGTGAATTTGCAGGTAATTGCTAAATAGAGATTGTGTAAGGAAGGCCTAGGCTAGCTTTTTACCACTGTTCCAAAGCTGGCTAATGATTACATTGTAGGAAGTGCAATATTTCACAGGAATTCCCACAGTCTTCCTATCTTTCTAGCTGATTCTACCATTAATACAAGAGACCAAAGTAAGTGAAAACTGAAGACACTGTGGTATGGATCAGGCCCATTTTAAGTGTCCTTTAGGGTCATTAATGTTGTTTTTTCCTCCTTAAATGAAGGCTGGTCCAGAACGCTAGCAGAGCCAACACTGGCTATTAGCAGGTTGGAACCAATCAAATACTAACAGGTCAGGGGTTCCTTTAATATCATGGTCAGTGTTTGGGGTCAGGGGTTCCTTTAATGTCATGGTCAGTGTTTGGTGTCAGGGGTTCCTTTAATATCATGTACATTCCATGTTCTGAGAGCGAGAGAGTTGACTTGAGAGGAAGCCTCATGCTTGTTGAAGTGGCAGTCAGCTTGGCCCTGGATATTAAAGTCACATTATTATGTTTACTAATGGTATTATATTTTTGTACTTTATCTACTCTATGGAAGCACCTGTTACTTATCACTCTGTAAAAACCACTTCAAATGGATACATTGTGTAGATTTACTCATTTTTTATATATATTAATTTGTGTTTTTACAGTATGTTGATATTTTGCCTTTTCTAATCCCCCTTTTATAAGTCTCTGTAAGTAAGGGTTTGTGGTCTAGTGTTTGTGATACCACTGCGACAGTGTTTTATGTGTGTTCTTTGTACTTGCACTGTGGGTAGGAACTGTCTTAACCACTTGCAATAGTTTGCAATACCTCTGTACTGATTATGTACATCAGTACTGATGTGCTTAACCTTTCCAGATTCAATGGATTGAATGTTATGCTCAAAACTCATTTACTGTTAGTGTACCACTCCAGCTACCATTATTTTACAAAACTGTTTACTGCGTTTGTTTAAGGGTACACAATTGCTTGAGTTTCATTGGCTGTGTAGACTGTGTTACAGGCATTGATCAGACCAACACAGTCTAATAGCACGCATGGGTGGGGCATCTTTAATGACCTCACTGGTCATAATTTGAATAAGCTGCCACGTGTGTATGTTACAATGTAACTATGACAGCTTTCAACCTCCTGTAGAAACTCCTCAATAATTACTTTTTAATGTTTTCCTCAGTTCCTTTGTCTTTGCTGTAACATATCAGTGAAAACTGATACTGCATAAAGATTAAACTATCTTTTGTAAATTAAATTTGTACACCTGATTTTTTTAACTTAAGTGAAACATTTTCAGTAAATTTAAACTCGGTCCATGGTTGCATGTTCAAAAACATGTTGGTCATTTTCATAAACAAAGCAACAACAAAAAAAAGTATTACAAACGCAAATGGCCTCAAGTGAGTGCAGTGCTGACTGTTTGCTCTTACAGTCCTGTGAGCTGCACTGACTGCTTAACCACATACAGCATCTCACAAAAGTTAGGACACCCCTCACGTTTTTGTAAATATTTTATCTTTTCACTGAACAACACTGAAGATATGACACTTAGATACAATATAAAGTACTCAGTGTACAGCTTATATAACTGCAAATTTGCTGTGCCCTAGAAATATCACAAAGCAATTAATGTCTAAACCACTGGCAACAAAAGCCAGTGAAATCCCCTAAATGAAAATGGCCAAATTGTGGCCGAAGTGTCAGTATTTTGTGGCTACCGTTATGTTCCAGCACTGCCTTAACTCTCTTGGGCATGGAGTTCACTAGAGCTTCACAGGTTGCCACTGGAGTCCTCTTCCACTCTACCATGACAACATCACAGAGCTGGTGGATGTTAGAGACCTTGTGCTCCTTTACCTTCTGTTTGAGGATGCCCCACAGATGCTCAGTAGAGTATAGATCAGGGGACATGCTTGGCCAGTTCAGCAACTTTACCCTCAGTTTCTTTAGCAAGGCAGTGGTCATCTTGGAGGTGTGTTTGGGGTCATATCATATTGGAATACTGCCCTGTGGCCCAGATTCTGAAGCTACATTCATGGTTTCCTCAATGAACTGTAGCTCCCTACAGCCGGCAGCACTCATGCAGCCTCAGACCTGACACTCCAACTACCATGATTGACTGTAGGAAAGACACACTTGTCTTCCTATTCCTCACCTGGTTGCCACCACACACGCTTGACACCATGTGAACCAAATAAGTTTAGGTTGGTCTCATCAGACCACAGGACATCGTCCCAGTAATCCATGTCCTTAGTCTTCAGCAAACTGTTTGTGGGTTTTCTTGTACATCATCTTTAGAAGAGGCTTCCTTCTGGGACGACAGCCATGCAGACCAATTTGATACAATGTGCGGCGTATGGTGTGAGCACTGACAGGCTGACCCCACCTTAACCTTTGCAGGCAATGCTGGCAGTACTCCGTCTATTTTCAAAACCCAACCTCTGGATATGACACTGAGCACATGCACTCAACCTCTTTGGTCGACCATGGCGAGGCCTTTTCTGAGTGGAACCTGTCCTATTAAGCCACTGTATGGTCTTAGCCACCATGCTGCAGCTCAGGTTCAGGGTGTTGGTAATTTTCTTATAGCCTAGGCCATCTTTTGTAGAGCAAAAATTCTTTTTTTCATATACTCGACAGTTCTTTGCCACAAGGTGCCATAAACTTCCAGTGACCAGTATGAGAGAGTGTGAGAGCAATAACACCAAATTTCACACACCTGCTCACCATTAACACCTGAAACCTTGTAACACTAATGAGTCATATGACATAAGGGAGGGAAAATGGCTAATTGGATACAATTAGTGTACTCACTTTCATTGCCAGTGGTTTAATTAATCACATTGGACTTGGCACCTACACACAGTGCCAAAGCTACCAGTACCTGGTTTAAGGACCTGCTCTTAATTGGCCAGCAAACTCGCCTGACCTTAGAAAATCTATGGGGTATTGTGAAGAGGAAGATGTGATGCACCAGACCCAATAATTCAGAAGTCTGAATGTAATGAATGAATATAATATACAAGTTTCACTTTTTGAATGGAATTACTGAAATAAATAAACTTTTTCATAATATTCTAATTTTATGACCAGCACCTGTATCTCCCGCCACTGACCGAACTGTGGCGACGCTCCTGGGAAAGCGCGCGCCCGCGTTGCGCTCGTAATTCTAGACGTGAGGTTACTCCATCGACAACTGGAGAAAGATGACGTTGGAAAATGTGAATGACAGTGATAAGAGGAACAATTATTTGAATAACGTTACGTATGCTAATCTCAATGTATTTAGGTAGACTTTACCAGTTATTGTGTACAACTGTTTTTTGTTGGATGAACGTTTTCAGAAGTACACCCCTGAAATGTACTTGGTGTAGCCTGTTCTATTGGGCGGGAATTCGAATGTGCTTATAGGCGCCCCAAACCAACGTAGACCAGTATCGTCCGGTTTTGAGGGACTTCGTCCGTGTTTCTGTGTTGGCAAAAGTAAATAAAAGGAATACTGCGCCACTGTAACCGGTGGTGTTACCGTAACCGGTACCTCCGCGCCTTCACACTGAAAATCTTCACAAAGATTTTTTTTCATGTAATGGAACGTTTTGTAATTGAATGTTAAACACTACTGCTATTCCCTGATCTTATCAGTGTGTTTCATAATTTTAAGACAGTGGAAGTATTTTCCAGCCTTAAATCACTTTTCTGGGTAAGTGAGCTGTCGCGCTATGTGTGTGTGGGCTCACAAAGACTCAAAAGCAGACTGAATGCCTTCCATTAAACAGCTGTAAAACTGACAGTGATGAGCACAAATGTCCAATGCTGCCTTAAGCAACAGAACATAAGTGTTGAGAGACAAGACGAGCAGTTACCTGTCCCCTGTTGCTCTTACTCTGCACGCATCCACATGCATAATCAGGCTTATTGAAGTCAATGGAGTAGTCCCTGAGTGATGACCCTTAAATGAGGGATTAATAAATGTCGAGTGGAAGTAAGAAGTATGTACCACTGTTTATCACACATATTATTTAAAAACAAACATTTAAGCATATTCTTTTTGTTTCTTTTTTTTAAAGAAAATTTGCAGTTAAAAAAACGACCCTGCATACATAAAAACATCCCATATGTGGTCAAACATCTTATCAGCATCACACTGCAGTACATTTACTGCACAACACATACTTTAAAACAGGTTTATTAAATGATTCAAGCTCAGTTGTAGTAAACTGAAACAGAAAACAAAAGGTGTTTCTACAAAAACTATACATATAAAAAAAAACATCACATCCAAGGCCATGTCTTGTGCAGCCTCGTGCTGGGCTGTTGGTATGTGAAGGATGGAGAGCTGTTGCCTGTAATAAATAATATGTACAGAGTCCTCCCTGTGCGAGTGGCCTTCACCCTAGTCTTCCTCAGTCAACATGGCACTCTGTTTCTGCCCCGTGTCCCACCTTCTGCCTTGAACCACCCCATCACTCTGCTGGATTGGAACCAGTGTCTGAAATGGAACGTAAAGACGTTATAAACCCAACCACACTTAATGGCAACAGGCAACAACAGAGCAGCTTTCTGCTCCCCAGAACTTAAGTTTCTCCCACTCAGTCTACAATCCTAATCCGTGATCAGGGTCTATCTTTGGTGCAGGACAGTTGACCACATGACAGGTCAAGTATGCTTAGAATTGATCTGAAACAAAATGTTGTAGGGAGTATACAGGAGCAGCATAAGCCGCTGTCCCCCAAATGTTGTGCTTCGCTTTCACATTAAATTGTTTAAAGCTCATAATATACAGAACTATGTAAAGCTTCTTTTCAGAAAATATGCAGAATTTGGTGTATTTATGTAAATCTGTGTGAATGTCCATAAAACATGTTCAGACATTACACAGTACCAGTTGGAACAGGAGACGGAAGACTGGAAACAAACCGCGAGAAGGCACGGCTACATGGGAACATCCGTCCTCTGGATCATAGGGGTTGTAGCATATGTGACTGATGCTATATTAATTTTACAGACTCACAAACAATGTGGTAGTTAGGCACTGGGGTTGCTGGGGGAGAGGCAAATAAACAACATATACAATCTTACTTTTCCCATCACAGGCTACAATCTTCATCTTATCCACCTTCACCAGGTCAGTGACTTCACGGAACTCCACATCATTTAAAACAAATGTCCACACATTGTCACAAAATCTATATGTGTTCAGTGATCCCTGCAAAGATGACAGAAAGAAGCTCTCAATCAATTTAGAATGAATTAAAGTCTTCAAATCTTTATCCTGAATCTTAGTAGTCTATTTGTACAGTATACAATAATCTTAGCTAACCGGGATAATAACAATACTAATTACTATTAGTGCTTTATTAATTAACCAGAATTTTGAGAATAATGTGTAATACTGTACTGCGTATTCACCTTAAAGTTCACCCTGTTGCGAACTCGGTTAGCGAGTGCAGTGTTGATGGCTTTGTCAAACTGCAGAAGTACTTGTAAGGCCAACTGCGGGGTGATCTGCTGAGTCTGTGTCACAAAACAAAATAAGAAATAAACGCGGAGGTCAGTCACTGTCCCGCTGGGCCTTCACGGACCGCATCTATGGTTTTGAACTGATTCACCAAGCTAGACGGTAGCTAGCGGGACATTTAGAGGCACAGCAAGCTAGTTATGCGATAGTAATATTTTGTGAACAAACTAAGTTTTCTCTCTGCTTTCGTTTGGTATCTTAAAATGGCCCAATTAACCGGACTAGGAAGCTAACTTAGATAAATCGTTCAGAAATGATCCTTACCACTATTAGCTTAGCTATATATAGCTAACGTAGCAAGACCCTAGAGCTAAACAGAAAGCCATCACAAAGTGCGCGCGCACACACACACACACACACACACACACACACAGCCAAAGTACTAGCTTAGTTAGCTCCTTAATGTTCGCGTCTAACCGTTCACATACGATCCACCTTCGCACCGCATCTCAACTTTGTTCAAGTGAACAAGCGACTTCAGCTTTTGGTCGGAAGCTGTTCGTTTAGCTACTCTGTGAACGTAGCAAACAGCTCTAAACCAAAGCGAGTAATGGGCCATTTTACCTGTATAAGTTCGTCTAGACTCTCTTGTAAGCTGTTTCCGAGGGTCGTATTCCGGTACAGCTGATATGCCATTTCTTATTTTATTGCGAAAGCGTATTCAAGCGTATCTTATTTTAATACTCAAGCGCCGAGGACGCTGTGTGTTTATCTGCAGCCCGACTGCGCCTCCTGACACCTTCACTTCCTCAAACGCCGTAAGTAAGGAAACACGCAAAGGACAAAAATCTTCACAGCGTCGTTCGGCTGCGCATGTTGGCTGCAAAACAAATGAAAACCAGTCTACAAAGAATACATTGTTATAACAATATGAAAACATCTAGCTGGTCTGCATGGGATCTACAAAAATTTCATTAGATTTTATTGTTTTTTTTAGATTGATATTTAGGTTTTGTTATTAATTTTTGCGCCTATTTAATGTTGATGTATGTTATTTATGTTAATGTTATGTTAATGTTAATGTACGTTAATTGGCATTCTGTAGTCTATTAGTCTTCGGCCTGAAGGTTAAAAGGCAAAAAAGGATGACGTTTTGCATCTGATAACCGTCGAAATGGAACCGACATCATGAAAAGTTTATTGACGTAAATAAATTTTAATTGAAGGCCAATTTGTTATCGTATATAAAGTTACAGTGTGACTGCGTGCAACACACAGACCATATACAGTCTCGTGCAACATCATTGTGCGTGATCATAGTTTAGCATATCAGATGAACGGAGATTTAGACTGTGGGTAAATAACCAAGTGTCAGGATAAACTTAATATGATTATTCATTAAGTCATTATTTTCATTCATATTTCTTCAGGTAGCTAAAATATTTTTTTTCTTTGGGGAACAGGTGTACATGACACATGCCTGGAGCTCTTATTTTTTTGGAGCAAATTCTAAATACAACACATTTTGTGAACATATACGCAATGCGTTAATTGGAAAAGAAATCAGCAAAATAAATTCATTTAATTAAATGCAAAAAGTATAAAAGTGTGTTCTGTATGGTCTGTGTTTCCGAAACTTCTGATAAATTTGGTATAAATCAGATAGTCTGCCTCTCATTTCCGTTGAATGCTAACAGGTCCATTCGTGACTTTAGTTGGTCACCACAAGGTGGCAGCAGAGCATTTAACAATTCCTTCCTTCATTAATTAATTAATTAATTAATTAATTAATTCTTTCTTTCTTTCTTTCTTTCTTTCTTTCTTTCTTTCTTTCTGTCTGTCTGTCTGTCTGTCTGTCTGTCTGTCTGTCTGTCTGTGATTAATACTGTGAGGGTGCTTCTGTGATTAATACTGTGAGGGTGATTAATATTGTGAGGGTGCTTCTGTGAGTAATACTGTGAGGGTGATTAATACTCCGAGGGTACTTCCGTGATTAATACTGTGAGGGTGATTAATACTCTGAGGGTGCTTCCGTGATTAATACTGTGAGGCTGTTTAATACTCTGAGGGTGCTTCCGTGATTAATACTGTTAGGGTGATTAATACTCAGAGGGTACTTCCGTGATTAATACTGTGAGGGTGATTAATACTCTGAGGGTGCTTCGTGATATTTGTGCTGTATAATCAACATTAGAATCCTGCAATCCATGTGGATTTTCCTGATATAATAATTTCACTTAAATTTTGGAATAATTAATAGTTTCTTGCGATCTTTTTGCAAGACACATGTACAGTGTAATGTAGAATACATTTAACTGACCCATTTAGCTGGGTTATGAGTTTAGCTGGGTTAATGATATTTTAAATGTAATTAAATGTTATATCTGAAAGGTCCTCTGTTTCATCAGGACTTCATCATGACATTAGTCACAATGTATCTTATCATATTATAACACCATGTAAACTGTACATGTTTATCTGTAGTCCCTCAAGTCACTGCCATATTTCACACATCTTTGCACTAGAACATGATTATATGTTTCACTGATTATATGTTCCACATTCTTTAGATCATTGTGTTTACTCTTAACATGTTTTGATTCAAATATTTACTAAGAGGTTTGTTTTTTATGCTGAAATTAGTGCCAATTATAATATCTGAAACAACTGGATAAGCATAAAGAGGATATTTCACAATTTCCAAACCTTACTTACCATCATACCTGTTTAACCAGATTAATGTTTAAAGGGAAGAAAAAATCTGTCTTTCTGTCCTGCATGTAAAATCACTGTGTGATCAGCAAAGTTGTAAACATGAACCCTATATGAATTTTTTACATAAAGTGCTATTCTGCTATTTTAGTAAGAACCTTATATAATTTCCATGGATTTAATAGTTAATCAATTCAAATAACTTTTCATTTCAGAAGTAGCTTTTATAATTCATAGTTTCCAAATCTGCAGACAAGCTCGAGGTTCTTAGTATAGTCGGCTTTTCTATCAGTAATATTTTACAAGACAAATGAAGATGCCAAGAGTTGCGTGGATAAGCACATACACCACTGATAAATCACTGTTCAGGAGGAAGTTAGAAAACTACTCACTACATTCCAGCTTTATAAATTGTCACTTAATAACAAATGGAAGTGTTTAGAGAGAGATTTGAGATGACACTTCCCTGCAATGATGTCAGATTTTAAGAGGAATACAAATAAGGTACATTGTAAATAGAAACACAACCAGGTAAGCAATTATTTGTATACACCAAGTGTGAGCTCAACACAAAACCAAACTAATAACATTGATCAATGATGCTGTTCTCACTGCTTCGTAATAATAGCGTTCGTTTAACTTATTCATCTCCTGCACGTATGTTTTTGTGCAGCAGGGGGCGACGAGTCTTAAACGATGATCGATACAGAGAAGCGGACAGAAATGGGAACTGTTTCCTTCATTTAATTACAGTGTCAAACTGAATTACACAGGAAATCAGAAAACATGAACACGGCGGTATAGATTCATCTGCACTTCGTCCGCAGGTTCGACTTTCTGCTGTTTGATGTATTTGCCTGGTTATACGTTGGCATGTTAAGTATCTTAACATTTATTTAGTGCTTCTCTTTTGTTGAATAATTTAATATCAACAAATTGCATTTTGCTATGTAAAGGTTCTCTTTAATTTGTAAGCTACAGCTGTTGCTAAATGCAAAAGATTAAGGTTTAAGGTTTTATGCACTAAAATATGCATGTCTCTCTTTCTGTTTATTAACTGAACATCTAACATATAAAAGCCCAGAACCACCGAAAAAAGAAACACCTTATACAAGACGAATGATGCTGGAATATGCAATGTGAGACCTGCTACAACAAACATACGGGGACACACACACACACACACACATACAGGGAAACACTCACACATACAGGGACACACATACAGGGGGAACCTTGAGGACCAAACCCTGAGCTGAGTGAAGTACATGGTGGATTGTGATATGAAATATCCCTTAAATGCCCTAAACAGGGTACACACACACACAAACACACACACGAGTAGATCTTTGTTAGAATAAGCAGAACAGACAGAGAACTGTTTGCAGGTCATTGAAAGTTTCCTTGTGCTGTATCTGAGTGTTGCCATGGGAACGGAACTCTGTTGTTGTCCGTGCTCAATGACCTTTGAGATTCACAGTGAACATTCACTACTTGACCTTCAACCTCTAACCTAGAAGACAGAGTTCATCGACTCCCATTAGCACATCATTCAAAGCCCTTTTGGAGACAAACCAGATAAAAGAGACACTCAGCAGCACAGTGCAGGGCAGTGCAGGGTAGTGTGGGGTAATGTAGGGTAGTGCAGAGTAGTGCGGGGTAGTACAGGGTAGTGCGGGGTAATGCAGGGTAGTACAGGGTAGTGTGGGGTAGTGCAGGGTAAAACAGGGTAGTGTGGGGTAGTACAGGGTAGTGTGGGGTAGTGCGGAGTAATACAGGGTAGTGTGGGGTAGTACAGGGTAGTGTGGGGTAGTGTAGGGTAGTACAGGGTAGTGTGGAGTAGTGCGGGGTAATGCAGGGTAGTGCAGAGTAGTGCAGGGCAGTGCGGGATAGTGCTGGGTAGTAGAGGGTAGTGTGGGGTAGTGCAGGGTAGTACTGGGTAGTGTGGGGTAATGTAGGGTAGTACAGGATAGTGTGGGGTAGTGTGGGGTGGTGTAGGGTAGTGCAGGGTAGTACGGGGTAATGCAGGGTAGTGCAGAGTAGTGTGGGGCAGTGTAGTACTTGGTAGTATGGGGTGGTGTAAGGTAGTATGCGGTAGTACAGGGTAGTGTGTGGTAGTGTGAAGTAGTGGGTGGTAGTGTGGAGTACGTGTCAGTAAAAACACATCAGAATAATGAGAAGACCGTGGCTTTTATAATAATCCTTACACTATCCATCACCTTCACTAATCTTCTTGCAACTAAATCTGGGCATTATATTTATCATAACAAGGGTGTTTACTGTGGAAAGTACGATATATTTGAAACCCTATAGTGGTTCTGACGCGGACAGGAGATGCTCCACTCATTAGCCACGAGCACAGTTAATCAGAAACAAATGATTAAGTCAATGATTAAGTCAATGAAAGCAATTAATACAACAATCCCCTTGAGACTATGATCATTTTAATTAACATTCCTAATATTCCATTATCATAACAATATGCAATTAACCAAAAACATCACCTTTTCTCAGAGTATTGATTTTCAATGTATTAACCAATAAAAATAAAACAAATACCTGTAGATAAAAGAGCAAGAAAGCCCAACGTTTATATGTGGGTTAAAAAGGTCACTAACTCTACAGAAAGATTATATAAATATATTTGTGTGTCTTTTTACATTTCTGTACTTTAAATAGTGTTAAGGTGTATATGTAAAAACTCAAATGTAATAAAACTGTAATATAATTAATATAAACTGAATAAAACCTAATATTTCTAAACTTCAGACTGAAATAAAATAATATTAAACTCAGATAGTCAAAACACTGTCACTTTTACAACTGAATACATAAATTAATTCATATACAAATGTGAATCATATGTTTTGATCATTTATTTACTTAGCACCCATTATATCTTGTATGGCAGAAATATATTCATCCTTCAGCTTGGCTGCAAATGCTCAATCCCACATATCCAGATAAATCAAAGAATTCAAGCAAAACCAATTAAGAACTGAAAACTGATCTGACGTCAACCAAACCATTTGACAACTTGAATCTTTATAAAGCCATAGGCAGACACCGTATCCCAGAGTTTGATCTCGCCTCATTGGCTCTAAGAGTAATGGGTGGGGCTTTGAGTGTTAGATTTCTCTGCTCCAGCCGTGAACTCCATGGTCAGTGCACTAAAATTCCACTGGTAATTGCAGTATATCTCATCTGCTAGCCTCTTTGTTCTGGCCTCCTCTAACTCTCCCCTTACCCTTCCCTAACCCTCCTCTAGCACTCCTCTAACCCTCCTCTAGCACTTTTCTAACCTTCCTCTAGCACTCCACTAACACTCCTATGACCCTCCCTAACCCTCCTCTAACTCTCCCCTTACCCTTCCCTAACCCTCCTCTAGCACTCCTCTAGCACTCCTCTAACACTCCTCTAGCACTCCCCTAACCCTCCTATAACTCTCCCCTAATCCTTCTCTAAAACTCCTCTAACGAGGATACAATGATGCATGAGGGTGAAAGCCAAGCAGCTCAGCTTGCAATTCCAAACTTTATTTCTTCCTGTGATTGGGTTCAATGTTCTTTATTGGGTGGTATTCAGTCTGTAACTCAATTCAGGGTTCAGTCCAGCACAGTGTAGAGTTAATATTAACTAACTGTTTCCTCATTTACTCTGCAACTATTTATAGTGAACATTTAGAAATTGACCAGCTGCTCTGAGCAGACAGAGATTGCAACATATTCTGACTCAATAACTGCTTGATTACTTTTTAATTAAATGTATATGACCCATTGCCTAATATTAAAAGAGCAAACAGTGTAGAATATCTGGATAAATAGGTGATAAAGGGAAATGTGTTTAAGGCTGTGGGTGTGGAACATGTGTTTAAGGCTGTGGGTGTGGAACATGCTCAGAGAGGGATCCTGTCCAGCTCATCCCACGAGATACACATCCTGCATAATCATTCTTTGCGCAGGAGCTACAGTTTAGTGCTGGTAATGTTAAATCGTCAACATAAATGTTAAATTTAAACAATAATGGATTCCAATCCTAATCATTAATGTATAACCTCAGATAGGTCTTAGTAGTCCAACAAAGATCCTCAGTCTGATATTCCATGTACCCATGAAAAAATGTAATTTTAACTTGGCACCTCTATATAGATTTATATATACATACGAAAAAAGGTCCCTCTTGTCAGCATTACCTCAACAAGCCCCCATACGGAATAAACACACACACACACACACACACACACACACACACATACACATACACACACACACACACACACACACACACACACACA
>JAOXYF010000001.1:123909-139390 GCA_028565775.1 Sternarchorhynchus goeldii | reverse complement strand
CTAGTTCTGTTTCTGTTTCCCGCCAGAGTCACTCCACTAGTTCTGTTTCTGTTTCCCACCAGAGTCACTCCACTAGTTCTGTTTCTGTTTGTTCCGCCAGAGTCACTCCTCTAGTTCTGTTTCTGTTTCCCGCCAGAGTCACTCCACTAGTTCTGTTTCTGTTTCCCACCAGAGTCACTCCACTAGTTCTGTTTCTGTTTGTTCCGCCAGAGTCACTCCACTAGTTCTGTTTCTGTTTGTTCCGCCAGAGTCACTCCACTAGTTCCTGTGGCCATCCCACTGGCCTCCCTGTTTATTCTGGTCTTCGAGGAGGATCACAATGCAGAGGATGTTGCCGTGCATGCTCCTGTCCACAATGCAGAGGTCGTCATACCTCTGGATCCACGTCCTGGTTCCCAGAGTACAAAAGGTACAATACAGAATTCTTTATATATAGATTGTTGTTGACAAATTCATAAATAAGATTTAGTGTATCTTCAGTATAACTATGAAAGAATAGATATGCATGTGCCCAGTATCTAATGTAACGCAGGAGTTAACATTGCTATGGTAGTGCAATAAAGACCAGCAAAGAGCAACAGGACCAAATTGCATCCATGTAGATTCAATATCAGAATGTGAATAAATAAAACATATGCAGTTGTGTAGAGGCACTGCAATTTTATGTAAAATGAAATTCCACAAAGGTGCCAGGTACAAGTACTGAGTGAATACTGAGTACGCATTGAGTGAATACTGAGTGAATATTGAGAGAAAACTGACTGAATACTGGATGAATATTGAGTGAATTCTGAGTGGATACTGAGTGAACACTGGATGAATACTGGGTGAACAATGAGTGAACACTGAATAAACAATGAATGAACACTGAATAAACACTAGGTCTACAGAAGGAACAGAAGTAATATTATTTATATAAACATAAGACTAGTAAGTTAATATTATTTATATAAACATACGAGGGGCACGTTAATATATTTTATATAAACATGAAAGGAGTACGTCAATATTTTTTATATAAACATAAGACTAGTATGTTTATATTATTTACGTTATAAATTACGTAACATAACTTACGTTATTTATGTTACATTTATGTCACGAGAGCCAACCGCCAACTCCGCCCGTTCTCAGTGTGTGTGTGTGTGTCTGTCTGTGGGCGTGTTTTATAGATATGTTCGTCTCGTCATCGTTAATCATTTCACCTGTCTTATCTAGTGTACCTGTATATAAGCGTGTGTATGTCACTCTTTGTTTGTCGGTCTTTGTCGAGTCTACTCACTGTCCTGTTTGTACTTATCGTTGAAATTAATAAAAGTCATTGCGTCCTGCCTCGTTTTCAAGCACGTATCGTTACATACAAGATGAGTACATTAATATTATTGATATAAACATGAGGAGTACGTTAATATTATTTATATAAACATAAGAGGAGTGCGCTTACACCCTCCCTCCTAAGCAGTATTACTTCTGGGGAAAAGTGGGGAGTGTTCCTTGTATCCCATAATAATTCCTTAAAGTTAAACGACCATAAAAGCTACGAACTCTGACCTTCACCATCAAACTAAGCAAGAAAAGGCAATGATGTGTGCAAGGGCTGCTGTCTCACCACACACCGATCATGATAAAACATGTCCCACCACACACTGATTATGATAAAACATGTCTCAGCTTCAACCAAAAAGAACTGTATGTCATCTGTGACACATATAGGGCCTGTGTTTTAATAAAACCTGAATTTCTTTTGTACTAAAACCTTTACCATTAGTCATAAAGTCATAAAGCCCAGAAAATGGGAGTCAGGATGAAGCTTCTTCACATTGTTAGGACATTATTAAATGCTTCTGTTAATATTTTAGGACACAACTCAACAATCTGCAAGAAATACATTGAGTTACATGTTTCATATCAGCAATGTGACTGATTCTCTTTTACTGATGCATCTGAATGACATCAAAGCCCATTTGGACCCTGAAGAAAATTACTTCCTTTTTAACACAATGCAACAGCATGAAAAGCTTTTAAGCCTATTTTTTCAGTCTACTGAAAAATTGTCTCACTTTCATGGTGAGCTGGCAGGAGACTTAGACAATAGCACTGATATTTGGCTCACTATATAGCATTGTTAATTTAGCATTAGTATATAGCATTGTTAATTTAGCATTAGTATGTAGCATTGTTAATTTAGCATTAGTATGTAGCATTGTTAATTTAGCATTTGGTGGTGTTTGTAGTGATGCCACAGACTCCTGCCTAAGGCCCCGCCTGAAGCATCGTCCTACCATATGTCAGCACACTTTGGGATGGCTCAGGTCTCCAGGAATCATGCCGTAGCCACGTTAGCATATGCTATTAGCTATTCGGCATGATGCATTATTAGGCTTTGGCAGCCTGTTTTTACTGCTTAAAAATGCAAAAAGTGTCTGGTATTGTTGCTGATACAATTGGATATCTTAATCCCTGGGACTATGTCATATCCTTCTGTGCTGCCTCTGAATAAACAGTAATTTAAGCATAGTGACGAATACTGAAGATGCGCTGAGTTTTGAAGAGCTTGCCATTTTATTGCAGAGACAAGTGGGTCTTCTTTCATTATCAGGGGTCGTTTACAATCCCATAACGCTTTCCGACGCAAGGGGAACCGGCTCATGATAAATTCTTTGCCATGCCCTTCACAGTTGTCGTAGCAGGACCATAAACAGCATTTATAATAATCTAACTCAGAGCCACTCCCAGAGAGTTGATTAGTATGCAGAAAGTGGGAGGATGGGAGAGGGTGGGAAAGCATGAAAATGGGAGAGTGGGAAAGCATGGGAGGCAGTGGGAGAGGATGAAAGAGGATAGAAGAGGGTGGGAGAGAGAGGGGGACAGGATGAGAGAGAGGATGAGTGAGGAAGAGGATGAGAGAGAGAAGATGAGAGAGAGAGAGGACAGGATGAGAGAGAGAGGATGAGAGAGAGGAAGAGGATGAGAGAGAGGGACAGGATGAGAGAGAGAGGAAGAGGATGAGAGAGAGGACAAGAGAGGAAGAGGACGAGAGAGGAAGAGGATGAGAGAGAGGGACAGAATGAGAGAGAGAGGAAGAGGACGAGAGAGAGAGGATGAGAGAGGAAGAGGACGAAAGAGACAGAGGATGACTGATAGCTCTTCGGTGCACATCAATGATTACAGCAAACAGCACCTGGTGGAATTGTGGAGTTTTTGTGACATGATCTCATGGAATAAACTTTAACTAATGACTGAGCTATATATGAGTTAAATAACTGTTGAGTTATATAATTAACTATTGAATTATATAAGCTGGATTATGTAGGTTTTTATTCAAATCTGTCAGTGACAGGACACCACTGTAAAAAGAGACACAATATCAAAAGCTAGTAAATATTAGAAAATTGCCAAAGATCTTAACAAAGTGTTCACAAACACCTGAGTGCAAGTCTTTCACTGCTCAGACCTTCAGGGTTTATTTACCTGTACTGCAGACCCTTAGGGTGTGTATTTAATACCTGTAGTACATACTCTTATGATGTCTATTTGTGTCCAGCTGAAGTGTAGGTGTGCATTGAGCACCAGGATGACCCGCCCAGGTGCCCTCAGCTACTTACAGAACATATCCCAGAACATATCCCAAAGGCTCAATTACATTGTAGTATTTTCCTTGTGCAAAATACAAATGTAACTATTCACTTTCACATCCTGTTTTATTTTTTTCCCTTTTATAGTTTAGTTTAGTTTACGGACCAATTTGTGGTAGATATTGCTCTATTTATTATGTGGAGATTGTTTTATAAAGAAACAAAGAACCGAAACACAATTAAGTTCCATAATAAAATCTGAAGTATCATAACACGCAACATTAAACACCCATCAAACTTCATCAGTTAGTCTGAACGCTTATTCATGGTCTTTATGTGACTTCAAGCAGCTCAGAGAAGAAACAGCAGTGCTTCTCACCTGTGAACTCAAAACTCTTACACTCATCACCATGGTGATGAAAGCCTGCGTCCAACACTCATCACCATGGTGATGAAAGCCTGCGCCCAACACTCATCACCATGGTGATCATCCATGCCTTTTATGACTAAGAACAGCAGAAACTAGTCAGTAGAAAACACATGCATATACATGTGGGCACACACACACACACACAGCCATAAAATCATAACGTGTTTGAGTATGTGCTTTCTTTCACATCTCCTCAGATTTAGCTGTAGTTCTAGAGTTCTTTGGCTATAGTTCTAGTGTTCTGTGCTGTGGATCTGGTATCTTGTGACATGTAAAGGAGAAGGGTTTGTAGAGCACTAGAGCAGAGTAGGGCATTATCTTATATACATCAAAGGTGGCCCACATAACAAACACCCTTTGCTCTATTTGATTTCATAAATAATTGCAGTCATTGGGGATTCATGTTGTTCTAGGCCTAAATCTGTTGTTTACTAATACAGTGTGTGTGTGTTGTGGGACCAGCATGATTGTTGTGTTTGAAGAGTGAGAAGGAAGTGGCTGCCATGGAAAAGAGGGCGGCTCTCAGGGGTTGGAGTCATGCCTCATCTTTACCTCAGGCAATGAATACACACACACACAGACACACACACACACACACACACACACACACAAAACCCAGCACGCTGAGACACACGCCCACAAAACAGACAGACGGTCAAGGCGGCAGACAGACAAATGAATGGCTGGACAGACAGACAGATAGACAGACAGACATATAATAAAGTCAAGTGTAACAGAAGTTGAATTAGTAGTGTAAAATATCTTTCCACATACTCTAATGAAATCTCATCTAACAGAGCATGGGGATTTTTTCCATGTGGAACAAAATTTGTTAAAGTTCTACTTCCCAAAGTAATTATTATCACCAATAGGTTGAAACGCTCAAGAACCAACATTAAATAAATGCCAATATAACCCTAGTGGTTATAAACAGTGCTTGGAAACCGAATGAACTCACAGAGGCTATGCTTATAATAATGAACTCACAGAGGCTATGCTTATAAATTATACATGTAATCTGGCAGAAGTGTGACCACAGGCGGCTGTGAGAAGCCTCACAGCATCTATATGTAAAACAGACGCACACGTTACCCTCCAGCACACCAGGACTGTGCAGCTTTTACTGCACTGATAAGGAGAGAAAGAACCTGTATTTCCCTTCAGGTTTTATTTCATTTTCCATTTTTGCTAATTAGTGAACACAATAATAAATGTACACAATAATTAGTGAACACAATAATACATGTACACAATAATTAGTGAACACAATAATAAATGTACACAATAATTAGTGAACACAATAATACATGTACACAATAATTAGTGAACACAATAATAAATGTACACAATAATTAGTGAACACAATAATAAGTGAGAAAAAAACCAAGCTTTTTTTGCTTATTTTTTTTCCTGAGGTTGAATAACTTAACCAAGAGTGGAGAGAGTGAGAGTCAGTGAGAGTGGAGAGAGTGAGAGTCAGTGAGAGTGGAGAGAGTGAGAGTCAGTGAGAGAGTGGAGAGAGTGAGAGTCAGTGAGAGAGTGGAGAGAGTGAGAGTCAGTGAGAGTCAGTGAGAGTGGAGAGAGTGAGAGTCAGTGAGAGTGGAGAGAGTGAGAGTGGAGAGAGTGAGAGTCAGTGAGAGTGGAGAGAGTGAGAGTCAGTGAGAGTGGAGAGAGTGAGAGTCAGTTAGAGACATAAAGACTACTGTCAACTGATGGCTTCAGTGATGTGATGAGAATGACTGCAGCCGTCTGAATGTTGTAGTGTGTGTTGTAGAGAGGTGTTGGGCTGTTGTAGTGTGTTGTAGAGAGGTGTTGGGCTGTTGTGTGTGATGTAGTGTGTGTTGTAGGGTGTTAGGCTGTTCTAGTGTGTGTTGTAGTGTGCTGTTGGGCTGTTCTAGTGTGTGTTTATGTGAAAGGGGAAGAGAGCAATGGCATTTCCTGCCTGTTGGCAGAGTCTAATTACTCAGCTGAATAATTGAAATTAAAATGTCCGACGCATCCAAAGCTACGTGGACGGAATCGTTCACCTCGGACAGCACCCGCACATCAATAATCACATTATCAGTGGACCATGGAGAAACAGAAAGAGCTGGGTTAGCACATTTAAGAAGAGCTTTAGTGAAGCACTCTTAACTCATCTCCCTGGTTATTTATTTCCTCTGCTTGTTAATAAGGCTCCTGTGATATTATTCTAATTATATCAGTGCAATCAGCAGAATTGCATGTCTGGCCTCATTTACATTAGGCAGCGCTTTGTCTTTCACACTGTGATACTAATTCAATGAGACATCGACGCTTACGCACCATCCAGCCAGCAGAGGTCAGCGTGTTCTACCCTTCCAGTCAATTAGCACAGCTGGCTCTGCGAGTGTGAATATGTGTACATGATTGAATAAAAAATAAAAAAGATGAGAAGAAAGGGGGGGAGAAAAAGAGAGAGAGAGAGAGAGAGAGAGGGACAGGGAGGGAGAGAGAGAGAGAGAGAGAGAGGGACAGGGAGGGAGAGAGAGAGAGAGAGAGGGAGAGAGAGAGAGAGAGAGAGAGAGAGAGAGAGAGAGAGAGAGGGAATGGTGGAGGATTAACTGATTGATGAAGGTGGTGGTGCTCTATGCACAGGTGAGTTCGTTCAGTAATGTCAATATGTGTTTAGTTCTCACTAAGTTGGGCAGGTTTAAAACATTTCTTTCCTAGACAAGTTCCTCTATAAAATGTATAAATATGCCTCATTAAACAATGAAATGTGTAGATAAGTTGACAATAGAGTGTAAGAGAATCAGAGTATGAAATGTTACGCTGACACATCAAAGGGTTTCCAAATGTTTCTGTGGCCAAATACTTCGTCCCCAACAGCACAACACAAACTCTTCAGGGTTAGGGCAGCTAGTTCAAAGCACCAAATCCAAGCTGAAACACTCCAGACCCGCGTGGCTGGGACACAAACACTCCAGATCCGTGTGGCTGGGACACAAACACTCAAGACCCGCGTGGCTGGGACACAAACACTCCAGATCCGCGTGGCTGGGACACAAACACTCCAGACCCGCGTGGCTGGGACACAAACACTCGAGATCCGCGTGGCTGGGACACAAACACCCCAGACCCGCGTGGCTGGGACACAAACATTCCAGATCCGCGTGGCTGGGACACAAACACCCCAGACCCGCGTGGCTGGGACACGAACACTCCAGATCCGCGTGGCTGGGACACAAACACCCCAGACCCGTGTGGCTGGGACACGAACACTCCAGATCCGCATGGCTGGGACAGAACTTTGTATTTGCACTAGATGTCAGTTAATTTGAATAATATTCTATTCAGTCATGACTTGCAAATATCATGACACAAACTCAAATGATTTGATTGTAATCAGGACATTTATGGTTCTATGAAGGAATGTGTAAGAAATACAAGTGGAGTTCAACTGCAGCAACGTTCAATGCTCACAAATACTCATCCACAATTTACATATTTATCGCCAGGACAGTATGAGCTGAACTGAACCTATGAGTCTACAAACACCGCACCATAACTGCTCTAGCAGGTGAGCTAAAGAAGAACAACAGAAACACCCACTTAACTTAATATCACCTTTTATTATAAATTTACCTGCCCTTGTTTTCAAATACTGATCTGTTCACGTAGTCTGTGACTGTGTGATGCTCTGCATGTTAGCATGGAGTCTGGCTAGGGCAGGGGGAGTCTGGTTGAGGCAGTCTGAGCTCCACAGTTACACCATTGGTGGAGAGCTGTGCTTCAGGGCTGTAGAACTGTTAACCAAAGACTTATCGCCATCTTGTGGTGCAGTTATTAGTACAACCAGAAATCTTCATCAAATTTGCACATTTTCATAGCAGTATTTAATATAATGACAAACATTTTTCTGAAGCATTCAAAAAATGCTTTCTTCTTTCAGCATTTTGCTGAAAAATCCTGCTAAACATGGCCTAAATGTTATTTATTTTTATATAAATAAATATTGTTATAATATTGTTTACAATAGTATAATTTTGTTTTAAAAAAGAATATGAATAATAATGTGAGAGCTGTAAAGGAGAATGGGAATAATGGGAGATGTAGTACTGCTATGCTTTAATCATCTCCTCCACACAGATTCAACAGAACTCTCTGGTAGTCTCCCCTTGTGTGTTCCTGAGAAAACAGAACCACAAGAAAGAAAAAAGACAGTGTATGTATCTGTGAGAGAGAGACAAAGAGAGAGGGAGAGAGAGACACTAACCAAAATTGTTGCATAGAGTGATTTTCCAAAAAGTTTCTTAAACTCTTTGCGTATTTTCAGAAGATCAACTTCACAGCGAGAAATGATGATTCGATTCACCACCTTCTCCTTGATTCCTTTTCCCTAAACACATGCAGATGTGAACATAGAGTCTATGGACATGTATGTATATGTTTGATAACCAAGACAAATGCAGATCCTGCCACTCTGACCTCAAAGCTACATTATAACATATTATAACAGGAAACATCTACATTCCAACACCCACCTTCATTGCTTCAATGAGTTTGTTGGCAAAGTAAAGCTGTTTGTTTTCAAAGCACTCCACTACAGAGAGAAACAGAACAAGGGAGAGAGAGGGAGAAAAAAAGGAAGAGAGAGAGAGAGAAAGAGAGGTGGGGATTATATTCTCATTAGCAGGCCTGCTTGTTTTGGTGAGAGCTCTGTGTACAGTGGGACCTTAACCTTACTGCATCTCTCTGCCACTGATCTGCTTCTGCAGGGATTCTCACAAAATCAAACAGCTTGTGACTGTGTTTAATCAGAAATGAAGCAGACACTCCATGTGTGTGAGAGAGAGAGAGGGATGGAGATCCCAGTCCTAACCACTTACTGTCTATCACTCGTATCTGTGATTGTGGGTGTGAGTGGCAGGGTGTGGGTGTGATTGTGATTGTGGGTGCGAGTGTGGGTGTGATTGTGGGTGTGGGTGTGATTGTGGGTGTGAGTGGGAGGGTCTGGGTGTGATTGTGGGTGCGGGTGTGATTGTAGGTGTGAGTGGGAGGGTGTGGGTGTGATTGTGGGTGTGGCTATGGGTGTGATTGTAGGTGTGAGTGTGGGTGTTGTGGATGGGAGTTTGCTGTTCGTGTGAGTGTGGAGGTGTGGGTGTGTATGGATGTGAGTTACCTAATGTAAGGAAGGATTTCTCCAGATCTCCCTTCACCTCTTTTTGAATGCTCTCCTTTATGTCATATGGGCTATAGCTTTTATACCTCTCAAACACTGAGAGAGAGAGGGGGGGGGAAAAGAGAGATCTGTAGATCATATCTGAGGCACCTGCAGACAGTACACCATTTTATTTTGGTCTGTACCTTTCTGGAGGTGTGGAACACTCCTCTCTGAGAAGATGGTTATCCAGGTGGCTACATCAGTCCCCTTCCTCTTGACTCCTGCCTCATAGAGAACCTATGCAACAACATCCACATCCACCCACAGCATTAATGCTCCTGAGCACCACATCCACCCACAGCGTTAATGCTCCTGAGCTCCACATCCACCCACAGCGTTAATGCTCCTGAGCACCACATCCAACCACAGCGTTAATGCTCCTGAGATCCACATCCACCCCCAGCGTTAATGCTCCTGAGCACCACATCCAACCACAGCATTAATGCTCCTGAGCACCACATCCAACCACAGCATTAATGCTCCTGAGCACCACATCCTCCCACAGCGTTAATGCTCCTGAGCACCACATCCACTCACAGCATTAATGCTCCTGAGCTCCATCAGTGTGCCAGAAAAAGAACATTTGTCTGCAGGACACTCACTCTGGCATCATTGTCAATCTTCTCATAGTCCACTATGTTACTGGGTTCATCTCTCTTAGCCTGAAATATGTGTTTGTGCACACGCACACACACACACACACACACACACACACACACACACATATGGTTAAGTCAAGCAGACATGTGTTGTTTCTGCAGAGATCACAAAGAGATCAGTTTTGGTTGCTTCTGCAGAGAGTTCAGCGTTGGTTGTTCATACCTGAAGCAGAGCCAGGAGGAGCTTAGCAAAGTCACCAGAAGTGTCTCCTGACACATCTTTCTCCAGTTCCTTCTTGAATACTGTTGTGAGGATGAAATAAATTATGCCGTTTGAAAAAATTTTACTCCTCCCTCCATCTCTTTACCCCTCCCTCACTGCATTTCTTTACTCCTCCCTCCTTCTCTTTCAGTCTCACAGACCCTCTGTTTCACGTCATTAATTTACCCAGTGGAGTAACAGGGCCTTCTCACTTACACTCTCTGTATACCTTCTTGATCTCCAGGATCTCCTCATTGCTGCGAGAACAAATCATCTCTATCAAGCTCTCCTCATCAGTGCCAAGACCCTTCAAAACCACACAAACCCATCAAAACTACACTCTTCAAAATAACATCATTCCATCTTTTTAAGAGTGTTCTGAAACAAAGAAACCACACCAAACAAAGTCAACCGTGACACAATGGAGCTGTACAGCAGAGCTGTACTGAAGAAAATGCAGAAACACATTGTTGTGAACCAGAACTCACTTTCATTGAGGCTCTGAGCTCAAAGGCATCAAATTGAACTGTGCTCTTCATCAGGCCAAGAATCACATTCTCCAGGGAGCCAGAGAACGCTCCCTTAAGGGCAGTAACCATGTCCTACCGTGACCAAAAACACACTGAAGTTAAAAGGCCATATGAATAACTTTTTACATGTATAATGTATATGATTTAATGTATATGTTTACAATTATGTAAGATTCTGTGACAGTTTACCTTTTTGACCTGCCTTTCATATTCAAAGGTGATCTCTCTCCTCTGGGCACAGGTGCGTTTGGTCAGGATGTCAATGATTATATGCTCATCCACTCCTGGAATAGAGGATCACACACAGGTTCTAACTGTGTCAGCACAGAGAGGATCACACACACGTTCTAACTGTGTATCACACACACATTCTAACTGTGTGAGCACCGAGAGGATCACACACACGTTCTAACTGTGTAAGAACAGAGAGGATCACACAGGCGTTCTAACTGTGTCAGCACAGAGAGTATCACACACACGTTCTAACTGTGTAAGCACAGGGAGGATCGCACACACATTCTAACTGTGTAAGCACAGGGAGGATCGCACACGCGTTCTGACTGTGTCAGCACAGAGAGGATCACACGCATTCTAACTGTGTCAGCACAGAGAGGATCACACACACGTTCTAACTGTCAGCACAGAGAGGATCACACACATGTTCTAACTATGTAAGAACAGAGAGGATCACACACACGTTCTGTGTATCACACACACGTTCTGTGTATCACACACACGTTCTAACTGTATAAGAACAGAGAGGATCATACACACGTTCTGTGTATCACACACACGTTCTGTGTATCACACACACGTTCTAACTGTGTAAGAACAGAGAGGATCACACAGGCGTTCTAACTGTGTCAGCACAGAGAGGATCACACACACGTTCTAACTGTGTAAGCACAGAGAGGATCACACACACATTCTAACTGTAAGCACAGGGAGGATCGCACACACATTCTAACTGTGTAAGCACAGGGAGGATCGCACACGCGTTCTGACTGTGTCAGCACAGAGAGGATCACACGCATTCTAACTGTGTCAGCACAGAGAGGATCACACACACGTTCTAACTGTCAGCACAGAGAGGATCACACACATGTTCTAACTATGTAAGAACAGAGAGGATCACACACACGTTCTGTGTATCACACACACGTTCTGTGTATCACACACACGTTCTAACTGTGTAAGAACAGAGAGGATCACACACGCGTTTTAACTGTGTCAGCACAGGGAGGATCACACACACGTTCTAACCGTGTAAGAACAGAGAGGATCAAACACGCGTTCTAACCGTGTGAGCACCGAGAGGATCACACATGCGCGCATTACCTCTAACTGTGTAAGCACTGAGAGGATCTCTCTCTCTCACACACACACACACACACACACACACACAAACACACACACACACACACACACACACACACACACACACACTACCTCTAACTGTTTAAGCACTGAGAGGATCATATACACACACACATTACCTCTAACTGTGTAAGCACTGAAAGGATCACACATACATTAACTAATTGTGTAAGCACTGAGAGGATCACAGATCTAACCCTAACCCTGAGCTCATTAGCAGGATAGCACATTAGGTTAGCACATTACCAGGTTAGCACTTTAGGTTAGCACATTACCAGGTTAGCACATTACCAGGTTAGCACTTTAGGTTAGCACATTACCAGGTTAGCTTGTCCTACCTTTGGTTTTGATGGCTGTATCGATCCAGGATGCATCCTTCACTGGATCAAAGTGTGCAGCGGGCACCACTGTGGGAAATCGCGCCTCCTTCTAGGGTTAGGGTTAGGATTAGCACCACTGTGGGAAATCAAGCCTCTTTCTTCAAATTTTTTTTTTATTTTAAACTTTAAATTTTTTTAGTTTTGAATTTTGGGGAGTCATGTCATTGGTAATAATGTGTGACTTGAATCAGTTTAGTGTAATTTTAATCTGAGCTGTAGACAAACTCCTGGTGGAAATTGTTGTTGGCAGTGGGGGTTGTATTTAAGCATCACTTGGTTTTGTTCCTTTTCACAATAAAATCAGTAAAACTGGTTTTGTCTTTTAGTACTTGACTTTAATACTCACCCCTCCAAAGCCCAGTGTGAGCTGACCCAAAAACTCAGATACCAAGGCCATTTGAACTTCTCTGTATGGGACACCAATTATATAGTTAGTCAAAGTGCTCAGGCATGAATGTGATTGTGGGACAGACTTGGCTAGTTCATTATTAACAACCCTACCCTTAGTCTCAAAGGTCTTACAGACATAAAGATACAGCAATAAGATACCACCTTATTGTAAAATAATCAGGCTCCAGCAATACTAGCTGCAGAGATAAGATTTAATAGTCTCAGTGCACTTACAACATTCATACAGAATGTTTAAAAGGTCATAAAAACCTTGTAATGTAATGCACCCATCCAACAGCTGAACACTGTTCTAAATGCTCCCAGAATGGTTCAACCAAGCCTGACTTCATAAGATCATATGTCCAATGTGCAAATATGCACATTTCCTGTAAGAGGTCAAACTTCAGTAGAAGAGAGAGGTTAGTGTTAGGGTTAAGGTTAACCCTGACCCCTGACCCTTGATCCACATCAGAGAATTACGATTCATGTATGATTCACATTCTTTTTTTCTTCAGATTTTTGCCCTCTGTCTGCAGAAACACATCAGCACTGTAGTGGGCAGGACAGGACTGCTCTGTAACCTTTGCTCAGACACACCCTGCAACCACAGTCATTCCACACTGATGAGATGTCCTGTGACCACTCCTCACACAGTGCAAACTAACAGTGTTTTAGGAGTTCAACTACAAAACATCCTACAAGAATTCACCCAGTTGAAGACAGAACAGCTCTAATGAACTCCACTCACTGGTGTGAACTAGTTAGCGAATCCAGGTGTTTTGGAAGAACCAAATGAGAACACTCCACCCCTCCTCAAAACACTCTCACTGAGGCCTGTGACCGAGGAGGATGATTCTGACTGAAAGATTGTTCATCTGTTAGCGCTGTAATATGCAGCAGCAACTGAGAAAGAGTCAAAAGGGTGAAAGGAGTGACAGGTGAAGCAGCTGGTGTTTGAGTGCAGTCCAGCAGAGAAATGCGGGCGAGCTTTGTGTCACCAAGGGAGAGAGAGAGTGAGAGAGAGAGAGAGAGAGAGAGAGAGAGAGAGAGAGAGAGAGAGGGAAAGAGAGAGAGAGTTTGCAGGGTTCAGTGAAATTACTACATGACAGTTGAAGTCTTACCTTATCCTGTTAGAATCAGGTGCTGTGGAGAGATAGACTGCAGCTTCAGGTGGGTGTCTCTTAAATACAATGTCAATGACTCAGTCTCGTCCTACTCCTCCCCCCCACCCCGCCATACCCACACACACAAACATCATCTTTATAACCAATTGCTAGAGTTAATGTCTTAGAAATTAAATGCAAAGCTTAATAATCACTATTATAACTATTGTCTGGGTCAGACTATCTTCATATGTAATACTATATTTTTACTTTGTTTAAGCAGGTGTCTTGTTTCCCTGTTACCTTCTGATCTTTTCAGTGGACACTCAGACTTTATGCACTATGTATTTAATCCATTATGGACTATGTATTTAATCCATGCACCCAAAGCAGCTCAGTGGTCAAGGTACTCAACTAGCAATCAGATGGTTGCTGTTTCAAGCCCCACCTCTGCCAAGATGCCATTGTTGGGCCACTGAGCAAGAACTTTAACCCTCAACTGTTCAAGATGTGTCCAGTCACAATTATAAGTTGTTTGGATAAAAGTGTCAGCCAAATGCTATACATGTAATGTTGATTAAGAAATGAAAGACAAAGCAGAACTTCTCTGACTGAATAAACTTCTCAAACCAAAATCTCACTTTAGACAGATATTTTGTCTAATGCTTCTTATTCTATGAATTTTTACTGTGACAGTGTTGTGAGTGTTGACAGTGTTGTGAGTGCTGCAATAAGGGACCAAAATCCTCAGCTTCTCTGATATTTGTGGAAGCCTGGTATAACGAGGTGAGTGGATTTATTACTCATCACGGAAATCAACAGAAAAAGAGATCTACACAGTGTGATTACAACAGAAAAAGAGATCTACACAGTGTGATTACAACAGAAAAAGATCTACACAGTGTGATTACAACAGAAAAAGAGATCTACACAGTGTGATTACAACAGAAAAAGAGATCTACACAGTGTGATTACACTCTCCATAGCCACACCCTGTTTTCTTGACTGCGACCCCTAATGTGTGTTCCAAACGCTAAAGCAAACAGCTCACTGCTTACAGAGATATACAGCTGCTCTGCTCAGCACCTTTGTGACACTGACAATGATAGACTGATGTTTACAGCAAGAGTACACAGCAGACTAATATCTACACCCAAACTATAACATGCAACAGTTACACCTACCCAGCATGTAGACACCTAAAAGTGAACATGCATACATAAACCATTACACTTACCGAGCATATACAGAACTTAGTTACAACTGAACTGTACATATACAGAACTTAGTTACAACTGAACTGTACATATACAGAACTTAGTTACAACTGAACTGTACATATACAGAACTTAGTTACAACTGAACTGTACATATACAGGTGCTGGTCATTAAATTAGACCAAGAAATAGGGATAAATGCACCCTAGACAGGATTGTGAAATAAAACCCATTCAAAAATGTGGGGGACAGTCAGTGCTTCAAGAACCATCATGCACAGACATGGGTTTCACTGTCACATTCCTTGTGTCAAGCCACTCTTGAACAAGAGACAGTGTCAGAAGCGTCTTCCCTGAGCTAAAAACAAAAAGGACTGGACTGCTGCTGAGTGGTTCAAAGTTATGTTCTCTGATGAAAGTAAATTTTGCATTTC
>JAOXYF010000001.1:110439-122272 GCA_028565775.1 Sternarchorhynchus goeldii | reverse complement strand
ATATAATATACAAGTTTCACTTTTTGAATGGAATTACTGAAATAAATAAACTTTTTCATGATATTCTAATTTTATGATCCGCACTTGTAGTCACCTTCCTAAGTAGACCATTATTATTAAAAACTAAGATGCATATATAAACATTTACTAACACTTACCCAACATATAGACACTTAAAAAAAATACTTATGATGTGAAAGATGCTCTACAGAGTGAATAAATGGTCCTCAAATGATTTTCCCTCTTGGGACCACAAACTTCCTGAGCCTGTGACTGTTGGATCTCAGTATCCATGACAACATAAGAAACAAGTGATGTGTAATCGCATACCGCAGTACAATGCGTCATCTCATGCACACACACTCAGACACAGACACAGAGACACACGCACACACTCACTCAAGACACAGACAAACACACACACACACACACACACACACACCCTCATATGCTGTGTATTGATTTTGAAGCATTACTGAGTTGTGAGATATAAAACATCTTAAACCGGGTTTTGAGAAAGAGCGTTAAGGAACAAACTCTCCAGTTCACATGATATATTCTGTATAAAATTAAAATCTTAATACATCAATATAGGGTCACTCTGAAGTGGTTCGAATAATCTTAGACATGGAAAAAAGAAAAGAGGACAAATACACTTCTACCACAAGTCACTGGACTTTTTATTACTATCAGCACATTCAACACACTATTTGACAATGTGTTACAGGACTTTTATAAAAGTAGCCGTTCAATGTGTTACAGGACTTTTATAAAAGTAGCCGTTCAATGTGTTACAGGACTTTTATAAAAGTGATTTAGGAAAGTTGCCATTCAACTTCACAACATTCAGCTGAGATTAAACCATATTTCAAAAAACGTTACATTTCAGATTTTACAGGTGTATGTACAAAACCACTGGAATTCTTACATTTACAGGGTAGGAAACTATTGCTATAGGGTTCAAGACAAGATCAAGAGTGTTCAAGGGATTTAAACAAAAGTGTCTGATTAAATGTTCAAAAATATCCAGAAGTAAAAGTTCATCCTTGGGGAGAGTGATTTTTTCTTACAAACTATGCTGTACTCAGATTATCCATGTTACTCACAAATTAGCATATCATAGCGTGCATGTTGTACAAAAGTTTTGGTCTTTCACCTGTGAAAAATTCCACAACCATAAAAGGCTGAAGTACTGTGAAAAAGAAAACATACATGTAGAGAAGGTGTTCATGCCTGGAATCAGTCAGAATTAAAATGCTAACCTGTAAATGCTAACCCTAATCCTAACCCCCAAACCAGTTAGAATTTCAATACTAACCCTAACCTAACCCTAACCCTATCCCCTATGCCCTAATCCTAATTCTAATCCTAACCCTAACACCAATCCCCTATCCCCTAACCTTAATCCTATTTCTAACCCTTAACCCAGTCAGAATTACAATACTGGTCCAGTATAGAACAAGTATTCAAAAAATCAACCTGCACAAAGAAACAGAATACTTCAGTCTTCTTGACTAGCACAAAAATAAGTGTACATATTACAGGCCAGTATTACCACAGAAATGTACCTATTCATAGTGATTCAGGAAAATGATGAGGTTAAATGAAATACATTAAATCAATGCCTCTAGTCAAGCTCTGTTTAGCAACAGATAACTTACTGAAACACGAGTCTACAGAAAAGAAAAGTTTTACCAAGATCCAAAATTGCTGCTACAACAGACAAATAAAAAATAATGACCTGGACTTGTCTTCAGCAACCTCGCGTTGGTATGGCAATGGGGTCAGGGGTCACACACTCATAAACAAGGTGAAGGACAACCACACACAGGCTCTACATTTAAAGCAAATCATGCAAGTTTAATTTGCTAAGTAACATTTTGTCATATTTATTGCTTTTCATTCTTTGTTGGGCTGGTTAACCTCCCTCACTGATCGGCAGCTGACCCTGATTCTGCTGTGCTGCCACTGCTTTGTATTATTACAGCAACTGTACTGTGTTACTCTTAACTGTACTATGTTACCTTTATTAAATGTACTGTGTTACTCTTAACTGTACTGTGTTACCCTTTATTAACTGTACTGTGTTACTCTTAACTGTACTGTTATCTTTATTAACTGTACTGCGTTACCCTTTATTAACTGTACTGTGTTACTCTTAACTGTACTGTGTTACCCTTTATTAACTGTACTGTGTTACCCTTATTAATTGTACTGTGCTACTCTTAACTGTACTGTTACCCTTATTAACTGTACTGTGTTACTCTTAACTGTACTGTTACCCTTATTAACTGTACTGTTACTCTTATTAACTGTACTGTGTTACTCTTATCCATTTGGTTTCTCTGTTTCTATTTAATAGTACATTAGTGTCCCTGAGCATTTCCCAAATACCTATTTATGAGGTCAAATGTTTAACAGATTGTCTTTCACAAAAATTGATGCTAGTAACTACAGCACACATTACTGAAGCAGCCCTTACAACCCCGTGCCCAGACTGATTCAGACATTACTGAACAGCACACACACATTACAAACCCCGTGTTCAAACCCTGATTCTCCCACCGCTGCGCTGCTTTAATGGTGGGTCAAATGTTAAAAGTGTCAAATGTGGTTTCCACATTGTGCTGATATTGGAGGTCATGGCTGGAGATCTGAGCTCTGTTGCAGCACGTGAACGCCAAAGTGGGACACCGACGAACCCTGCGAGAAGTGAGAGCAGGCCAGAACCAACAAGAACTGTATTCTCCTCTTTCCCTGAGGAACTGAAGCAGTGGTCCTAATCCCTAACTCAAGTCCTGAGCAAACGGGGGCGTTGTGCAGGGCAGCGGCCTGCCTTCCAGAACAAACCACAACACACATTCCACCCAGATTCCCACTTCTCACTATTTCACAACACTATGCAAACAAAATGAGCTGCTTCCAACACCACCAGAATCACAGCACAAACAGTCTCACCAGTGCCGCATCTCTTTACATCTTGATTTCATCTTGATTATTGCTGAAAAAACACAAAGTGCTACGTTTTTTATTTTTTGGGCTCCTCCACACCAAACGTGTCTAAACTGGTCAGAATGTTCCACTGAATCTTTTTAGACACTATATAGACAGTTACGCTACAATGATCAGGCTATGTGACTCCTGCTTATGTGTTTCATGTGTTTCCAATGCCTCTATCCAGCTAGGAGCTGTGGATCATAGTTACAGTGTGTACGTATATGCATCACGTGTTCAGTGAGGGAAGGGTGGTGCTAACCGTCTGAGTCTGAGAACTGAGAACTGAGAATTGCACTTTCTAACCAGCAGATGGCGCTTCTGGCTAGACAACCACAGCACCATGCCTTGTCCCTCCTCCTGGTGAGATCTGCGTAGACAAGAGAGACTTGAAGAAAGACACATACAGGACTGCAGGCTTGAGCTGGCGGAAGGAGGAGGTTTTCTCCTGGGACAAACTGGTTTATTTTCAGTTTCTTTTCCACTGATGACCACTGTGCTCGGTTCAGAGTGGAGTCCATAGTGCTTTCAGCTCTGAAGGGGTGCAGTGTGACACTGACACTGTAGAAACGGTGACTGACTGGAAGTCAAGCTCTTTCCAGTGGATCAATGATGTTTCCATGCACGTTTCATTAGTTCGTGCAGCAGGGGAATACTGTGGAGGCTATCAGGCCTGCTGGGGCAGGACCTGCTCAGAGTCTGAGCCGAAGAGCTCCTTGTACAGGGGAGGGAAGCGTGAGAGGGCTGTGTCAGGGTGGAGAGCTCGGAAGGTGGTAAGCTTCTCCATGTGTCTGCGACAGAGTTCCCGAACTGCAGACACCTTACACACCAGCTGGGAACAGGGGAAACATACACACACACAGATACAGACACACACAACACATGTCCATTCACATGTTTCCGCACACGCGTGTGCACACGCACACACACACACAAATATGTTTAGTTAGAGAATGTGTATGTGTCTACATGTGTGTGTGTGTGTGTGTTTCTGTGTATGTACACATGAGTGTTTGTGTGTGTGTGTGTGTGTGTACCTTAGTGAGGACTCCTTCATCTCTCTGATTCTTTTTTAGCATGCTCTGCAGAGCCAGTTTAACCCTCTGCTGAAGCTTCTCAACCCTGCTTTTCTCTTGAAGCCAAGAACGATCTGCACACACACATGCATACACACACAAACACACACAAACAGTCATGCACATAAAGACATACACACACATCCATACACCCGCATGCACACAGACACACACACAAACACACACACACACACACACACACAATTCTAATACATAATACAGATATGATATTTACTTTGTACAGATTTTAAGGAATTCCAATTCCCCTTTTCGCTAATTATGCTGTAAAATTCTTTATTATTATTATTATTATTATTATTATTATTATTATTATTATTATTATTATATATGACATATGTGTATTGTTAATTATTATTATACATGATATATATGGACTGTTATTATTATTATACATGGTATATATGTGCTATTATTATTATTATTATTATACATGATATATATGTGCTATTATTATTATTATATATGATATATATGTGCTATTATTATTATTATTATTATATATGATATATATGTGCTATTATTATTATTATATATGATATATATGTACTGTTATTATTATTATATATAATATATATGTGCTATTATTATTATTATATATGATATATATGTGCTATTATTATTATTATATATAATATATATGTGCTATAATTATTATATATGATATATATGTACTGTTATTATTATTATATATGATATATATGTGCTATTATTATTATTATATATAATATATATGTGCTATTATTACTATTATATGTGATATATATGTGCTGTTATTATTTCTCCATGTTTCCTTTTCTTTGTTGCCCTGTTATCTCACCTGAAGCCATGAGGACAAATGCAGAGAAGAGGCCAATCTCATCCTCCGACAACAGAAGAGTATTCAGACTCTTTGCAAACTCAAATACAGAGCAGATCAGATCATCACAGCCTGCACACATACACATGCGCACACACACATGCATACATACACACACACACACAACAAATGCAAAATTTCCTTTGAGCAAAATGATTTGTAATTTGCATTTTAATAAAATGATTTACATTCATATTCATCATAGTAGTTACATTTATCTTTATCATTGACTCATTGCTACAGAATGTTCTTTTCCTCACCTAGTGATGTAAACACCTCTGGTCCTGCGTATTTGCCATCAAAGTAGACGGTGTTGTTTTTTGAGTCGTAGGCTCGACACATCCTTACAAAGACCACCTCTAAAGAGCCTGTAACATAACACACACCCATCCCACCTCTCAACTCCTCAGCCTATGCAGATTTTATACATATACATCAGATTTTATATGTACACATCAGTAACTAACAAAACTGATAAGAAATGATACTAGGGTTAAACAGTACAGGGGTAAGGGTAACATGGTACTAGGGTCAAGATTAATCAGTACTAGGGTTAGGGTTAAATGGTACTCGAGTTAGAGTTAGGGTACTAGGGTTAGGGTTTAAAAGTACTAGGGTTAAAGGGTACTAGTGTTAGGGTTAAACTGTACTAGGGTTAGGGTTAAAGTGTACTATGGTTAGGATTAAATGTAATAGGGTTAGGGTTACACGGTACTGGGGTTAGGGTTGAATGATACTAGGGCTATTGTTAAACGATACTAAGGTTAGGGTTAAGGGTACTAGGGTTAAGGTTAAACTGTACTAGGGTTAGGGTTAAACGGTACTAGGGTTAAAAGTACTTCGGTTAGGGTTACACTGTACTAGGGTTAGGGTTAAACAATACTGGGGTTAAGGTTAAACGTACTAGGGTCAGGGTTAAATGATACCAGCTTTATTGATAGGTTGTTTATGTTCTGATTCTTTAGAAATCAGACATACTCTGAAAGATTGCTTAGAAGTGTGTGAGTCTGTGTCTGTGTATGCATGTGCATGTATGTTTGTGTGTATGCGTGCGTGCGTGTATGAAGTGTGTGTGTGTGTGTGTGTGAGAGTACCTGCTTTGAGCAGTACTATCTGATCATTCTGACAGAGGTCCATAAAACCATCAATGCGTTTGGCAAATTCCACTACATACTGCACCGCCTCGGTCACTTTTACTGCACACACCTGCCACATGTCCTCCTGAGACTGAGAGAGGGAGAAGTTTCAGCACACACACACATCCACGACACACAAATATACTCACACACACACACATACTACTGCATTACTGTGGATGATTATTGTAATACTCACAATTCTACACACACACACACACACACACATATGCAAACACACACACACACACACACACACACACACACACTATTACATGTAGCTGAATAATGACGCCCAGTCTAAGCAGACAAACAGGACTGTTTTCCCAACCCTAACCCTCACCATAGCACTAACCCCAACCTTAGTACTAACGTTAACCCCAATCCTAACCCCTAACCCCTAACCCTAATCCAACCCTAAACTCACCCTTCTCCCCCGTCTCACTCTTTCCTTCACCCACTGGACAAATTAGTGTGCCTGTGCAAACAAAGGTTTTTAAACCATTTTTAATCCTTTTCTATAAACCTAACCCTAGCACTAACCCCAACCTTAGCACTAACCCCAACCTTAGCACTAACCCTACAGAATGTTCTTTTCCTCACCTAGTGATGTGAACCCCTCTGGTTAACCTAACCCTAATCTCTTAATAAGAGTAGCACAGTACAGTTAATAACCCAACCCCCACCTTCTTCTGGTAGGCCTCCAGATCGGTGCACGTGTGTCGTCCTGCCCTGAGATGCAGCTCCTCCTGCAGGAACTGGCATGTCTCCATATGTGACTTACAGATGTTCGTGGACAGATGTTCTGTTTCAAACACATTACACAGTTGCATAGCTACGATAAATAAATGTGTTCCCACATCTTGTTTTATCTCACAGAAAATGTTTGTTTGTAATCAGCAAATTTGCTTTTGGAGATTTCCAATTGTGTTTAACATTTACTTAAATATATAACCTGTTCAACATTTACTCAGACGGTGACAGTTTTGTGATTTAAGTGGAAAATAATTTCTTACTGAATATTTGATCAATATTTCAGAACTTCATTCCTGTTGAAGGTTCCTTACAACCTACAACATTCGATCTTTAATTAACCACATACTCTCATAATGTACATTACATGCCTGATAATATTTAGAATTTTAACATAGCATTTTTTTTAAGAGAAGGAAATGAAGATTATTGTGGTTCAAAATCAGCATGTTTTTTAGTCATAAGAGATCAGACTGGTTGATTTCCCCTGCTGAGGGCCCTGCTGTTTGCTGATTGGCCCAGGCTAACAAGGCACTAATTACTGGTGACATATTGTAATGAGGCGTGGAGCTGAATTCACTGCCCCCTGCTATTGCAAATCTCTTCGCTGTCAGTCATTCCCTCAGTGTGAAAGCTTGTTAGCAGACCCCATTTCAGATCACAGGCACTATTCAGACCTGCAAGGAAATATAGTTATTTGTCCCAAACAGAAATGCATTCTGTGTGTGATAGTGAGATTGGTCTTATTTGTGCATGTGTCTCACCCAAATCATTCAGGTCATCAATAGACGGAGTGTTACCGTTGCTGTAGCAACAGTATGGGTCAATGGCAGATTCAGGACTTGGGTCACAAACTGGCTCAAGTTTAACGCCATCCATATCGAGACCTGATTGGTCAGGAGAGGGTTGAATGTCCAAGTAGAATCCACCACTTGCTGAGTCCGTCTTCCCTTCATCTGTGTTGTGACCATTTACATAACTGCCAAGTTCACTGGGAAGTACTGTCAGGCCATTGGTGGAGAGGGTGTAAGATGATGTCAATGGCTCCGCCTCTCCAGGTGCATGGGGGTCCTGCCCCGCCTCTGACTCCGCCTCCCCTGGTTTCTCCTGCTGTTGTCTATGCCGTTGGACCTCTGCAAACAGACTGTCCCTCTGCTTCTTAGACATACGGCCGAATTTCACCGCTGTAAAGAGACACACACACACACACACACACACACACACACACATATATGAACACACAATCACACACACACACACATATGCACAAACACACACACACACACATATATGCACAAACACATGCACACACATACGCACAAACACAAACGCACATACACACACACACGCACACACACATGCACAAACACAAACGCACATACACACACATACACACACACATGCACAAGCGCACATACACACACACATGCACAAACACAAATGCACATACACACATATACACACACACGCTCAAACACAAACGCACATACACATACACACATATATGCACAAACACAAACGCACATACGCACACACATGCACAAACACAAACGTATATACACACACATACACAAACACAAACGCACATACACACACATACACATACTCACAAACACAAACGTACATACACACAAACACACACATAAACACACCCCCCCACACACACATGCACATATATGTTCATTTGTGCGATTTACATTCTTAAGCATCTCCAATTCTATTTCTTAAAAACATTTTTTGGAGAGGTTGTTGTGAGCCTGCATGCACACAGGCACACGCATGCACATACACACACATGCACATACACACACACACTCCACAGGCCGTGACGATGCTGAACTCTCTCCCTGCTCTGCCCCACACTCACTCCTAGTGTTTACACCCTACTATTGCACTATTGTTATAATAGCACGGCCATAACTCCTCCATTGATTACCTCCACTACCCTACTGTGCCGAATGTACAGAGATGCACTCAGCCACTTTAACCAGCCTTCAAGCTCTTTTCTCTATATTTGCACTACTACTTATACTGGTCCGGTATTTACTGGAAATGTCACTCCCACCAACCCCATGATCAAACTGTGACACTTTAAACAGAACCAGTATGCACTAGTTCACTTTAAATCAGGTTCTAACTGTATATTGCATGTTGTTTACATGTTACTTGCTTATTTGTATTTAATCTATTATTGTTAATGTTCATTTTTGCTGTAACTTGGGTAGGAGAGTAATGTAATTTCACTCCTCTGTATGTCCTGTACATATGCAGAATTGACAATAAAATTACTTGACTTGACACTCACACACCCAAACCCGGCACGCTCACACAAAGACACACACCTGCACACTCACACCCACACACACCCGTGCACACTCACACCCACACACACCCGTGCACACTCACACCCACACACACCCTCGTGCACACACACACTGGATCCACACCATCTCTCGACATGCCCACTGTCAGGCATTTCTGCAGGCGACAGTACTGGCAGCGGTTACGGCTGGTGCGGTCGATCACACAGCGTTTCTGACGAGGGCACGAATAAACCACAGCTCCCTGCTGACTCCTGCGAAAGAAACCCTGGGAGGTGGGGGGAGAGAGATATTACACTAGTATTTAAAAGTGTTGCATGTTGCAGTGTGTAAAATAACATTGTACCAAGTGTTGTATAATAGTGTTGTACAATAGTGTTGCATCTCACACCGCGTTAAGAATGTGGAATAAAATAAGTGTTTAATTAACCAGTGAATTTAGCAGATCATGCCAAGTTATTCTCTGCTCACAGTTCTAACACAAACGGTTCTCTCTACCTTACATCCCTCACACGTGATCACGCCATAGTGGATCCCAGATGATTTATCACCACAGATCTTACAGGGAATACTCTCAATCTGAGCTAAAGAGAGAAAACACACACAAACAGACACACAAACACACACACAAACACACACACACATACACACACACACACACACCAATATTTATCACCACAGATCTTACAGGGAATACTTTCAATCTGAGCTAAAGAGAGAAAACACACATAAACACAGACACAAACACACACACACACACACACACAAACACACACACCAATATTTATCACCACAGATCTTACAGGGAATACTTTCAATCTGAGCTAAAGAGAGAAAACATACACAAACACAGACACAAACACACACACACAAACACACAAACCCATATTTATCACCACAGATCTTACAGGGAATACTCTCAATCTGAGCTAAAGAGAGAAAACACACACACACACAGACACAAAAACACACACACACCCATATTTATCACCACAAATCTTACAGGGAATACTCTCAATCTGAGCTAAAGAGAGAAAACACACACAAACACAGACACAAACACACACACACACACACACACACACAAACACACACACCCATATTTATCACCACAAATCTTACAGGGAATACTCTCAATCTGAGCTAACACACATCTGTCACATGTCCTCCTGAGACTGAGAGAGGGAGAGGTTTCAGCACACACACACATCCACGACACACAAACATACTCACACACACACACACACACACACACACTATTACATGTAGCTGAATAATGACGCCCAGTCTAAGTAGACAAACGGGACTCTTTGTTTTCCCAATGAGAGAAAACACACACAAACAACCCCCCCATTTATCACCACAGATCTTACAGGGAATACTCTCAATCTGAGCTAAAGAGAGAAAACACACACAAACACAGACACAAACACACACATGCACACACATACACACACAAACACACACACACACACACACACACACACACACACATATATTTGTTTATTTTTTTTACAGGGTAAATGTCCTGATGAATTACAGGATACATGTCCCGATGAAGTACAGGTTACATGTCCTGATGAAGTACAGGATACACGTCCTGATGAAGTACACGTCTTGAGTCCATTAACAGCATCTCTCAGCACTACCAGTGATTCATCAGGACAGCGAACAGAACAAGTGTGTTTTCCTGCTGTTTTTTTGTGCATGTAGGTGCAGTACTGGCAAACAGACACCGTGTGATAGTCCTGCATAGTGAGGGCACAGGGCAAAGTGCACCACACGCAGGGCAGTCGGTAAATGTCGATTTAACAGAACTGAGGGTAAAATAAGATGGACACAGGGGATCATGACATTCTATAAGAAACTTCAATTAATTATAAATCATTGGGCTCCACCCTGTCAGAAAATGTCTTAGATTTTAATTCTCAACTGGAAGCTGGATGACACTCAGTGAACACAGGAATAACATACATAATAACAGCTGTAGATTTCCAGTTCCAGTGAATTATGATCCGGATTCTGGATTTCCCAGTAAGACGGCAGAACTCTGTTTTAGGAGCTTGATTTCCTACAGGTGTGCTCAAACACTTTTATAAAAGCTGCCCGGTCCAGGTGATAAACTACAGAATGATAAAATACAGGGTGACTGGAACAGAGTAATGTGGTACAGGATGGAGCAGGGTGACGTGGTACAGGGTGACGTGGTACAGGGTGACGTGTTACAGGGTGACGTGGTACAGAGTAATGTGATACAGGGTAGTACAGGGTGATGTGGTACATGGTGATGTGGTGCAGGGTGATGTGGTGCAGGGTGATGTGGTGCAGGGTGATGTGGTACAGGGTGGTACAGGGTGATGTGATACAGGGTAGTACAGGGTGATGTGGTACAGGGTGATGTGGTGCAGGGTGATGTGGTGCAGGGTGATGTGGTGCAGGGTGATGTGGTACAGGTTTACACACATGGGTAAAGGCTGATAGCTACAGGTCGACAGGTACACGTTATCTGGTGATAAACTACAGGATGATAACATTTACATTTACATTTCTGGCATTTGGCAGACACTCTTATCCAGAGCGACTTACAAAGTGCTTAGGAATACTTGGAATATCTAGTGTAGCTCAGATAGACCCGAATTCATGTACTCTAAGCTGGAATACTACCAGAAGATAGTC
>JAOXYF010000001.1:83908-96311 GCA_028565775.1 Sternarchorhynchus goeldii | reverse complement strand
CACTGCTCTGTGATTGGTCCATGTTGTTAAACAGCAGGAGCGTTGCTCTGTGATTGGCAGAACAGCAGAAGGTTCAGTCTTGTTCTGTCTGTGGGTCATGTGACCTGTGCTTCAGTGAGATATATGTGAATGTGAAACTTTATCTCTCTGTTATATGAATATATTTAAGTAAACACATTTCAGGGTATACCACAGATAACAACTCTCAAACATACATATACTAGGACACATTACACAAACACACATACACTATATGCATCACACACTCACACAAACTACACAACAAAGTGCAGTACATGAGTTGAAGATGAGATGTCCAATCAGTGCTTGCTAACGAGGAATTAGAAATATTAACACTAATACTAATACTAGTACTAATACTAACACTAACATTAATACTACTACTAATACTAACACTAATAGTAACATTAATACTAGTACTAACTCTAATTCTAATACTAACAGTAATACTAGTTTTAACACTAATACTACAACGGACACTAATACTCCCCTGCAGGCTTAATGAGGAGGTGACTATACCCCTGCAGAGTGAAAGAGAGAGAGAGAAACACAAAGACCGATAAGGGGGAAAAGAAAGAGAGAAAGACAGAGGAAGTGGAAACAGGCAAAAGAGAGGGACAGAGTGAGTGAAAGAGAGAGAAGGAGAGAGAAAATGAGAAAAACAGGGTATAAACCTCCATAGGGATGAATAAAATCTCTTGAAGCAGGACTCTGAGAGGGGCAGAGGGTGGATGGAGTGGGGGCTAAAACACACAGGCACAAAAAGCACCAATTAGAACTGATTCCACTGCTACATTTGACCCCTTACTGAGTAAAGCAATTAAGGCCCCCAGTACCTGAGATAGCAGCCCATTTACCCCCTTCCCCTTCACAGCTCTGTGAGCTGCTGATACGAGTATTTGTGACTTTCTGCATATACCGTTAAATTAAATTTTTGTTGTCATTAAATAGGGTTAGTGTTAGTGTTAGGGTTAGTGTTAGGGTTAGCGTTAGCGTTAGGGTTAGTGTTAACCTTAACCTACCAGGTTTGCTACAAGGAAAAGGTTAAAGATGCAGCACCTACATCACGTCTCCTACTGGAAAAAACAACAACAAAACAACAGTCAAAACAAAAGAAACCCAAGCTCAGACTGTTTAACTCTCCACTCAGGAAATAACTGAGTAAACTTCTCCTAAGTCTTTGACAATATTGCATAACCCTATGGTTTACATAATCCCTGTTACTGAAGATCTTTTTCCATAATACTCCAGGACTGGCTCATTTCTCCCACCCTGACACTGTAGACGGTGAATTGCTCACCAACCCTCCTAACCCTTTTTAAAAACCTTTTTAACCATTCTAACCCTAACAAGAGAGTTTTTGCCAGACAAAAAGGTCGCTGGTACTGATAGTTCAGGACTTTATCATCGCATTCATAGTAAGAAAAGAAGAAGGTTGTAAATACCATCAGACATATTAAACACCATCGGACATGTTAAACAGATGAGTTCTGAGTTTCTAAGAACGTGGTTCTGGCTACAGAAATTAATCTCCTTTCTTGCACTGCTGCCTCTCTCTGTTAGCTGATCTCTCTTAGCTGTGGTGACTCTCTCTGCTAGCTGATCTCTCTTAGCTGTGGTGACTCTCTCTGCAAGCTGATCTCTCTTAGCTGTGGTGACTCTCTCTCTGTCAGTTAATTTCTCCAAGCTGCAGTGAGTCCTCCCCTCTTAAAATCGGCCACACCTTCTTTATTAGCATGTTAACAGTATGTGCAGTGATACTGAAATATTCATACAGTATAGTGGATAAGGTAAAAACAATGTTTGGCTACTTTTATTTGACATCGATTCTGGAAAGAATGAATCATACAAACACCAGGTCGTGTTTAAGTGGTGTCATAGTAACACCAGGTCATGTTTAAGTGGTGTCATAGTAACACCAGGTCGTGTTTAAGTGGTGTCATAGTAACACTAGGTCGTGTTTAAGTTATGTCATAGTAACACCAGGTCGTGTTTAAGTTATGTCATAGTAACACCAGGTCGTGTTTAAGTGATGTCATAGTAACTGGATTGCTGTGTTTAGATTTTGGCCAGACAGACACAGTTCAAAACATCTCTCACTGGTATGTAAAGCAGAACACAAAAGATATAAGGAAATGTACACGTACACACACACACACACACACACACACACACACACACAAACAAACACAGGGTCAGATATTGACTGACATGTTCTGTTCAACACACACACACATTCGTATACTCATTGACATGATCTGTTCAACACACACACACAAACACAGGGTCACATACTCACTAACATGTTCTGTTCAACACCCACACACACACAGTCATATACTCATTGACATGTTCTGTTCAACACACACACACACAAACACACACACACACACACACACTCTCTGTTCAGATGCTCTCATTTCCTATCAAACGTGCTGAGCTACTGACAGACAAAATGAGGAAGAAAAGGAACAAAAGAAGAGGAAGAGAGAGGAGCACAAAACACCCTAACAAACCCAAACCCTGAACACCACAGCCACTTCAGCTATGGATTACACTTATATACTATACACTACACTTATATACTATATATTTATATACTACATACTGAGCTCTGAGTCTTCCCTAAATGCATTGTCTTCCATTTCCCTAAATGCATTACCATTAGATAACATTGATATAAATTAAAACACAAAATCGATGCATTGCATGGTAAACATGCCTCTCACTTCACTGTAATATACTTCATATATAAACCCTAAATACTCAGACACAGGATTTGGTGCTGTGTCTGAATGAGTGTGTCTGGTGTGATTTTGTACATTTTGTCTTTGACAGAACACGCATGACAAACAAAAAGCCACAAACTGAACAAGCACTTCTCCTTGGTCAGAGGCGAAATTCCTCATGAACATTTGAATTAGAGACAACGTTTCAGAACCCCTGCAACTCCTCCGAGTTCAGCTGCTCTGACACCTGGGCAGTAAGAATAACAATAACAATAATCATTTAAAAAATGTTTGCTAATAATGACCTTTTACCTTTCATTACCTTTCATGGTTTAATCAAATATCATCATATTTGTCCCGATAAGTCCATATTTGTCCTTTGAAGGAAGGAGATTTAAAAGTTGAAACAAGTTCAGCTGCTCCACCCTGATCCTGGCTATGTCACAGGCATGGTAAAGAAAAATCCCTCTAAAAACGAAGATGAAGATGGAGATGAAGAAGTTCTAGCCTTTATGGAATACTAGTGTTCCTTCACTCTCCTACAACATGCTCAAGCAAACCACACCTATGAGCCAGATAAATGACAGATCATCTCTACACAAGCATTCAGATGTACTTGGTGTGTGACATTTTTGAAGCCACAACCTTTACATATATACTCATCATTTACATATTTACTCATCATTTACATATTTACCTCAAACCAGTGAGTTTCATAACACTGGCAAACGTTCTATTACCCTCCAACTCACAGCACATGCCTGATCAGGGAGTTCTCCTAACGCACTTGAACATTGCAGACAGGAAGTTCTTCTAACACACCTGAACAGTGCTGACAGGAAGTACTTCTAACACACCTGAACAGTGCTGATAGAAGGTTCTTCTAACACAGCTATCACAGTACTGACATTTTAAAGAGTTCTTCTTCAAAATTATTATTATGTGTTACTGTTCATTTCCATTTAATCATCCTGCATTTACTTTTCAGTGTAAGAGCAAAATTCTGCTTTTTTAAACATTTTTTTTCTAACTCTAAATTGCTATTTTGGTCTCTTGTAAACTTGAACTGTGAGAACAAAGCACAGCATGAGTAAATTACCCTCTACGTTATAATGTTATAAATAACCTGCTATGTTATAAATAACCTGCTACGTTGTTATAAATGACGTGCTAAATTATAATGTAATAAATAACCTTGAACATTATATTAAAAATGACCTGCTACATTATGTTATGTTATAAATAACCTACTACACTGTTATAAATGACCTGCTACATTATAATGTCATAAATAACCTGCTACATTATGTCATAAATAACCTGCTACGTTATGTTATAAATAACCTGCTGTTATAATGTTATAAATAACCTACTACACTGTTATAAATGACCTGCTACATTATAATGTCATAAATAACCTGCTACATTATGTCATAAATAACCTGCTACGTTATGTTATAAATAACCTGCTGTTATAATGTTATAAATAACCTGCCACATTGTTATAAATGACCTGCTACATTATAGCGTTATAAATGACCTGCTACGTTATAATGTTATAAATAACCTGCTACGTTATAATGTTATACAACACGTTGCTTTTATTGTCAGTACTGTTATGCATGATACTTAACAAGCAATAACAAAAGCTGAATGTTTCTTTTGCATCTGCTCTACAAAGGATGCAAGAGTGTCCTGCTGCCCTGATCCTGACTCTAACCCTAACCCTGCCCCTGACCCTCTTGAATGTTCTCAATTCCAAGGCTCTTGGAGATTGAGTGCCGCAATGCTCACCTGCACAGCAGAATGCTGACTCTCGTTAATATGAAATAGATGCTCCGAGTCTGCAGTTGAAATATTGTCTGGAATATTGTTGCACTTTTCAGCCAATGTTGAAAGCACATACCCATCCAGCTGTGTGTGTATGTGTGTGTGTATGTGTTGCACATGTTTCATCAGCTGCTGTGGGAGGCAGAGAATGTTTTGTCCTGAAGTCTGGATATGACATTGTTCTGCTGGGTGATAAAAAAGATCAGTTTAAAGCTTTGGCTGCAGCTGTGTGCTCAGCACAGTCTAAATATTCATAATCCACACTAATAACTCATAAAACAACCTAAATATTCATAATCCACATTCCAACATTAACAATAGTCAACACTAACAATGGTCGACACACTGATAATCCATACACATAACATCCTAAGTATTCATAATACACACTCAGACTGTCGAAATATAGCATAGAACATACTTATTTAAAGATATGATTAATAGTCAGTCTACTTTCTTCCACTACTGTAATGCTGTTACTGACAACATAAATAATAAATTAACAACCTTATTGTGGTGGAGGTTTGCCTGCCTACATGATTCTAGGAGCTATGTTGTCAGGATTGAAAGATCCTGGTATGGTCTCCCAAGGTCATGTGCCAGACAGAGGGTGATCCATAAAACTCCAATGAGGACCCAGCTTCCCTCGCCTTACTGGATTATCAGTGCCTCATCCTGGAGCCAGGCCTGGGGGACTGGGGGTCCAGTGAGGGGTTGGGGCGTTCCAGGCATGTCCAATGGGGAGGAGACCACGGGGAAGACCCAGGACACTTTGGAGGGATTACATCTCTTGACTGTCCTGGAAATACCTCAGATCCCCCCTTGAAGAAACTGGAGGAGGTGGCAGGGAGGAGGGAAGCCTGGCATCTTTGTTTTGGCTGCTGACCCAGACCCAGATAAGTGGTGGAAGATGTATGGATGGAATTAACAAAATAAAACCTTTCTGAAACATAATTTCTGTTTCACACAAATTTTCAGATCACTGCCTAAATCTAAAGTTTTCAGGTGGTTCAGTCTAGCTCAGCGCTAGGGTTAGGGTTAGAGTTAATAAATCAACCTTAACCCTAACTCATGAATCAAAAACTACATGTAAACAACCCTTCCCTCAGCACTAGGGCACCCACTGAGGTAGCATGTAAAACATCATTTTAAAATAATTATTTTCACACTGAATTTTGATCTGAATTTTGCAATTATCCTTATTTTTATGAGCTAAAGAACTTGTGGTTGCCCTCAAGCATACATAAATGATTCTATCATAGACAGTGGTGAGTAGTGTGCGATGTGTGTTTATGTGAGATGTGTGTGAGAGGTGTGTATGTGAGGTGTGTACACACACACACACACACACTAATATATATGAGAGAGAGAGAGAGAGAGAGAGAGAGAGAGAGAGAGAGGCTTCCTTGTGATTCTAAGCAGCAATCATGCAACTATACAAATTTTACCAATACACTATATGCCCATCACAGGTAAATATGAGAAACATTAGATGATATCAGGTAATAAAACACTCCACCAGATGAACCTGCAGTAAAGTATCTCATATTCCAGTGAACCTGCTGTAAAGTATCTCATATTCCAGTGGGCTCTGTGTGTTAGTAAAAGTAATAGTTTGGCTTCTTTTGTCCTGTTTGTCACTGTCAAAAACACCTTTATCTCCACAAAACTGGGGAGAATGTAACAGCTGCACAAATGGAGATCAGAGAGAGTCCAAAGTGAGTCAGAACAAGGAGGTCTGCTCCCTCCTGCCCGAGGGACACAGAGCATCATTTAGATGCAAGGGTTACTACTCTACTGAAGCTTTAGAGACATTCATAGAAAACTCCACCCACCTGTTAAATACAAAAGAAATTCCACTGGTTTGATGTGAAGGTTTAAGACTAGTCTAAAACAGGTCTGAGTTGAACGTCCACATAAGGTAAATCCTGCAATTCATTAATTAAACTGTTTCATTTCAAATAATGTTAACGACTGTGCTATACAAATAGAACTATTCGAGTGCGAGATATGCGAGTTAAACTCATTCATAAAATATCTGTGTGCATATTTTCCTAATAAGCACAATGGAACTGTTATCTAATGTAAGAATGAATCGTTCAAGTCTTTGGGAAAATCCTTAAGCAACACCAGCAGGCAGGAGAATCGCTGCCTGTAGGGTTTTAGCAGGTTCGGGAACTGGTGGATGGAGGTTAACGGGTTAGGAATGTCAGCGCTCTAAGACCTCCGGTTCCCAAGCCACTGGGCTTGAACCTGCCTCCGTCCTTCTGTTACGTAACCACCGAGAACGTGCTAGCGAGAACGAATGAGATTAAAAGCAACACAAATGAACCAAACTGTTAAATATAAGAGCTGGTATGACAATCCAACGGGCATAAAACCAGTTGTTTAAACCGAGCAGCCAAGAAGTGAAAATGCCTTAATATTGCCGGTCTACTGTGTGACTTCACTTGTTACATAACTCGGCACGCAAACAGCCAGCGCAGCGCCTGTAACGCTTCACACACACGTCCACAAAAACGGAGCAGACCTGAATTTTGCTTGAGCAAATCGCATTACTGTTAATAAACCTGAGAACTTCATAATTTGACACGGTTTTAAATCCGGGACATATAAGGGGTGTGGCTCTCTGTTTATTGTAAAATAAATAGATTCGATGAAGGGATAGAGTTTACAAACACATTATCATGTAAATACCACAGAACAGATTAAACAGGAAATTTAATTAGGCTGGGATTTTCCGACACTACTGGAAGCTCATTCTGTTGCGAGCTCTATTAGCAGAGTAACGAGACGTGATGTTCGAGAAGCCAATAGCGCCGCTGAGAGATTACTGGACTATATGACTCACAAATACAATCACAAGAGTATATTTCAACAACTTAGTCAAAGTATTACAAACATACAACCGTTAGGAAATATATTTCATCAGTATCAGGTGACCATACACTTTACAGTAATCTGGTACAAAAAACAACAAAACAAAACAATAAAATGGAAATCTGCAATCGAAACCTGGTCGTAGTTATAAGCTACACAGAAAAATAAAACCGGATTGTCAGTGTTTTAAAGGAGAGCTGTGGCTTTAACCTGCAAAGAGCATGAGGAGTTGGACTAACCCTGCCATTATCGAACGGTCCCTTCCGACTATTTAGGCGCTTAGTATTTAACGCACAGTAGATCTTACCCCTGTTGGTGCTGGAGCAACTCTGCCTTCTAAGCGGTGGTTGGTGGTCGGTCTCACCCTTGGTGCCCAGTTTTACCGGGCTGTTCTCATCCAAAGTGACCGCTTTAGACGCGCTTTCGACCAAGCCTGTGATGGGGTCGGGCGGTTGATCCATACCTCCCTGTTACAATATATTCTTCCTGAAGTAGGAGATGGTTTTTAATATAATACAATTCGTCCTTCCACCGACTATTCATGCAGACTGTATTTGAGACTGTGACAAATACAGCGGTAGAGCGGGTGTGGTTGTTCTGTCCACAGACAGCGCTGTTGAGCGCGCTCTGTCACGCCGCACGATCAACGCTCGTCAATAATAAAGAATTTAGTTGCAATCTATCACGTTATGTCTGTAATCAAATCACTATAAATTAATAAATACGAAATATTTTTAATGTAATCCATAGATTTTGTGTTCCGTGGATATTTATATTACTTAATTTCTTTCGCATATCCTCAAAATAATTGACAAGCGTATCTTCATGTTCTAGTTTTAATTAAATAAGGAAAAATCAATAAGCACACACAATGCAAATAGCGCGCGCGCGCGCGCACACACACACACACACACACACACAGCATGCTTTGGCATGTGATGACTGACTATGCTGCTGACGTACTTCCGCAAAACACCGCCCCAAGACATTGCACGAGGCACCATGCATGGATTTCAGTGAACTGCCTAGGCTGCATATTACTGTAAAAATATCATCGCGAGCAGTTTTTTTAATTAGCACTGATATACGGTAGAACTGTTGAACCATCGCGAAGGATAATTTCCGACTAGTCAAAATCTTGTAAATTGCTATAAATAGCACAGACTGCTAAATGCTTTAAATGTAAATATTAATCTAAAAATAAAACACTGACAAGAGGTTAAGTATTTTTTCACGACGTTGGGCTTCAAGATAAAAGATTGAACATTTCGGAGGTGATTTTGTTGTGTTGTTATGGATTATGTGGGGCACACAGTGGTGACAGTGATGATTACTGTACCTCTGTATGCGTTTGGATAGTTGGATATGCTTGTAGCCACTATTACGGTGTTGCACTGTACGAACAAGGTCAGTGCTGTAACATCTTTTTTAGCCCCCCCACCCCACACACACCTTGTGGCGCGTGTACATTTCTCTGTGCAGCGTTAGATGCTCATGCGCGTTACAATCTCTCTCTCATAACTCAAAGCGCTCTGAGAATCGAGCTTTATTTGTACTGTATCACATTAACCGATCTGTACTCCACTGTGTGGTAAAAGCTGCAGGTGAGATAGAGGCGACAGCTGGCGGCTGAGCTGTTTCTGTGAAGCCGAAGCAGCTCCCTTTAGACAGCTCACCGATCTGAACCTGAATCTGATCTGAACCAGCTATTCCACATTCTCACACAATGCAGGGAGTTGGCGGCACTGCAGTCTATGGACACACTGCAGTCTATGGACACAGCCTGATTAGCACACAAACAGTCGCATGTGCTTTAACACAGTTTGGAAATAATTGTGTAACGACTGGTGAGTGAAAAGCACAAACCGTATAAAAACTTCACAAAACATAATAAAAACTTTTTTTTTTTAACAGAAACTGTTTTATGCTCATAGCCAGGGGGTAAGACTGGATAATTACATAAAGTACATGTAAAATATGACTAGAGTCGGGGTGAAGGTCAGGGTGAGGGCCAGGGCCAGAGTTCTTGAAGAAAACGTGTGCCGCTTTACCCTGCTGATAACAGTGCATGTGTGCTAGCCTTTATGATTATGGTGGGATGAAGTGGAGATGGAGGTCCACCGTGGGACACACTTCACTTCACTCCCCTCCACTTCTCCAGCACAGTTAGGAGAGTAGTGTTGGTATGAAGAGAAGTACAGCTGTACAGTGAGTGTGTGTTATTGCTGGTTGCTAGGGATGGGATCACCACTGCTTTCTCTGATTTGGTGCTAAGAGTATGACTCTTTATACCTCTCTCTCTCTCTCTCTCTCATTTTTTCATTCTGTCACTCACACTCACCCTCTCTGTCACTCTCTCACACCTCTCACTCTTTCTCTCTCACACACAGACAAAGTCACTCTCATACACACTCAAACACAAAACACATGCATGCACACATACACAAACATCTCTCTCTCACCAACTAGGAAACTACATTCACAAAGGTACAGTTAATCTCTTTCAATAAACACTCCATCTCACAGCATATCTTGAAACTTCACCAGTGAACATAATATGCAGTTGTACAGGTGTCATAACATAGCAGTAAAATGTATAATGATAATATAGACTAAAAAACAAGTTAAATTCATATCTATAGAAAGACTTTACATAACCAATAAAACCCATTACACAGATTACAAAATTATGCCTTTAAGCACAATGATTATTACTGGCCAAGAAGAAAGTGCTTTTTTATTTATGAAAGTATTACTTGTCTTATTTTCTCATTTACTTTATGAAACAAGCACTGAATTATTTTATTACATTTAAGTATTTGTATGTTAGACTCATTTGTGCCTTCAGTGAAGCCTTTAGCTCAGTAAACATTTTCAGGATGGATTTTTCACAATCACCTTTGTTCATTATAAAGTGCATAAATTCTAGGAGACATAAGGCAAAGAAACATTTTCATTAAAAATAAAACAGCAGAATTTTTGCCACGGAAACTCGTGTTTTGCCACAGTGTCCATGTAACGGCCCCAGTATCCAGTATACTTTGAGATCCTGGTATGAACAGTCTGTCTGGGGTAAAACTTTAGGACCCCATATAACCATAACACCGAAAAAAATTGAAGAACATAACAGAAGTGTAGCACCGCTTTTGGATAAGTGTTTTCCCAAGTTGATGCCACAACTTGTATCAAGGCAATTTGAAGACACCACAAGTACTGCATGTAGATAAAAACTGCAGTTAAAAGGAGCATGTTCAGTTCTGGAGCAAAGTCAGTAGGCTGTATTAGTTTAGGATCAGTGGGGCAGATTATTTTAGCATCATTGAGATTGATTAGTTTAACATCATTGGGATTGATTGATTTAGCATCTATAGGGGTAATTACAGACCGATAGAATAGGAGATGTTCTCTGGCTTCCCCTTAGTGATGGCAACAACAGGATGACTTCACTGGGCTTCATCACACAGGTGTACAATTACACACAACACAATACCCAAAGATACTTTCAAGGCCAGTCTTTTGACTGGTGTCATCAGTGATGTGATCTGGATCCTGCAGAGTGCACATGCTGTTAGTGTGGACAAGGGACAAACGCAGCTAGGCGGGGCCTCTTCTCTGCTAAACCCCACCATCCCCTACAGCCAACCCCACCATAACCTACCCTAACCCCACCATAACCTACCCTAACCCCACCATAACCTACCCTAACCCCACCATCCCCTCCCCTAACCCCAACCCAGTGGGGCAGCCATGTACACATCATGCACTTAGTGTGGCTCTAAGCACCACCAGAGTCCTTATCAGATTTTACAGAATTTTAACATAAATAAACAAAAAAGGAAAGAAAATAAGTGTTACTATAATTATGTTTGAAGCTTATGGTGAATCAAGATGTGTTTATTGTGAACTGTGTTTCAGTGGTGAAAGGGTTCATGCTCAATTATGTATTGGTGCCTCACCTCAGACAGTGTTGTGTGGTTTGGGAAGCATTGTGATTGGTTCAGCTCAGACTGTGTTGTGTGGTTTGGGAAGCATTGTGATTGGTTGATATTATACTGTGTTGTGTGGTTTGGGGAAACGTGATTGGTTGAGCTCAGACTTTGCTGTCCGTTTTGAGGAAGCGCTGGGATTTCTGTCTGACCATCTGATGTTGCTGCTGAATCAGCCAGGCATTCTGGAGCGCACGCTGCACTTTCTGTGGATCACAAGACAGCAGAAGTTTAAGGCAGAGTTCATGCCACAGACAGCATGCCACAATCACGGCCCAGAGGACACGGCCCAGAGTTTACTGTATAAAAAGTTGTACTGTTCAATGTGTGAACTGAAACTGCTCTGGGGAAAAGCAGATGACCAGTTTATAAAGGTGAGTGTCATTTCACTAGTGAGGCAGACATCAGAGGAGCATGTTACCTCTGCCATTTCTGTCTGATGTAACTGTACAACTTTCACTGCTCCATCTTTACGGATCTTCAGTTTGTTTTGCTCCTGAACACACATTACGCACAAGAGTCACTATCCATGAACAGTTTACGAGGTTAAATCTATTACATATTCATTACCTTAATATTGGAGTGGATACAAATGTTGGCCTATTTATTTAGTGCAGTAAATGTTTTCATCCTGTACCTTGTGATAAATCTTCAGATCTCCTCCTTCTACACATGGAGGCTTCAGAAAGTTCTCAAACCGAACCTCCCATTCTTTGTTAAAATGTCCAATCAAGTCGATCTCTTTAATACACATCACCCTCCTGCACCAGGGACAAACACACCCACACACAGATATTTAAATACACATCACCCTCCTGCACCAGGGACAAACACTCCCACACACAGATATTTAATACACATCACCCTCCTGCACCAGGGACAAACAATCCCACACACAGATATTTAATACACATCACCCTCCTGCACCAGGGACAAACACACCCACACACAGATATT
>JAOXYF010000001.1:56285-66615 GCA_028565775.1 Sternarchorhynchus goeldii | reverse complement strand
CACACACACACACACACACACACACACACACACACACACACACACACACACACACACACACACACACACAATCACCAGGAACAGGGCTCCTATCTCAAACAGAGTTACTCTTCATCTACACACACACACACACACCCACGAAGAGGGCTCCTATCTGGAACATGGTTACTTTTCATGTAAACACACACACCTTCACCAAGAACAGGAATCCTATCTCAAACATGGTTATTGTTCACCCACACCCACACACACCACCCAGAACACTGCTCAACACAGATCAGAGAGGCAGACACCAGAACAGTGCACAATCCCAAACTTGTGAACGAATAAAATAAAATGAAAACGTGAATGAGTAAAAATGAAGGAGAAGTAACACCTCTACTGTCAGGTTCCACCTGCGTCTGCCACTGTCCACCCTCTCTATGAAGGGCTCCCATACTGCGTGAGTCTCATTAAAGTAGTTCACCTGAAAAACAGCAGATGTCAGTGTAAGGACATCATCAGTTCACACTACAGCTCTCTCACACACATGTACACGCACCTCCAGTGTCATATCTGCAGACAGGCTGGGGAGGGAGGACCAGTTCCTGGCCCTACCAGTGAAGGAGGACTCGGCCAGAAGCAGGGGTGTAGTGCGGTGCCCCTGGCCTGATTCCAGAGTCACCTGCACCACCTTCACCTCCACCTGGAAGCTCTCGCCGTCCTGGCCACTGTCCGCCTCACGCAAGCTCTCAGCTGCCTCTGCTGCGCTTTCCACTCCCAGGAACCAGTGGTGGCAAGAGTAAACATTCCTCACAGCCCACAGGGAGCTCATATCCTCAGCCTTCGAGCTCCTCTGCTCCTGCTTGGGTTTGGGAGTCATGACTGCAGTGATGGTCAGCACTGTGTTGAGGATAATGGGAGAGATCTGAAAACATGCAGGGAAAAGAGAGATGAAATGTGGAGGTGGGAAGAAGGATAGAAGAAGGGGAGGAGATTGATGCAGTTAAGGCAGTACTGGAAGCCAATTGCTGTAGAACCTCCAGACTTAAACAAATCCACAGTACTGCGCACTTTAATAAGGACTTCCTCTACAGTCATGGAGCCAGTCACTGGACCGCTGGGTGGCTTTCTGGCCTCCAGCACAACAGAACATGGTTTCAGCACCTGAAATGTGTAGAAAAATGTAACATATTTAAAGTCAATCATATCTAATATTTAACAGCTAAAATAAACATTTTGCTGTAGTGTAATGACAAAAAAATTAACAAACAAATTCACCTGGAAAAGTAGTACATTATCAATACTTGATCAAAGTGACTGAGGCATTATCCATAATCAATCAATCAATAGGTGAATATGAAGCAGGTAAACGCACAGTGGTGACTGCATCCTTATCCTTCCTGATAAAGGGGCAGGCGATAACCTTCAGGCCCCTGACGTTGGCCGTGACCTCGGCGTCCTGCTGCATGAGAAGACTGATGTCACTCTGAAAGGAGACAACCAGGGCCGGTGACTCCGCTTTCTCCAGCCTGGCCACAAACACCACCTCAGGGTCGACCACAACCGCTCGCACCACAGTCCTCTGAGACACAGCTAACACAACCACAGAAAAGAACAATAACCGTTACATACAAGTACCAGACGTCTGTCTCCTGTATCTCATTTATATTCAGATTTACACTATAACAGATCCATTTTTTCAAACTTACAGAAGTAAATATTTACTAAGAGCACATTCCTAGAGCATGTTTCAAAGTGTTTTACCAAATGTGTACCATTCTTCTTACAAAGAACGTACAATATAATCAAATACAATCAAATCCTGTTTTCAATAAGTGATACATGCAGAAAACACACAAATGTATATAACACAACATCAAATACATACAAATCAAGAACTATTAAAGCAAGAAAATAAAAATGTTTCTTTAAGTGAAAAGAACAAAAATTCTTTATCGTCACCATCTGAATGTCTGATGAAGTTCTGGAGAAACAGATGAGCTTTACTGTCTAACTGAACCTACAACCGATGGACCTGAGGTTCTAACTGCACCTACATGTTTCTAGTAAATAAACATTTGTAATAAAGTAGGTGATGAGTGTGTTGTAATGTTGGGTGGAGGAGTGTATTGTAATGGCGTGGGGAGGTGCATGTGGTAAGAGTGTGAGCCGTGTAATGCTACCTGCACTGGGCTCTGATTGGCCCTGTCTTTCTGCGAGCTGTTTGAGTGACAGGTGGCTGGGTTTGTCCAGCACTGTGGCTGATGCCAGGGGTGGGCCCTGGGGCAGCGCCTGGATGAAGAAGTCGGCCACAGCCATGAGGAACTCCACACTGGCACAAAGGTAGAGCTTCTGGAGGACAGCCACAATCGAACGCTCGCCCGCACTCTGTGAGTACGTCACATCTATCATGGCATCAGAACTCTCCTCATCACGCCTTCCCAGCATCCTAACAGCCAATCAGACACAGAGATATTCTATGCCTACTCTTATCATGAAATAGGAATGTGTAATTTAAATAGATAATCTCACAGTGTGTGTGCATACATGCATCACCTGGATGTGACTCTCTCAATGGTGCTTCTCCTGTCATCCAGGGTGCAGGTGGTGAGGATGGTGGAAACTTCCAGATTTCCATTATTAAACATTTTCCCAGTAGCTTTCATCTTACACAGCATAAACTCCCCCAGACATAAGTTCTCCTGACGGACACCAGCCTATAACACAGAGAGATTCACTCACACCAGCTTACAGCACAGATTCACTCACACCAGCCTATAACACACAGTCAGGGCTACATAGGGATTAGTGAAATTTACTCGCACCGATATCACACAAAGATGCACATACAACACAAGTCCATAACATTGTTACATTTCAAAACACACACAAACAAACACACACACACACACACACACACACACTCGCACTCGCGCACACGCATGCACACACACCTGTGTAGGGTCATTGTTGTAAAGTACTAGACCCAGAGACTCAACACTGAAACTGAACTTCACACTCTCCACCAGCTCAGGTTCTTTGGTCTTGCTGCCTGGCTGCTTCTCCACACCGTGGTCAGAGCCTGAGCACAGAACACACACAGAAGGCTTCAACCAGACCACGTCCTCCCAACAGCCAGAGAGATGGGGAGGGGTGGTGTATGTGATACCTGTGAAAGTGAGGGAGGGGTGGTGTATGTGATACCTGTGAAAGTGAGGGAGGGGTGGTGTATGTGATGCCTGTGAAAGTGGTGTATGTGATACCTGTGAGAGCAGGAGCTCTGGCTGCTGCTGGAACCTGCTGCTCTACTGTTTCTGCACTGCGCTGGGGTGCAACACTGCTGGCCTCCCCAATGTTCTCCGTCAGGATCTTCAGCAGCACCGTCAGGTCCTCCTGACTTAGAGCAACCTGTAGCACATGCAAGTGGAGAGGTGCAGGACGCTGACTGAAGTCCTACAGTGTAAACCTACAGCTTGGGTTAAACAGGCTTGTTACTCATAAGATAAGATAAGATAAGATAATCTTTTATTAGTCCCACAATGGGGAAATTTCCAATCTAATGATTATCATTGTAATAGTGAAACATGGCTGTTTATTTGATTTAGAAACTACTGTTGCCTATAAAGGACATGAGGACTGGCCTTCATGGGTTTCAGATCTCCATCCAGTTCCATGGCAGCAGTGTTCTGATACCAACTTGCCGCCAGATTTCGCTTAACAGACAGCACCATGTTGACAGGCAGCAGGACCTCTGAGCTGGGCAGGCCAGCGTCCTCCACACAGACTCTGAGAACCCATCATTAAACAAAATCATTAAACATCATTAAATCAAACCAACATCATTAAACAACAAAACTGAGCTTATAGCAATAGAATGGAGAAAACTGAGAATTGAAAAAGTGTTCTCACCTGGAGAGCTTGAGCTGGGTTAACTCCAAGAACATGTTCTCTATGACAGCAGGGAGTGGACAGCCCTCAACTGGAAGCAGAGAGAAGCTGTTGCTCACGGTGATGAGACCCAGATCCACCACAAAAGCATTATGGGATGTGGAGGACTGAGGGATGATGATGAGTGGTGCTTTTAGTCTGATGTCCATGGAGAGTCTGAAACTCTTCTGAGCGAAGTCTCTCACGCTGGAGGCGGCCTTCTCTGCTGCCTGCGCCGTGGCTGCGCTGAGCGCCTCCTTGGCCGTCTGAAAGTTGTTACTGAAATTCTGTTGAAGTCAAGAATAACTAAAGGGTTAGGGTTAGAGGTGGTATATAGAGCTGTATTTGTATCTGAAACATTAAAGGTTCTCATTCTTACAGCTGACCTCTAAACTCAACTCATTCTACACATTAACTACAACTCAATCCATGCCTAACTGACACACTGAACCAATATCAACCCACAAACTAAACCCAACTCAACCCACACACCCAACCTAACTAAAACCTAACTCAACTCTCATAAGTACAAATCAGTCTGACCTCCACATCTTTTACTGCAAATGGTTGGGCACAAGGGGGTCAGGCTCACACTCACCAGCAGTGACATGGCAAACTTGTGCAGGTACACCACCTGGATGCAGCCCACACAGAGCTTCACTCTACCATCCACCTGCGAGGTGTCTGTGTAACCTGCACCTTCCGTGGCTTTGGGGGTTAAACTCAGACTGAAACTGAAAACCTCATCACCCACAATAGAGACAGCCTAGAGAGAACACACACACGCACACACACATGCACACGCACGCACGCACGCATACACACAAAATACACACATGCTCACATTGAAAAGTATTGCTTCTTTAGTGACTTTTTAGACAGCTTCTGAGTCATCTTCTGATTTGTATTTGTGCAAAGATGTCAGGCTGTGACCCTCTGACTTGCCTTCTTGTGAATGGTTTTTGGATCTATGTCAGTAATGATGAAGTCGCCCAGCCTGGCGGACATGTGTGTGTGAGTCCCTTGGAGCAGTACCGATCCATGCAGACCTGCACACACAGTGTTACGGTTACCCACACACACAGGCCTGCACACACCCCTTTCACGTGACCACCGACACTGCACCTAAATACTGACTAGTGTCACAGCCATCACAGTAACAGCAAACCTTGTCCAATACTGGCATTTGAATTCACATTTAGACAAATGGGACAACAAGTCTGCTAATCGTGGTATACTGTACGGTACTTCCCCAAGTCTGCTTATCGCGTTATACTGTACTTTCACAAAGCTTGAGGGGAAGAGGACTGAAAGCATGAGTCTCACCCTGAATCCTGAGGTCAGCCATGTTGCAGCGCTGGTCACACAGCAGCACACTAAAGGCTCCCAACTGCATGTTCACCTTCAGGTCAATGATGTCACCAGCAGAGGGCGAGCTGGCGACCGCTGGGGCAGAAACACACAAGCACCTTTGGATAGTGTGAAAATGTGATCCTGAGATCTTCTATGTGTGTGTATGTGTCTGTGTACAAAAACAGATTAAATATGGATTAAATGTGTGTGTACAGGTGTGTGTGTGTGTGTGTGTGTGTGTGTGCGCGATTACACTCGTACTGGACTTGGCTGAGGTAGTTCTCACATCTTCATGCCTCTTGCTGTCGTTCTCTAGTGCTGGAAGGCGTTTGGAAGACAGGGCAGCAGAAAAGAAGTCCATGGTTGAGAGGAGCATCTCAGTGTGTAGCATCAGGTCTAGGGATGAGAATGTAACCTACATACACCCACCCGTGATCACACATCGCCAAACACACACACACACACACACACACACACAGCCACACACACACACACACACAGCCACACACAGCCACACACACACACACACAGCCACACACACACACACACAGCCACACACACACACACAGCCACACACACACACACACAGCCACACACACAGAGCCACACACACAATCTGAGAATTAAGCATACTGAGTAAGCATCAACATAATGAACAACTAATTAACACATCCATTATTAATGCTGTTATGTAATTAACAACTACTTAACACTTACATCCATTGTTTGTTCTGTATTCTTGAAAACAGCAGCAAAATTAGGTCCATTTCGATCAGCCTGTTCGATAAACCATAGTAAAATTACATATCTAGAAGTGGTGTACAGTGTTGAAACAGAAGCTTGACAGACACCTTTCATTGCAATAATGAGATATTTCACTTTGAATTAAAGCGTCAGCAAAATGCCACAATTAATTCCACAGTTAATTCTGAACGCACAATAAAAACAATCCTGTAAAAACAATGACAGACAAATAATAAATGGTTTTGGTGGATATTCCTTACTACACTCAGGAACATGGCATATTAACATTCAAAAAGGTTCCTACTTTTTGACATTTACTTCTGTGTTGGTACACTGCTGCCTCCAGGATCACCTACCCTGACATACTGCTGCCTCCATGAAGACCTACCCCAAGAGCTACTCTGACATACTGCTGCCTCCACGAAGACCTACCCTGACATACTGCTGCCTCCACGAAGACCTACCCTGACATACTGCTGCCTCCACAAAGTCCTACCCTGACATATTGCTGCCTCCAGGAATACCTACTCTGACATACTGCACTTTAAGCAGCTCTGTACCACTGGCAGCTGAGGAGCTGAGGACACAGAGAGGTTCACCACACGAATCTGTGACGACAGGAAGAAAAAAAAGGATTAGTTAGTCACATGATTACATTGTGTCATTTGAAACTAACCCTGATCCATTAGAAAGTGAGATTTATAAATATTTCTGGAATGAACAAAAACATATTACCTGAAATAATAAATGTACATGTACAGACTATAAACGTACATATACAGACCACTGTGGAAATGTCTTAGGCTACCATTAGATTTGTTGTTTTAGCAACAATTTAATGATTCAGTGTTTCAATGTTTTACCGATTTAAAGTTTTAATGATTTAATGATTCAATTTTTTACTAACTATATATAAATAAATTTCAGGCTCTTCATTAGAATACAACCAGAAAATATATGAAATTTGTATGCAGTATTAAAGACGGAAAAAAGAAAACATCCTATAAACTACAGTGGCAAGTATTTAGTGCGTCTCCCCTTACCTCCCGTATAGGAGGTTGGGAGTTCAAATCCCAGCATCTCCAGTGTTGTCCCTTAATGTTAACTGCCTACATCATTAACAATGAGAGGTGAAAATAACGCTTGAACGTCACCTGGGCCAACAAGGTCCATGTCAGATGCAGTGGAACCAAGGCAATCAGGTGAAAATCAGAAGAAAAGTGAACAAATATGAGACACGTGTGGACAAGAGCAGAGAATAAAGGACCCAGAACTAGCTGCAGGATCCCAGTCAGTCTGGTTACAATTAAGCTCATTCAACTGAGACTGTAGCAGTGACAGAGAAGCTTCACGCTGCCACAGCTGCGGTCGTCTGTCCTGATTCTACTGGACCTTTCAGCTGCTTTCGACACAGTAAACCACAACATCCTCATCTCCGTTCTATGTAGCCTTGGCGTGACTGGCTCTCCGTGGAAATGGTTCCAGTCCTACCTCAGACGACGTTCTATCAGGCGTCATGGAAAGGATCGACATCCAATTCTTCACTGGCGCCCCTCTGTGCTAGGCCCTCTCCTCTTCTCTTTGTATACTCACTCCTTTGGTGATATAATATCTTCTCACGGCTTCTACTATCACTGCTATGCTGATGACACACAACTAATTCTTTCATTTCCTCCTTCTGATCAAGTTTCAGGACGCATCTCTGGATGTTTGACAGACATTGCTTCATGCACGACAGCCCACCATTTGAAGCTTAATCCCAGTAAAACTGAGCTTCTATACATCCCAGGGACTCTCAATCACCATGACCTCACCATTTCTTTTGAGAACCTACTGGTATTACCATCCCAGATTGCCTGTGGCCTGGGCATAACGTTAGACAACCAGTTGTCATTCTCAAGTCATCTATCAAACCTGACCCAGTCCTGCAGATTTCTCCTTAGTAACATACGAAAGATTCTGCCTTTCCTTTCACAGTAGGCCACCCAGGTTCTTGTGCAGACTCTTAGTCACCTCTAAGTTCAACTACTGCAACTCATTACTTGCTGGTCTTCCTCTATGGGCCTTCAGGCCATTACAACTGATCCAGAATGCAGCAGAGTCTATAACTAGTCTATAAGCCAAGTTCACACATCACTCCATTGCTGTGTTCCCTTCACTGGCTTCCTTTAGTTGCCTGCATCAAATTTAAAACACTGATGCTTGCTAACAAAGCCAAAAAAGGACCAGCTCCCTCTAAAATGATGAGAATAGTCAAAGCTCAATTCATACCACTAACCCTAACCCAAGTACTTCGAACATCATGTATAGCTCCGCTTGAAATACCATGCTTCAAGTCCAATGGAAGACAGGCTTCTAGGCGATTTTCTATCCTGGCTCCACGATGGCGGAATGAACTTCCACTGCCTGTCCGGACAGCAGAATCCCTTGCAATCTTCAAACACAGACTAAAGACTCATCTATTTGTAGAGAATCTCAATGACCATTGATGCTGCACATTTATTTTTCTACCAATGCTGAGTAACTCAAATTTGATCACCTATTTGTTATTGTTTGTTACTGTATTTATCATTGTTTAATAGAACTTATACTAAGACCAGCGTTATTCTTAGCAGTATTCTAGCAGTGATCTAGTTCAAATGTCTTTTGAATTCTATCCTACTTACTGGCTACCCCCTGCACTGTATCAGCCATGGGAGGATAAACCCCTGCATGGTGTGTACTGCAAACACATAGTAGAAATGGATGAGATGGAAAAATCCTACCAATGGGAGTAAAAAGCTGTATGGAGGCACTAAACATGGCAGCACAGGAACAAGCTCTAAATACAAGATCTGTAAAGGCTGGGATTCACCACACCAGGCAGTGGAGAGTGACACCAGCAGATCCTAGGTATGACATTTGAGATCTTTGTCCAGAAGAGTGCAATCCTTGGAACAGCTTGGAAGATACTACTCATGATCCAGGCCTCAGGCAGAGGACCCGAGCTTCAAGGAAAAATGTGTGCTTTGTGTTGCACATTCATTTGTATGTTATCCGTTGTACCATTATCTGTTAAAAAGACCTAAAGTACTAACCTTTTAAAGTTTTTGTGTAATAGTAAAATGTTTCAGCTTGCAGTTTAGGCCCCGACAGTCTCTTCTGTGATGAACATTTAATAGATTTTGCTTTATTTAGGTAAAGCTACTTGAAAACTTCCATGAAGTGCAGTTTCACTTGGTCAAAATGTTTAACATTATTGAAATGTTTTGGCTGTTTGTCCAGGACATTTTGTGTGCTATTTTTTGAGTTATAATAACTGCTAACTTTTACCACAGATACCACTTCATGCTGTAACATTCCTTATTACTGTTAACCCTACCAACCTGTAAACTCCAGGCACTTCATGGAGATTGTCTTGATGTAGGTGGTGGCCAGCATGTCGTATTTGTGGACTCTGGTGTCAATTCCAAGCTGAGCTGCATGAACCACCAGAAATGGATCCTCATGCCCATTCTTTGGCTTCTTCAGCATCACCACGACCTGCACAGGGGCAGAAGCAGTCCTTACGTATCCAAACACCTAACTACATACATAAACATGATGCTGGGAACACCTAAACACCTAACTACATAGATAAACATGATGCTACACCTACATAACTGAAAAACCTTTTAGTAACAATCCATTAAATAGATGACCAAACATAGATGCAATCAGATCTTTTACTGTACCTCCATGATTTCAAAGTTAAGTAGAACACTGACAATGTTCTCACTGAAGTTTTCATTGGTAGGTGTTGGGTGAATTCCTGTCTCCACAGGAAGTGTCTCTTTGAGGTCTTCATTTGTTTCAGGTTTATCTGTATGAACACACAGGAGAGTAGGAGGAGAGCAGTGTACATGGAGTGTACATATATGTGTGTCTACCGTGTATATAGTGTGTAGGAGGAGAGCAGTGTATGTTTATATTTTATATATATATATATATTATATATTATACACACACACACACACAGGAGATTAGAGAACAATGTATGAACACTTGTTTCTTCCGAAATAATGTAATTACAACATTTCAACATTTGAAGGATTTTTGCAAGGGGTACACCATGCCACTAGAACTATCCTGTCCTCTCTTGCATTTGTCTTTCATGGGTGACCAGCCTTCTTGGGGAGCTTGAATGAGTTTGTGATGTTGTAAAGATGCAATAATTCTAGAAATCACAGACTTGGAACGACCAGCTTCTCTTGCTATGGCTGATAGGGTCACCCCTTTGGCCTTCATCTGGACAACCTGCTGCTGGAGGGTTTCAGTCACTTTGGAATGGCTCACCATTTTTGCA
>JAOXYF010000001.1:33889-46075 GCA_028565775.1 Sternarchorhynchus goeldii | reverse complement strand
CCTCTCCTTTTATCACTCCATCTCCTCCTGTTTTCTCCTTCCTCTCCTTTTATCACTCCATCTCCTCCTGTTTTCTCTTTCCTCTCCTTTTATCACTCCATCTCCTCCTGTTTTCTCCTTCCTCTCCTTTTATCACTCCATCTCCTCCTGTTTTCTCTTTCCTCTCCTTTTATCACTCCATCTCTCTCTCTTTTCTATCCTGTCTCTTCTTTCTCTCCCGTTTTCATTCATGTGGAAGAGCCTGAACTGCACAGTGATTCCGTCTCATCAGTTATTCAGTGTACATATAGGGTGAGGCAGAGGTTGCCCTGTACCGTAATGCCAGAGCCCTGAATTATTCACAGATGGAGGGAAGGGGGTGGAGGCCAGGCTACATGCCTCCCTCCCCCTCCACCCTCTGCTCCTTCCAGAGGCCTGTTGTTGCCCTCCCCTCAGATCCTGACCGTCAAGGCTGTCTCCCTTACAAATCGAGCGCCTGTTCTCGTTCCGGGGTTGCCAGCTTGCGGAGTGGGGTTTGTGTGGGCGGGGATAATATATGTTTGCCCAAACAAGTGAAATGAATCTGTCATTCACATGCTGCAATGAACGCGTCCATGGTGATGGAACTGTCTTTCATCAGTGACTCATGTTAAGGATATAAAAACACATTGTATGCAAAAAAACCCAACAAAACATCAAAAACAGAAAACAAAACTTCTAATTCCCATGAGAAATATCCTGCAGAGACTGGGATATGTACTGCGTGTGTGGAAACGTGTGCACACACACGTGTGTATGTACGTGTCTTCGAGGAGCTGTGTAGATTGAAAATCCCAGACTGTAATGTCAGTGGGTGCCTCAGGCCCTGACACTGCTCTGCCTCACTCTCTCTCTCTCCATCGTTCTCACTCTCTCCCTTGTTCTTTCTTTCATTCTCTCTCTCCATCACTCTCTCCCTCGTTCTCTCTTTCCCTTTAAAGTGTAAGCAGAGCAGTATTTCTCTGCAGACAGTAATGGTAGTGTAACTCCATTGCGTCTGAGGCTCTGCAGACAGTAATGGTAGTGTAACTCCACTGCGTCTGAGGCTCTGCAGACAGTAATGGTAGTGTAACTCCACTGCGTCTGAGGCTCTGCAGACAGTAATGGTAGTGTAACTCCACTGTGTCTGAGGCTCTGTGCTCTCGGAGGAGAAGATCCTCCATATCCTGCTCATCTGTTATTTCATCACTTCCTGCCTCAGCAGGTCACAAGTTTGATATTAGCTATTGATACTATTTAATTTCTTTCTCTCTCTCTCTCTCTCCCCCTCTGTTACCCTCTCTTCTTCTCTTCATCTCTCAAGACAACTTACATTTTATTTCTCTCTCTTCTCTCCTCCACCCCCATCTCAGTGTCTGGTTCGTTGCTGTTGGAGCACTAGTCAGGCGAGGTTCTCTGTGTCACAGGTGTGATGGCTCACAGTTCCTGACCCCAGCCATCGTTCCATGAATGGCCCTGACCGGCGTTTGCCCCGCCTCCTCTTCCCCTCCTCTCCTACATCCATCCCTCTTCAACAGCCCCTCCCCCACCCACTCCATCACCCCAGGGGCCCAGATAACCTTTTACCTCCCCCACAAACAAGGTGTGAGTGTTTCTGGACTGAAATGAAAGCACTGGGAGTGAGTGACTGTGTACACACACACACACACACACACACACACACACACACACACACACACACACACACACACACACACACACACACACAGGGAAAGAATTCGATACGTCAGTGCATCTACCATTTTGTGGAATAAATAAATGTTCAAGGTAAAAACATTTCAATTAACACGAATGCAGAACTAAAGAAAATTTTTAAAAAAAATGTGTGAAATGTCATCATGCTCAGTTTGCAGAATAATTCTCAAAGTGAATCTTTCCAGGTTTCTGGTATAAGTGTGTGTGATACGAACATTTTTGGGTAATGCCAGGTTGTGGGAGCTGTCACTGTACCCGATGGCTGTGTATAACTTCGCTTTCTCTTCAGCAGTCATGATCGCATCTATACCTTAACACACACACACACACACACACGCACGCACACACACTGAATAGGAATATTTGCATTCATTTGCATTTGAGATTTTCATGCTCAGATAAACGTTTTGCAGTAACGTCCTTCTTGCAGATGTAGAGCAGAATTCCATTCACTCTCCTGCTCTGACTCACTCTCCTGCTCTGACTCCTGTTCCTGTTCTTTCTTCTTCCCTTCCTTCCTGCTGAAGAGTCCACTCAAAAATCCTCCTCCTTGTTTCTGTGCTGCTACTTTCTTAGCAATGAGTTTCTGCCCTGAACGAACCATCTGAGAATGAAGAACACAGTGAAGAACATGCAGTGAAGAACACAGGGACAGAGCAGGTTCAGCTGGACCATCACTTGATGTTCCTCATACCTCCATCTGCGCTTGCTGTCTAGCCAGTGTGATGTTAAACACATCCAGCACCTTCTCCAGTTCCTAATAGATAATAACATGTCAGAGAACTGCACTGCACATTAATACATCCTTCTGCATAATGTCTTTGGTGCAGGTCTGTCTGTGTACCAGGATCTGTTTTTCCGTGTCCTCTCTGATTTTGCCCTGAGTCAGTTTGGCTCTGTGTGCAGTTCTGTAGGCCTTCAACATCTGCCTGTGCTTCCTGATGTTTATCCAGCTCCACATTTGGTTGTAGCGTTTGATATGCACTTCCAACACACTGTTGATGGCGTACATCCACCTGTCAGGAAATGACAGGAATCTGCTCATCAGAGCTCACTGCACATACATGTATCCCATAAAACACCAATAATATGATCAATTTGACCAATCACAGCAGACAACACAAAAGGGAAACCAAGTCACAAGAAAGTTGAACCTCACCACTGCTTGGGATGTTTGTGTACAGGAACATGAGGTCTGAACTTCCTGTAGGGACTATTTTTCACCATACAGTCTACGGACTCCAATAAATCAACCATAGACAGGAACTAAAAGAAAAAAACCATAGGCAAGAACTAAGAGAAAAAAGGCATTACATTGTTGTCATTATTTGCCACATCTGCTGAAACACTCAGCAGACACTCTGAGTGGACGGCATGGAAGAGTGTGCTGGAGTGAGCGTGGAAGAGTGTGCTGGAGTGAGCGTGGAAGAGTGTGCTGGAGTGAGCATGTGGCTGGCTGTGGACCTGGGGTCTGGTCATCTCTATGGCAATGTTCTGCACTTCCAGCTGAAAGCTTGCTTTGGGTGACCTCAACTCGACCTCTGCATTTGGATTGATGCACATCTTGGCAGAGGCAAAGATGGGTTTGAAAACTGTAAAGAGAAAAAAGATTGGAAATAATACAATATGCACTGCTATACACAGTACTATATACACAAAGTACTATATACACAAAGTACTACGTATTACATTTCTTCCATTTCATTTTCAGTTCATACATACTGTACTGATAGCCTTCCAACTCCCCAGCTTTGGTGCTGATTCCTGTTTTTAGCTTGTTCTGCAAATCAATAAAAATAATTAATAAATTACAGATTGTAATTATCAAGTTCATTCAATTATCTAATTATCAAGTTCTTGTAAAAGGTTTTCTTGATTGTATGTAAAGGCTGCATGAGGTTTTTTTCATTGTGGTCACAGCAACAGGAAAAAGCAGGTTCCTTTCTACACAACTGTCAGATGAAGACTTGCTTCAGACTTAATTTTGACATGAACTCTCTCATTTTGTATCACTTTGACATGAACTCTCTTTGGCTACAAATGCTCCAGCAACACCAGTAAGCGCAGAGCAAGCAAAAGTGGAAAGAGAAATATTACCACTATCTCATCCCAGGAATGACGGTAGAACATCGGGCCGGAAACATTCCAGTAGGCACAAAGACACTCCAAACAACCAAGCTGAGAAAACAAACAAACACACAAACAAACACACAAACAAACACACGGATGAATTACATTCATCAAAATTAAGAAACTCCACCTTCCACGAAATACATCGTCATTAAAAATAATGGATGAACAGCAGCAATTAGTTTAATGGTAAGATCACACTAATTGATAGATAAATTATTCTTGATCATATAAGTATTTTCTCTCAGCTTCTTGCTTTAATCAGTAACTGACAAAATCATTATTCTCTTTTACCTTGTAGATAATCTTGGCTGCTTCATTTAGAACCGAAGTTTTCCAGGTCTCGTCGGTTGTCTAAGTACAGCATCGTAGGACAGAATATGTAGTAATTAACATACTTTTATGATGTCAGGTCATAAGACCACGTATAGTGTGGGTTTATATGCAATATTACCTGCAGGCTGAGTTCTGATAAAGTCACACCTATAGAGAGAGGTCTCTCTGGATCTGATATCTGGTGTTCACAGAGGCAGTACACATTAGACACACCTAACAAATATTAACACTGCCTGTAGTAACACCAACCTTTCCTCATTCCTCAGACACACACACACACACACACACACACACACACACTCCCAGTACTCACATCATCCTCATATCTGAGATGGATGCTGGTGATCTTGACCTGAAGGTTTTTGATCACTTGTGTTGCCAGTTTTTCAGCAAACGTGTCTTTCTTTTCTTCCTGAGGTTTTTCTACAACGAACATTTACTCAGTTAACAAAATCTGTTACAGAAACCACCCTCTAGTAAAGGTACTGCAGACTTACAATAAAAGCACTGCACATCAGGCCAGAGAGAATATGAGAAATGATGGAGGGTTTTCTGTGCTAGAGGAGGGGACACACCAGCAGAAAATCCCAGGCACCCACCTGATTGGTTTTCATGCTTTTTAGATCTCCCAAAGAGTTTATTATGTTTTTTATGCTTTTTATGTCCTTTATCTTATAATAGTGCAGCATAGGGAGAGAAAGAAGAGTCAGTGGAGTAAAAGGCAGCAAGAGGCACAGACACCCACAGACACCCACAGACACCCACGGATAACTGTGGACACCCTCCCCCACAATACGTGTTAGCAGAAATGCACCAGCAAAATATATAAAGTGTGCAATTGCGCATGCACAAATGCATATGTACACACACACACACACACACACACACACAAAACAAAAAAAAGTGTAAAACAAGGAAAAAGAAAGATTTATTTTAAATAATGTAAAATGCAGTTTTTCATGATCATGTCTGTTCACACTACTTTAGTCTCGGGGTCATGTGACTGTTTAAAGTGGAGCTTTACGTACCCCGTGTGGGTTCCTTATACACATAACTCTCCAGATTAAACACAAACTCGCCCGCCTGAGAGTCTGAAGCCATCCACACGCAGCACAAGGCAAACACACACAGAGTAGTTAGCAGAACAGAGTGGGGTGTGTGGGTGGGTGTATGTGCGGGTAGATGCATAGCTGTGTGCGTGGGCGGACGCGCGAGTGCATGTGTGCGTGGGCGGACGCGCGAGTGCATGTGTGCGTGGGCGGACGCGCGAGTGCATGTGTGCATAGGTGGATGAAGAGAAGATTAACTGGACTTCAGAGACACTATTATGTAAGGGTTATTATGTAAAGCCACGATAATACCCTCTATATCTCATAGCTATGGATTAAAAAGGGTGGTTGAGGCAACATAACTCGATCTTATTTGTATTTGTTCTGTGTAGCATCCCCGAGAGGTGGAGCAAACACCAGAGGTGGAGCTTACACCAGAAGCAGAGTGTACCTCAGAGGCGGAGCTTACCTCTGCGTGCAGCCAGCTGCAGAGCCTCCTCAATGCGCTGCAGCTCCTTTTGTTTGGCCTCCTGCAGGTATCTCTCCTCTTTTGCTGCATCAAACTTAATAGCTACACACACACACACACACACACACACACACACACATCACTGCATAACACAACACACATCAACAGCCAGTACCCAGTCCTGGAAAAAGATGTTTGCCCCGAATCTTATTTTAGGATTTATTAGGTTTGTTTTTTTTCTATTTGACTGTTTGATTACACAACAAGGGAGAGAGAGCAATGATGAGAGCTGAATTACCGTGAGCTAAAAAGCATTCAGAGCATTTAAGCGCTGTTTACAGATGACATTCTGTACCACATGGCAGTAAGAAAGCAGGACTACTCGCCTGAGAACTGCTACTCCCTTAACAGACTGGGGCAGCTGACAGACAGCAACCAATGCCACTGGTCTACAGGTCCGGAGGACCCAGGAACTATTACCGTCTGTTCAAACTCTCTCGTTCACTTTGACAGAGATACAGGAACACGAGTTTCTATTTCTATACTTCATTGACCACAATGAATTTAATTATTTCTTAAACTCCCTCACATTACAGGTACACAGGAAGGTGATCAGAAAGAGCTGTTTTTTTAATTTGACCCAGCATTGTTAACAACAGCCCCTAGATTTCTGTAGGGACTAACCCTAGCCCTATCTCTAGTCTTGGACTGAAGTGCAGTGCTAATGGAAATTCATTTTAGAGTTTTAGAAACATTTGCAGATAAACCATAAGATTACATTTAGAGCATTGGGCTGATGCTTTTATCCAAAGCAACTTACAATTATGACTGAAAATGCACAATTACTTAAGATCCCACCATATCCATATACCACAACATTCTAGTGCTTAACTAAACAACATTACTAATGTGAATATTGCTAATTAATAATGGGTCCTCTCCTGTTTTCGCTATATACTCGCTCACTGGGCAATACACATTCTGCACATGGCTTCTCCTACCGCTGCTATGCTGATGACACCCAGCTCATCTTTTCCTTCCCACCCTCTGACCCACAGGCTTCAGCCCGGATCTCTGCTTGTCTGAAAGACATTGCATCTTGGATGATAGCTCACCACCTCAAGCTCAACCCAAGCAAGACGGAGATGCTGTACATTCCTGACGGCGCTAATCCTCACTCTGATCTTTCGATCTCATTTGAGAACACCCTGATCACTCCATCTACTGAAGCACGTAGCATTGGAATAGTTGTAGACAATCAGTTTTCTTTCACGGTTCATGTTGCGAACGTAACACGGTCATGCAGATACGTCCTTCATAACATTTGGAGGATTCGCCCATTCCTCTCTAAGGAGGCCATCCAGGTCCTTGTTCAGTCCCTTGTCATCTCAAGATTAGACTACTGCAACTCCCTCCTGGCTGGTCTTCCTTTGCATACTCCATCAAGCCCCTGCAACTGATCCAGAATGCAGCAGCTCGGCTTGTATTCAACCTTCCCAAATTCAGCCATGTCACGCCCTTGCTGCGCACCCTTCACTGGCTCCCAGTAGCTGCCCTTATCAGATATAAAACCCTGATAGCCTACAAAGCCAAGAATGTTCCAGCCCCTCCGTACTTGATGGCTATGGTCAAACCCAGAAGCGTACCTAGAGCCCTCTGTGCTTTAAGTACAGCTCACCTTGACCCTCCATTGTCCAGAACACATGGGAAACATGCATCCAGACTTTTCTCTGTCCTGGCACCAAGGTGGTGGAATGAACTTCCCTTGTGTGTCCGAACAGCGGAGTCACTTGCTGTCTTCAAATGTCAACTGAAGACTTGACATAGAACATATCCTTCAGTTTTTAGCTACTGTTTTGTTGTCTTCTTTCCTCAGGTGTTATGTAACTTAGTTGTATATTCAGGCTACAGGAGTTAGCTACAAGTTAGCTGTATATTATGGTTATAGGAAAGGCTTGTGAATCATAAGACTATTTTCTGGTAGTATTCCAGCTTAGAGTACATGAATTTGGGTATACACCATATAGTGTGACAGTGTAGATGAATCATTCAGTGAAACCCAGCTGTCATGTAGATGAATCGTTTAGTGAAACCCCGCTGTCATGTAGATGAATCGTTTAGTGAAACCCCGCTGTCATGTAGATGAATCGTTTAGTGAAACCCGACTGCATTGTTTCTCAAAGCTTATTCCAGACTTGCAGCCCTAATGAGAGTTTTGCCTATGGAACTGCAGAGATCATAGGTTTTAAGTCCACAACCTTCCAAGCCTTCATCAAGGGCTCTAATCAGATCTTTCAGGTAAGTTCATGAGAAGTACAAGTCAACCACCTATTTCATACAAGTGAGAAGTACATGGCATAGCACTGGACCTACAAGTGAAAAGGGTTTTAGATCCTTTTCATTAGTTTACTGCAGTGAAAAACAAAATGGTAGAGAAAGTAAATACTCACTCGCTCCTGGAACCACAAGCAGAAACAGACCATCTAAGGTAGCAACCACAGCTTCACTGTACAGGTTCTTCCATGGAATCTTTAAGGTTAATTTCCCTAGAATAAATAAATAAGGTTATGTTTTTATAGCTAAATTAAACTAAAATAAAAGTAAACTTTGATAGATGTTATGCTAATATTACACCTACAGTAATAACATCAACAGGTTTTACTAACCCTGAAACATGCATGGTGGAGCAACACCAAGGTCATGGGTTTGATTTCCATGGAGTACACACCAATACGACACACACACTGATACGACACACACACTGTATGACATATACTGACAAACATAGACAATCTGCCCTGAATAAGATTGTCTACCAAATACTGAAAATGTAAAAGGTTAATATTATATATTGAGGGATGGAGAAAATATCTTATTCAGACTAGACTAATCTGAAGAGTCCAAAACACAACAAGATACTGCAGTTAGCTGCACATTTAACAAAACTGAACAGTGGTTTAGCCTTCACAAGTGTATAGTCCTGAGTAAAGGAAGGCGCTGTCTATCTGTAGCACCTACACCTCTAGAACAGTCCTTCAGTACCAGTGTTCTATCACACAAGTTAACTGCCAGTGATGGAACAAAAACAAGAACTGTTTTGGATACGAGGTCCATAGTACTTTTACAAATTACTCTAAATTAGAACAAATCAAAAGATGCTTGATTAATTGTGACTGATAGCTGACACTTTTATGCAAAGCGACTTACTATTGTGACTGAATACATCTTGAGCAATTGAGGGTTAAGGGCTTTTGCTCAGTGGCCCAACAGTGGCAACTTGGCAGAGGTGGGGTTTGAACCAGCAACCTTCTGATTACTAGTCAAGAGCCTTAACCAATGAGCTAAATATATATATAAATATATATAAATATATAATACATTTTTCAAAGTAAAACTTCTACACAGTTGTTACTTGGCCAATAATAAAAACATCCAGCAAAAAAGAGGTCATGGGTCATTACAGCTTTGGGATGTGGGCCTACACTCCCAAGAATTTGGTAAGCAGAGTCACTAAAATGTCCTTCACAAAACCTAGTGAGTCAGCATAAAAACACTCTAACACTGAAAAAACATCAGGTATGATGAGAACATTTCCCACTGGCCTTGTGAGTAAGCAGGGCACTGACAGACAGGGGATGCTGATCTGTGTGGTGAGTTTGGTGGTGCTCTCAGATCATTGCCAGTAAGGTTTACAACCATGAAACCAAAACCAAAAACTGGTTCTTACCAACTTGCCCAGCCTTCACTTTAAATGGCACGTCCAGTTCACTCTGAAAAAGGTGTGAAATTGTGCTTAACAATCATATGTTTGTGGTGAGAGAACAAACGCAACCCCAGCCACGTCCATCGGGGTTTAGGCACGACTGTTATTATAGTTCAAACTTCCCAAGTAATCATGTATCTGAGAACAAAACCACTAAGCTTTGGTTCATCACCCACTGCATTACATTTAGCACTTAAGAGATTTAGCAGCCACACACACAGGCTCCCCCAGTCTAAGTACTACAGTTCCTTATTGTTCAGAACAATGTACAAAAATTGTACAAAAGCACAAGTACCTAAACACACAGAGTCTGCTGTTAAGTTCATTCTGACAGTGTTAAATATATGTTATAGAATTTACCAGTGCATTCTCCTTTACCCTCAGGTTCTCCAGCACCACATTACCTAGAAAAACACACATTCAAATGAAAAAATGACAAAAGAATAACAATTAAATCAAACAAATAGAATTAAGTCTGGAGTTTCATCACTGTAGTTTAAGTACACCACACTAGAGTGACACAGTGAAAGTGATGGCAGAATGGGTGTTTAACCCCAACTCTGACCCCTGACACTAAACCCTGACACTAACCCTTGCTGTCTGTGTTACGAGAACATGTAGGTGAGTCAGAACTGGACAAGTCTGATCTGATCTCACCTCTGCATTGAGGCAATGCTGACACATATGAGGTTAACAGAGGCAATGCAAATATTTGGTTAAGATGCACTCCAGGAAGACTAGTTTGCACACTAATGTACCCGTGAATTAAAGAATGTACAGTTTATGTCCTTTGATGTATGAAAAACTCACTTTACTTCCCTACATATTACTGCAGTGCATTTACTACACAGAAAGTGCATATAAGTATATAAACTTGGCGCTTAATCATAATTCAAACATGCACTGAAGTCTTTAAACAACAAATGTTTAAAGCAATAATATACATTAACTATGACCTATTACACACATTAGTCTAAAACTATTAAGATGTCACAGAAACTGCCAAAGGATCTTATACAGACGAATGATGCAGGCAGTAACAATCACATGACTTTGCTTTCACTTTAATTGTGCCCTTAGTACGGAATCATCCAAAAGTAACATGTCGCACTAATGACAGGCCACCACGCGCCAGGCGCATGACGTCCCCGGTCCCTCCCTGCGCAGGATGTTTTATAAACCACGACGTGTTATCGGCTTAACAATAACATTATCTCACAGCTAGCAATAACTAATAAATAACAAAGAAACTACAGTCCAGACTAAGCAATTGTTGCACTTTCAAATCCTTATATGGCGACGTTATTGCTACATTTTAGAAAGGTATTGTACGTATGTAGCGTATGTACGTAGCCAGCTTCAGTATGCTCGTAGTTTACCTCCCCAAATGCCAATCTTGAGCTGCGACTTGTCAAGGTTTTCCACATAGTCTCCGATAAACCTGTTTAAAAGATCGCTGACCAACGATTCGAAAACCATAATTAAACAGCAACCCTGTTACAGGGCAGCGTCAGCAACGCCTAAATACTCCCGTGATTCGGCTGAGTTCCTGTCTGTGTCAACCGCTGCGAATTATATCGAAGTTCTCGGCGCTCATCTCATTTCCCTAGCTAGACCTTTTTTTAATCACAGGCAGACCAAAAAATCGAGACAAGAGCGTAGACAACAGTTGTTGAGAACTGGTATTAGCAGTTCTCACCAACACTGCTGTATACTGGTATACCGGTATGTGTGTATTTGATATACTGGGTTACTGGTATTTGGTATAGTGGTATTTGGTATACTGGCTTACTGGTATTTGGTATACTGATATATTGGTATATTGGTATGAACATTATACATGCATGTAATAGAACGCAAACTGCATTTTTTAACAGCTATGTAATTCATGTAATCCCTGCCTTTTCATTTTGATAATGATATATGTGGAATTCTTTAATTTTTTTATTTTAAAAAATTTAAACTATTTCACATGTGTGATGCATGTATATTCAACCTTAATTTAAATTTGCTTCCTGTCAGATATACATATTATATACCTACATTTTTGGATATTTATGTAGATATTTTGGATATTCATGTAGGCCTGTACTTTACAGAGGATGATGGACTTTTATCAGAGCAAAACTGAAGGTTATTTCTGTATTTTGATTCAAGTGACAAATTGCTGCATGTTTGTACAATCTAAATGCCTCTAATCTCAATACCTCTAATCTAAAGGGATCTAATCTAGATGCCTCTTATCACTGTAGCTATATGCCTGCTGTAGCAGGTCAGAAACAATCCCCTGTGCCTGCAGAGACAGGTTAGTACTGGTCATTACCCAGTACTCACAGTAATGATTATGTCTTGTAGCATTTGATTATTGCTCAATTTTGAACCTTTTTTGTTCATTAATCCACTTCTAGAAACCTAATGTGACAGTAGTGCATGTACACTCTACGGTTAGGGTTTGTATGTACACTCTTGTACTCCGAGGGTTAGGGTTTGCATGTACACCCTTGTACTCCGAGGGTTAGGGTTTGCATGTACACCCTTGTACTCCGAGGGTTAGGGTTTGCATGTACACCCTTGTACTCCGAGGGTTAGGGTTTGCATGTACACTCTTGTACTCCGAGGGTTAGGGTTTGCATGTACACTCTTGTACACGACGAGGGACTGAACAATGACCTGGGTGGCCTCCTTAGAGAGGAAAGGACGAATCCTCCGAATGTTATGAAGAACGT
>JAOXYF010000001.1:9560-33789 GCA_028565775.1 Sternarchorhynchus goeldii | reverse complement strand
TTTGGAATAAGGCTGTAACGTAACAAAATGTGGAAAAAGTGAAGCGCTGTGAATACTTTCCGGATGCACTGTACATCTATATAACATCCACTGGATATCTACAAAGCCTAAATGAAGTAAATGTACTGTAAATGTACTGTTAAAGCTTATAGTCATCTTTTATTTTCTTAAACATTTTTGCTACACAAAGCTGCCATCCATCACCAAAACAGAAGTCCTCCCCTGCAGTACAGACCTTCCCTGCAGTACAGACCTTCCCCTGTAGTACAGACCCACCCCCTGCAGTACAGACACTCCCCTGCTGTACTGGGCTTAATCACAGAGACATTTATCAGGTCACACTGCCAGACAAAGTGAAGGGCTTCTCAGATTAGATCAGTACTTCCTGTTAGGATTTTACAGGCTGTGTAGCCACTTAAGTCTGTGTGTTTGTGTGAGTGTGTACAGTGGTGTGTACGTGTGCATGTGTGTGTGTGTGTGTACAGTGGTGTGTACGCGTGTGTGTGTACAATGGTTTGTATTTACAGTGGTAAAGTCCAACAATATTCTGGTATTTTGTCACTTTAGTAAACGAATAATTGATAAGAAGAGATTACTGCACACTGTCAAGATCATAAAAGATCATAAAATCATAAAATCTTTTTTTTGTAATAACCACTAAAATTAAAACAAAGTTAATAAAATAAGTACATGAATAATAAGTTGATACCATAACTGAACCACAGGAGAATGGGAGGAGCACAGGAGAATGGGAGGAGCACAAGAGAATGGGAGGAGGACAGGAGAATGAGAGGAGCACAGGAGAATGGGAGGAGCCCAGGAGAATGGAGGAGCACAGGAGAATGGGAGGAGCACAGGAGAATGGAGGAGCACAGGAGAATGGGAGGAGCACAAGAGAATGGGAGGAGCACAGGAGAATGGGAGGAGCACAGGAGAATGCTATAGTTCTGAAGGTCCTGTCATTATCTGATAGTCCTGCCCATAGTCTGAATGTCCTGCTGATAGTCCTGCCCATAGTCTGAACATCCTGCTGAAAGTCCTGCCCATAGTCTGAACATCCTGCTGATAGTCTGTTAGTATTTCTATAAAGCAGTAACACACAGCGGGGTGCTATTAAGATGTTACTCCCACAAGTAACATCTGAAACTGATCATACAGAAATAAACAAGGAAGGAAGAAGAAACACTGAAATCCAATTTCACTCACACTCCCGCCCTCTCTCACTCTCACTCCTGCCATCTCTCACTCTCACTCCTGCCATCTCTCACTCTTACTCCTGCCCTTCTCACTCTCACTCCCTCTCCTCTGACTCTTTGCTTTCAATGCACAGCTGCAGGAGTGTGTGTGTGTGTGTAACAATAATCACTGAGTTTCTCAGCAGACTGTACTGAAGTTGCGCCTGTACTGAAGAAAACCCAGGGTCTGGGTTAGGGTAACCCAGGCCATAACCATTGATCAATGCATGCTGCAAACCAACAAGAGTGCTGATCTAAGCCAGTGTTGCTGGGGACTGCTTCTAATGCATTTTACATGGTGAACAAGGCCCAAAGGGCTTGTTAACATCTCTTTTGTAATAGGTCTGCTGAATAGGGAAGCCTGTAGCTCACAGCACATTTACATCAGACTCAGGGCTTTTGCAAATGATTTAGAGGACCCAGAGCTAGATACATGCTCTCAGACATGACAGGAATTATAAATACCATTTTAAATTAATATAAACAACTTTAAAATTTGTAAATTATTTAAAATGTTCAAATCTAAGAAGGCCTATGATTTCTAGCCTCAGTTCTGTGATAATAGCCAAACCATTACACCAGTAAGCACTGACAAGCCAACTTAAATATCTGAAGACTTACATAATTAAGAAATAATATGACTTACATAATTACGAAATAAAATGACTTACATTATCATACATGTTTCTGTAGTTCAAAGCATGCTTAGGACAGCTCTCAAATGGTTTAAAGAATGACTTGAAATGTTTAATATTCTTATATTTCAAATAAAGGCCTAGAAAACATAAGTGAAGCATGAACAGAGGCAAATCACACTCATGAGTTTAACTCCTTATTTGCTTTATGCTTACATTGTTCACTCATCTTCTCTCTAGTCTGGGGTTAGAGGGTGGCAGAGGGGGTGGGGTGTGAGGGGTTGTTAGAAATAGGATCAAGACTTCTTGGGGTTGGGGGTGGTGCCCCACAGGTCCCATATACAGCCATATCAACGGTTCAGTGTCTTGGTGTAGCGAATCGCCAAACATATCCTTAAAAAAAGAGAGGTTGAGCAGAGCAGGAACCAGTAGGAGCCAGTAGGAGTGGTTCCTGAAAGAGTTCTGGTGGCACTGTGGAACTTAGAAGCCCTTGGATCTTTATTTCACGGCTCTTAGCGGGACTGAGTTCGCACTCCAGCTCAGCGTTCAGTTCGGCGCAGTCGCTCTTCACATCTCTCCGTCCAGTCTTCTGTCACTTGGAGCAGTCAGCAGAACAATAAGCAGCCATGGATGCCATTAAGAAGAAGATGCAGATGCTCAAGCTCGACAAGGAGAACGCCTTGGACAGAGCTGAGCAGGCTGAGGTGGATAAGAAGGGGGCAGAGGACAAATGCAAACTGGTAGGTTTCACTACGGCCATTACTAACATCACTGTGATCTACCTGATCTAAACATTACTAACATTACTGTGATCTACCTGATCTAAGTTAACAGGCAGCTCTAAACTCTTCCACATGGACAGCCAACACGACATTAGAAAAATAGGCATTGCTGTGAATATTTGAATAATGGTTTGGTATGTGTATTTTATGGATGAACTATTACTTAGGATATCATAAGTTTTGGTGTAGTTCACTTCATGATGGATGGCTTGATAGGCCTTGTTGAATTTCATAGCTGCCAGGACTTGCAAACTAAAGTTTAACACAGCAATATGAGACATCTGGCATAAATCCTACAAAGCGACCTGCACATTGCCGTGACTCATGTGGACCATGTATCATACCATGCATTATGAAATCACAAAAAACTTAATTACAAGCGTTAATGACGCGTCTGTCGAGGGAGAGAGGTTCTGACCGCCCTACATTATCTTTATGCCAACCCTTTGTACACGTGGCCTTCTTCCGTTTGGCACATGACCCACCTAGCTGGAGGACGACCTGGTCGCTCTGCAGAAGAAACTTAAGGCAACCGAGGATGAGCTGAGCAAATACGTTGAAAACGTGAAGGATGCGCAGGAGAAACTGGAAAATGCAGAGAAGAAGGCCACTGACGTAAGTGAAGACACGAGCATTCCAACAGCGTTTGCACACATGCGCCCCACAACAAAGCGCTGACGAGGCGTATTTTGTTTTTAACCACAAAATCCACATACTACAGACTAATTGAACATAGTACACAGGAAAAAGTTAGAATTGGTAAATATTAGTCTGCTGTTTGGGGGCTTCGGTGTTGTAATATATGAAACTAATCTCGAATTACTGCCAATACATTGTGTAGGAGTAGCAGTTGGAAAACCAACCCTGTCCAGTACGCAGTTCTGTGATATATTTAGCGCAGCGCTTTATAAGGAAACCTTAGGTTCTCTTGGGCTCGACGGTGACCCCGTTGGGGTTTAAATGTGCGTGTAGAATTTCACCTTTCTTTTTTCTGGATATCTAATTAAGTGGAACTACTTCAGCACATTGTTAGGCTTAAAGTTTACAGAGAGAAATAACACGTAACACATTGGAGGAGCTGAATTCATATTTCATGTCAAATGTAATAGCCCTGTCAGTAATTCAGCTATTTTAGCTAAATATGTTATATGCAAACATATAAAATTAATATTTTCCACGCAGCAGCATTTCGCCTCAAACAGGCCAAGGCATCTTAACCTTCATCTAATCCATAAATCCAATCGATGAACTATTACAATATAGTCGCACCCTAGCATGTACACCACTTTACCTTGGCTTTACCATGAACAGACCAAGAGCATTAATCATAACTAACCATCGGTTGGCGCTGTGAACGCATAAACTGGGTTTGAAGTATCTAATTGTAGACATGGCTAACAACTCATAATAAACATTTCAATAAATTTCAAATACGGGAAAATTAATAGCCTGTTGTACATGATCAATTATACGTATTCTATAGGCTATCATCACGTCTACTATACGTATTCTATAGGTTATGGTCATCAGACTTCCAGTGTTATACTACGATCTAGTCGCAATATATAATGCCAAATATTTAAAAAATAAAGAGGAAATATAATAATCCGATCAACACACATTAACATTAACTTCCGGTATTTGGTGCGTCCAGTATGAAGCGCAATCCGCATTGCTCGTGCTGTCCACGCAATATCAATTCAAATCAATCGCACGCGGAATGGCTGATACAGCGTACGTGGACTCTTTCAAAAAGAAAATCAAATCATTGCAAGAACTTAAGAGCGACGCTGAAAGCAGCACCGCCAGACTGCAGAAAGAACGAGAGAAAAGCGAGAGAATCAGTAATGATCCGATGTCATTAAATGAAAAAGATTTGCTGTTGAATGTATTAGCAGAGAACCTCACACAACTCGTTTGGGATGTGTGATAGCAAAGCATACAAGACAAAAAACAATATAGCTTTAATTAGAAAAATACACGATGTTTTTACATTGGTTTATCACACTGTTTGTAGGAAAAATATCGTAGTAGCTTTAATAAAACGGGCAGGTTTTTCTTGATGGACAACTCCCTGGGGTCACGGTGGCCTCCCAGGCAATTTATGTAGACAGTGGCAAAGTTCTGCTTCATAGCAAATATTTTCATTTAAAAAATTGCCAGTTGCAGTTATAATATAAAATACAATATAACGGCATCATTGATCTATGTTTAACGAAAGGTTTTCTCTAACAGTCTATAAACGTGCGAATGTTTAAAGTAATTCCGGGTGTTGTATGTGGGAAGGCCGAGGGCGACGTAGCTTCCCTGAACAGGCGCATCCAGCTGGTTGAGGAGGAGCTGGATCGTGCACAGGAGCGTCTGGCCACTGCCCTGCAGAAGCTGGAGGAGGCTGAAAAGGCTGCTGATGAAAGTGAAAGGTGTGTGTGGTATTTATTGCAGAGAATCTGCACTCTCCACTCCCCACACACCTCTCACCACACACCTCGCACCTTTCCACGCACACCATGCACCTCTCACCACACATCATACACCTCTCACCACACACCTCGCACCTTTCCACACACACCATGCACCTGTCTCCACACATTTATTTATATGGCACTTTTATACAACAAATGTTGCCACAAAGCAGTGTTACAAATGCATGGGTCCAAGTCACTATTGAGCAAACCAGGGGTGACGGTGGCAAGGAAAAACTTCCTAGGAGGGGATTAGGAAGAAATCTTTGAAGGACCGAGACTCAGAAGGGAACCCATCCTCCATTGGGCAGCCCAGCTAGTACAAGTCCAATACAATAATGATACAATATCTAGTCAGAACAGTCCCTCTAAAGTGGATGTTGGGCTTCAGGTAGGTGGAGCATCGGCGAGTAGGTGGAGCATCGGCGAGTCCCCTGGCAAACCTGAGCATTTTCGAGGTGCTTTATGACATTGTCTTTGTAGAAACATGTAAGCAGGATAAAAAATGCAGGTTAAATATTTAAACATCAAATTAAACATCCATATATATGTGGATGTATATATCCATATACACATGCCAGTGATTAGCATGTCAAGTCAAAATTTATTTATATAACGCTTTTTACAAAAACTGTTGTAACAAAGCGGCTTTACTGATATGAGTCCAAGCCACCAGTGAGCAAGCCAAGGGTGATGGGGGCAAGGAAAACATCCCTCAGAGCAAAAGGAAACCATGAAAGGAACCAAGACTCAACAGGGGAGGGGGGCCCATCCTCTTCTGGCCGACCATTGGGCACAACAATAACAATAATACAAACAGTAAAGTCTATCCATGTGGCTCTGGCAGACTTATCCATAGAAGCACAACTAAAGGGAGGGTTAGGGTTCACTGAGCTGTTGCTTTCCACCCAGTCATAGTTACAAACTAGAGTGAACGCATGACATGGCTGGATGACGGCATCAACATCTCGGATTACCAGAAGACTCTATGACTGGGGGCCCCAGGCTCTGCACCTTCATATGCAGTGGATTAACTGAAGGCTTGATTAAATAAGTGAGTCTTAAGCCTAGATTTAAATATTGGAACTGTCTGAATCTCGGATTGAAGATGGAAGACTGTTCCATACCTGAGGGGCTTTGAAGGAGAAAACTGCCTCTAGCTGTAGTCATGCTAACTCCTGCTAAGTCTTGCTAACTAAGAGAAACCCTGCATTCTGAGAGTGGAGCAAGCGAGGTGGGTCATAGTATGCAATGAATTCACTCGGATATTGTGAGGCCAGACCATTTAGCGCTTTATACATCAATAAAATTATTTTAAAATCAATTCAATATTTAACTGGGAGCCAGTGCAATGCTGAGAGCAGGACTAATGTGGTTGTATTTTCTAGCCCTAGTTAGGACTCTGGCTGCTGCATTCTGTAATAGTGAGCTAAGGTTCTAATAGGCAGAATCTCTTTGAGAAAACGAGGTGGGATCGCATCCAGTATACACATGGAAGAATTTAGCGAGGAGATAAGCTCCTCACGACTGATTGGGGAAAAGAATTCTAAACACAGAGCTGAACAAGACGCTGCCAGAATGCATTTACAGATTGACGGTCTAAGATAGCATATTAATTTTTTCCCCTGAATTTGTCAATCATTAAATAACTTCATAAAACTATTACTGCTACATTCCTGTGGGATTTGAGATTTGACTTTGGCATGATTTGCGATTCCTGGTTAGTTTGGCATGATTCCTGGTTGGTTTCCATATAGTATTAAATAGGAATCTTGGTATGAAGATTGTGCTGCGTCACCACACACCACTCTCCACACACCACTCCACTCCCCACACACTACACGCCTCTCACCACACACCACTGTCCACTCTACACACACCACTCCACTCCCCAGACACTACACACCTTTCACCACACACCACTCCACTCCCCACACACTACACGCCTCTCACCACTCCCCACACACTACTCTCCACTTTCCAATGTCACACACTTTCTATTTCAGAGAAAAAATTAGATGAAATGTTTAGGGAGAGATTCTAAGTGTCCATGTCTTCATACCTCACAGAGGCATGAAGGTCATTGAGAACCGAGCCCTAAAGGATGAGGAGAAGATAGTCCTCCAGGAAGGTCAACTCAAAGAGGCCAAGAATGCTGCAGAGGAAGCTGACCGCAAATATGAGGAGGTGAGCTCTCCCACACAGCTTTTCCTTCCTTTATAGTTAAACATTTACCCATATTTCACATATGTGTGTATCGGCTGTGTGTGTGTGTATAGGTGGCTCGTAAGCTGGGAACCGTTGAGAATGATATGGAGCGTGCAGAGGAGAAAGCTGAGTTGGGTGACAGGTAAGAATCTTTATAACACACTGAGAGGGAAGACTATGTAATGCTTTAATATGAACAGCAAGACATTTATCCCCATGAAAACTAATTCTATATTTTAGGCTATGGCTGGCTAAGATAAAATAAGGACTCTTGTCTGATCAAGTGGCTTCCATAGTGAGGAACCTTACAGCTAGCCCTAAACTAACCCACTCCTAAGACAAGTAACCTTTAACTAACCCACTCCTAAGAGACTAGTCCTAACCCTAACCCTAGACTAGTCCTAACCCTAGACTTCCAGAACTGACACTGAAGTTTTAGTTGTACTCTTTAGCTCCTGCTTCTTTATTACAGTAAGTACTCTGAATTGGAAGAGGAGCTGAAAACAGTCACTAACCTCATGAAGTCTCTTGAGGCTCAGGCTGAGAAGGTAAATCTGTGTGTGTGCATTTATGTGTTAATGACTGGGAGTTTGTAGTCTGTACTGTACGTATGTGTTTGAGTGATTGTGTGTATGTATTTGAGTAGCAGCTGGATCTCTGACTCCTTTCTTGATGTTGACAGTATGCTCTGAAAGAGGACAAGTACGAGGAGGAGATCAGACTTCTCACTGATAAGCTGAAGGAGGTGTGTTGGTTTTAAGCTCCTCTTCAATGCCATTGTTAAGTGTCACCATTGACATTTAGTAGTGTGTGTGAGGGTGAACATAAGATCTTGGTGTACACAGGCTGAAACACGTGCTGAATTTGCTGAGAAATCAGTTGCCAAACTTGAGAAGACTGTTGATGAAATAGAGGGTACGTACTTTTATTTCTGTTTTTTTATTTTATAATTGCATTTTCTTAGTCCAGTTATAGTTGTGACAATGCAGATTTGGAGTTAGGATCTAAGAGAACTGTTGAAATTTACTGAGAACAACAGAAGAGATAAGAAATGGAAACATGACGGTCACAGGTCATAAACGGTGATGATCAATGCAGTACAGACTAGGAGTAAAGTCCAAGATCCACAATAACAGAAGGAGGCAGTACATCCAGATAGTCAGTGATACTAAATGGCTTGTTAATGCTGTCAGGAAGCACTGGGAGCCTCTGGAGGGTTATATATTGTGAGTGTGATGCGTAACTATGGGGACCACTAGTATTCAGGGGATGAGGACTGCTGGTGGCCATAAGTGTGCATGGCAGGCACATTCCTGATAATAGTCAGTACATTCCTATTGTTGTAACTGGCTTAAGTGTCTTGTTCTGGGGTCTGTCCTTTGTTTCACCCAGTATTGAAATAGCTCACAGTACAGTGTAGAGTTTAAATAGCTCACAGTACAGTGTAGAGTTTTCTACATGAATGCTTTGGAAAAGCATGTGGCAGCTTTAGTTTTGCCCCACATCCACACTGTATGCACTTACTGCCATTGTGAAGTGTCTACAGCCCAAGAGCACACTGGTGTCCCACTTTCTGTTTGTTTCTTATTCAAGTTTTTTCTGTTTCCAGTTTCTCCCTGTTCTCTTGTCATCTTTTCTTTGCATTTGTTTACGTTGTGTCTCTCTTTTGTGTTACGACACTATAACTGCTATCACCACCCACTTCTCTCTTTGCGGATTGGCTACTGTAGATGAGGTATACTCTCAGAAACTCAGATTCAAAGCCATCAGTGAGGAGCTGGACCACGCCCTCAATGACATGTCCTCCATGTAAATATCATCACATCCTGTATGTTTAACTTAACCATTTTACTCACATTTTTACTCATTCTATGACTTGAACCACTTTCCCAAACTCTTTCACTAACCAACACTAACATTATATATACATTAACATTACATATACGTACATCATATCTCACTAAACACTAACATATATACATTAACATTACATATACATTATATCTCATTAACCAACACTAACATTCTGTATTTATATACATTATATATCTCACCAACATTCTGTATTTATATATAACATATATTTCACCCTAACCCTAATAGTATGAATGGATGCGTGGCCTCTTTTCAGGTTTTCTTCTAAAAATAACATGTGCGCACACACACACACACACACAGAGCATTCTTCCTTACCATTGCATGCTACTTGTTTCTTTTACTGCATATTTTGGTTTTTCTCTCCCATCACATTCTTTTTGTCCCTCTCTTTCATCCACATAGATAAAGTGTTTCCTCTCTGCTCCACTGCCAGCTGTTTTTGCCCCCTGCAGTATTCCTTTTTGCTGCTTTCTGATGTTTTCCTACACAACACCTTCCTAGGAAAGGATGGGGCACCCAGCTCTGACATCCCATCTGTTGTATAGAACTTTGACTTATTTTGCTTTCTACAAAGTAATAAAAGAACACCTTTTTCTGACTCATCCACTCTCTTTAAGTTTGTCTTAGTTTTTCTTATTTCCTTTATTTATTGAGAAGCTTGAATAAAATCTATAAAAGCTCTTCTCGTCAACTCTTTCAATGTCCTCCTTTGACTCTTTTATATTCCTGTTCTAATGAACATGAGCTTTACCCTTTAAATTTGGCTCTAAAATCTGTTGTAAGTCCTGAGAGGAGACAGAACCTCTGGAGTTTCACATTCACAGATCAACAAACATCAGCTCATGTAACTACATGTTTACTAATAACTACATGTTTACTAAATACCTATTTCTCTCTCACCATCTTTCCTCCTTTCCTTTTCATATCTCTGTTTTTTGGGCCAGACTGCCTCTACCAGCAACTTCAGAAAAACTGTACTGTCACATGAACTCAGTGTAGCGCTCAGTGAAGACTAAAGGGTCTAGACTGGGACTAAAGTGGAGTTTAATGTTCTATTAATGCTGGAGTTCTTTGCACTGCATGAACAAGGTGCTCATACAGAGAGAGTGATGCGGTAAGGAAATGATATAACAAGGGAGTAACATGCAAACATACCGAGAGTCTCCACACACCTGTAATGGCATTATAACAATGTTCACGATTTTATTTTTATTTCATTGTAAGCAACTGAATTTGCGATACATATTGCTGCACTTTTTTGAAAATGTAATGATAATAATAATCAGAAGAGGCTTATAATGTAATGATAATAATCACTTATGAATGGCTTATGAATGGTTTGCATTTAGAAATGATTTACTTGTATAAGTTTAAGTGGAAGGTTTTCATTCCAGTTCATTTAGTATTGGGCTGTTGCTGTAATGTTGATCCATTATTTACACATAACCACTAATGCTTTCAGCTCGTTTACAGATTAATTTGCTCATACTTTAGATTGAAAAAGATAATGAAAATGGTCTAAGAAATATTGGATCCATATAATAGACAAATTAATTATACTATTGCAAATATATATTTTGAACATTTTCTCTCAAATGGCCATAGTCCCAGGCTGCAGTAATAAAGATTAGTTGTAGTGTAGATATTTGTTATACAAACTTCCACTTCTGGATAAGTAATTCACAAGGAAATAAGCATAAATGAACAATGTCAGTTGACAGAAAATGTATCAAGAATGCTACAACTGATTAATCAACTTGTAAACTTGGATGTCATAACCCTAACATAAAATACAAACTGCTGTGCGTTTTAATAATTGTTTTTACTTTTTGGTCTATGAATGTGATGTTTCAGATTTAACCAGGCTGCGAACACGGGCCTTTTTCGGATTTTATTTAACACAGATATCCAATGAACGAACACAGCGAAGCAGGGAGACTTGACGAACGGACGGACAGGCAGTCAGACAGTCATAGACCGACAAAGACGTGGTGACATGCACATGCTTAAATACACACATCATTGACAAGACACAGGTGAAACGAGAAAGCAGACTGAAAACGAAACAAACGCCACGCCCCATAACAAGCACAGCACACGAACACACTTCCACGCAGACACATACACGGGAATAGGCAAAAGAAGCTACCGTCACGGCTCTATTACCAACCCTTTTCACCTGCTCCAACACCAAACTCTCATGTAATTATCTGTTCTATCACTAAACCCTCTCAGCATGCCACGTATCATGGTAATCCTCTCTCCTAGACGAACCTTTGTGTTCTTAGATCCATGTGTCACTCACAAATACACAGGCACAAACCCTAACACTAGCTATGTAAATTTTAATGTTATTTTGAATGACTCTTTTTAGAGACACACGAAGGCATTGTGAGTGTGTAGAACCTCAGATGGGATGAGTAAATAACTTTTTAGAGGCATGCGATGGAATTCTGAGTGTAGAAATGAAGGATGAGTAAAGAAATAAAGCAAGTAAGTAAATTATTTTGATGTCTAGTGAAGTGTAATCGGACACTTAATCAAACCGTGCAAGTGTGACCTCTGCCTTCCGTCCCCCAATCACCGATGGACACCAGGTTGTGGATGAATTGCACTTTTGCAGAAAATGTGTTTAGCAACCACAGTGAATGTTTCTGTCTCAGCGCGCGTTCGCAACAGTGCATAGTCGACTTTGCCGCAAGTAAATGTAAATGCTCAATAATGCAGCGGTTTCTCAAACTGCACTATTAATACAATTACACGGATACAATTGAAAGATACAACAAGCACAATTATCCATCTTTTAATAATAATGAAATCAACCGAACAAAATAACACAAAAATACTTCGCAAACTACACAAAAGCACATCCGAGAATTGCAGCTCTTCCGACCGCATGACATTCATAGAAAACCGTAGCTGACTCTTAGCTGTCTCCTTACTCGTGTCCGTGACTCAACTTGTATTGATAAAGTTTTACCATAGAATTAATCATGAACCGGTATACTTGCTCACCTGTAAATGAGTACAGTGTCCACAGTGAAAGTTTCTGTCTCATCAGCGCGCCTCTGCCCACATGGAAGAGTTCAAGTTAACCAAGTTAGTTAACTGGCATTGAGTGACTGGTTGTGAATTACTTGGTACATATCCATTTATAACCATAAACATAATGTTTTATTACGTTTCAGAACACCGTTACAACATTATTTTGAGTTTTAGGTTATTCGGGAAAACGGAGCAGTCTTTACTCGCGGTATAGTGCATATTTTACTTTAGGACATTTCCCAGAATCCCTTAGTTTTGGCAGAAATGCAGCGCTGACGTCATATAGGTGACGTCTTTTTAGGAGGAATTGAACATTTAATATATTTTACCCCGTTGCACAAGTATACGAGCTGCTGCAAACATCTTAATGTTCAGTGTTAAGCACATAGGCCTCAGGTGTACAATTTGTTGGGGTCTTTTTGCATCTGATCATACTGTCAAACTCTGTATAGATCTTTTATTTTTAAGGAGATTATAATAAAAGAGCTTCATATGTCAGTGATGTTCGTGTCTCTTTTGTTGGTATTGTAGGCTTTATTCTTATAATACCATAATAATGGTGACATACCTAGCTAGTACATTTGTAGCATGTAGTATGTGGTCTGGATACAGCTCAGTAATACTCATGTGTAGCATATAGCTAGCAGTGTTCAACTTCTACTAATGGCCTCATACAAGTTAGCAGTGTTCAATTTCTACTAACACTGTCATAACCCTAACCCTCATACAAGCTAGCAGTGTTCAACTTCTACTAACACCCTCATAACCCTAACACTAGCAGTGTTCTGCAAATGCTCTGACTGTGGCTATTTGGTCTGGTGGTTTCAGATCCAGGTATGATTGTTGTTCTCAAGCCTTCATTACAATATGTAAAAGTAAATAATTTTTTATTTATAGGTGGTTTTTGCTTGTATATTCATTGTGAGCCAGTTCTGTAATAAGTGTTTTTGTTTAGCCGAACTTAATTTTTAGCAGCCTAAGAGTGTTCTCTCCACCCAGTTAACGTCCTAGTTGTCAAAATACATGTCTTTGCTAAAAAAAAACAAGGGAATCCATTGCTTATTTTAAATCATATATATTGTTTCTGCTCCCCTGAATTATTTCTTATTGGAACAAATTTGTGAAAGATTTTAACTGGATAAAGATTTGGACTGTACCTCACAAATGTGTAGTAATCATAAAGGGGAGGGGGGGGGGCATTATACAAAGCATTACACAAATATTATCCTACAAACAATTACATAATTAATGTAAAAAGAAATGCAATTTCAGAAGATATCAATTCAGAAGATAGCAGTTTAGTATTATGTGCTCTTGATCACCCACTTCATTTACAACTTCATGTTTTTTGGCCCTTACATTGGTTATAGTATTGTCAGTCCCCAGCAGTATATAGTTTGTATAGTGTATAGTATATTGTATATAGTGTATAGTATATAGTTTTAGTTGGAAAGTTCAAAATAGTCTTTTTCTTGGGGGGAAAAAACAACAAAACAAACCAACAAAATACACAAATACACACGTCTTGCTCAAATACACACTTCCGTTTCCGGCTTCGTCCACTGGGTCAGAGGCGTGTTCTCAAAAATGGAAGGAGATACAGGCTTGTCCAGCGTCCCGGTCGAAAGTAAAGCGGGATTTGTTCTTAGTAATGTGGCTGAAGTCGTGGAAAGGATCCTGACGTTCGTTCCCACGAAAGCCCTCTTCCGGATAGCCAGGTAGTTAGTTAGCTGTTAGCTACTTTAAGTATGATGTTAACGCTAAATCTTGCTATGGTTGAGATTAGGGTTAGCCAGGTTAGCTAGCTGCTAATTGTTTTGGCTGTTTTGAAAGCTAAGGATGACACTAAAGAACAAACCATTCTGACTTTAGAGGAGATAATGTTGCATGCAGTTAGGTTTGTAAGCTAAAATGCTAGTTGGGTGGATGTTCGACTAATTAGTACGATTATTTTACCTAACGCTAATTAACTAGCCAGACCGCGAGTTACCTGGAAGTACTCGTCTGTGTCCGTAGAAATAATCATGTGACAAGTTGAGGGAAGCTTTCAAAAACCTTTTAGCTAATTATAACCATTATTAGAAGTAAACGAAAAACACTAAATGGGTATATGTGAAAAGTGAAACATGAAATAATGTATAATCCATTTTGGCTAGCGATGTAGGTAGTATCAAAAATAAAACCGTTTATAGCTCGGAAGTTTGCTATATATGTACTGGCAGCACCAGATATTCAGACTAATAAACTGCAATTATCGTTGATATTCCTGGTATAATCGCTGTTACTTCACAGGGCTTGATATAGTTTCACTCTCGTGTCACTATAATTTTCTTTACACGGTTTGATAGTGTAACTGGTGATTCTGTGCAGGGTTTGTAGGCTGTGGAGGAACTGTGCACGCAGAGTCCTGCGCAGTCAGCAGAAAATGGCCTGGTTGTCGGCTTCGGGCTCGTCTAGATATGAAGAACATATTCTTCTTGGAACAATGAAAGAAGGATTGGAAGTCAGATCCGCCATGTGTCTATTTTTCCCCACTTATTTTGACACACACTCAAATAACCAGCAAGGATGGAACAGTTACTCATAATGCTAGACATGTCACATTTAAAAAAAAAAAAAAAAACAACTAAACATCAACATCTTTTGTAGTGCACAGTGCATGTTATAATGTAAAGTCTTTATGATGCATACACATGTTACTGGATCACTTAGTTTGAGGAACTTCTGCAGTTCCTTTAGTCTTCACAGTAAAATCACATGAAGGAAATATCTGGAATGCGTTTATGCCTCTGTTTTCATTGTTGCTTATTATTTTTCTCTCTATTCTGTCTGCAGAACATCTTTATGCTTCCTCAGACAGCTTTATTAATGATGGACAGTGAAAACTTCAGTGGGCAGAATGGTTCTTTTAGACACAAAAAAGGTGAGGGGCAGTTTGTGTTGTCACTTTGATAAAAGGTGAGGGGCAGTTTGTGTGGTCACTTTGATAAAAGGTGAGGGACTGTTTGTGTGGTCACTTTGATAAAAGGTGAGGGACTGTTTGTGTTGTCACTTTGATAAAAGGTGAGGGACTGTTTGTGTGGTCACTTTGATAATGAACCCTATAAATATCGATATTGTTTCCACAATCCTGTGTTAACACAGCCAGGAGGTGTGACAACGAGGGTGAGTCGGACACTGTGGACAGGCTGAGACGTTTGCTGCCTCCATCTTGTGACATCGTATGTGTTGTCACCCCAGGAGTTGTGTGTGAGTTCCTCTCATCATTTATTAATCATTTTTGCAAAATTCAAAAACACAATTTTCTTTTTTCATGTTTGTCATCTTAAGGAGATAAATGCGAAGTTTTACCAAAGCCTGTAGTCTGTGAACGGACTTATCTTTGTTTATTATGAACAAAATGTAACATCAATATAAATGACTGAGTTTTGATTTGATTTAAAATCATTGTTCAGTTATATAGCCAATGTGACACAAACTGTTGACATTACAGTGACCCCTAGTGGCCAGCCTCGTGCACCACCTCAGGAGTTCATGGAGGGTGAGGCAGGATTCAGCCTCCTTTTTCCTGCTGTGGAAGGAGTTCACATGCGATCGTTTCATTTCTGCAAAAACAGTCTCAATAAGAGCACTTTGGAGGAAGCAGGTTAGTACAACAACATGCACACATTAACTTGTGTTCATAAATGTCTTGCAGAAAAAAAATCTGTTTTGTGGATGCTAATTGTGGTAAAATGTTAAATCAAAGCTGAGGTCTAAGTATCGATCATAACTGAGCTAAAATCTGGCCACTTTGTGAAATTGTTGTAGCGTTTACATGAGTGTCCTGAGGAGAGTGTGTTGTTGTTAGGGTTGGTGGGGAACCCTGACCTGAAGGTGGTGCTGCTCTTTGGCTATGATGCCTATAAATCTGGAGGTGGGCGTTTCCTTAACCAGCTGTTGGAGCCTCTGGCCCACAGTAATGTTCTCATTGCTGGTGGCCACGTGGAAAGGGTCTTCCCCCAGCACAAAGACTGGTAGGTTAAATGGGATCTGCAGATTGTTGCTGCCCAAGATTCTATTTTGTAAATCGCTCTGGATAAGAGCATTTGCTAAATGCCTTAAATGTAAATGTGTTCATGAATGGTTGTGTACTGCGCTGCGCCCAGCTGCTCGCCAGGTTCGTTTGGGGTGTTGGGTGTTGCTGTGAGCGGCTCCAGGGTCCAGGGTGCATCTGTGCTGCTGGAGCAGGACATCAGCAGTCCCAGCGCGGCAGAGGCCTCCATCCGACGGCTGAAGGCCGTGAACATCCCTGAGAAGAACACCGTGGGCTTCATGTTTGCTTGTGTGGCCCGTGGCCCAATCCACTACAACAATCAGCACAACGTGGAGGCCAACGCTTTCCGCAAGCTCTTCCCCTCCGTGCCCCTCTTTGGTTTTTTTGGAAATGGTGAGATTGGTTGTGACCGGATTGTGAGGGAGAGCTACACGCTGAGTGAGACGGATGCCAGCGGCCTGCAGCACGGCTACACTACCGTCATGAGTCTGGTGCACCTGGGATGATGCACATGCCCCTCTCACTCACACCTGTCCCCAACCTCAGTGCTGGATCTGGCCTGAAAGAATCCTTGCTGTGGGCGTGTTAATTTGAGCCACTGCAGCAGATTCTGTTTTCTCATTTGGCAATAGATTCATGTGTATAAGGATGAACCCAGATAAAGAGGCTATTGTGTGGTGCTAATATATGACTCGTTTTTCCCACTTGTTACAGAATGGTGGCTGAGTTGTAATAAGGGTTCTGTACAGTTCCTCTCAGTAGTAGTTGCCTGCAGTGCATGGAATTGATTTGTTCTACAGACTTTCAAGAGAACATTTTTTAAATCTACAGTAATGCAGTTAGTCACTATAAGCATTCATTTATTGTACTGAACTAAATGAATAACCTGTATTCCCCTGACTTTAGTGAGGGGGGAGGAGGGATGTATATGTACGTTCACTCTTGTACTTAGAGCTATTTTTCTTAATTCAGAGTTGTGTTGGCTTTCACTCTGCTCTACGTTTTGGTTTTTATTTGGGGAAACTAAACTTCACCAGCAGATGGCAGTGTTTAAGGTATGGTACGAGAAGCCATTAATGAATATTACCTTTAAACTCTGGAATCAGTCACGTATTTGTAAATAGTTTTTCAGTTCATGTACTGTGAACTTTTAAGCCAACTGGTATCCAAAACAAAATGAGAAGCTCTTCCCATATAATGCATACACACTGATTTCATACAGTCAGCATTACCCCCCCCCCCCCCCACCACACACACCTGTTTGTTGCATCAATATGCAGAATGAAACATGAACATGGGTGGAAAAAAGTTGACTTAATGACCCCACACCTCTGTTTACACCACATTGTCAAGATACCAACAGAAAAAGATTAGATTCAGCTGTTGAGTAAGTTTGTACAATGTAGTTATTCTAGTTGAGTACTTTCACCTTGAATCTGTTTGCTTCAAGTTATTTTTTTTTCCCTGTTCCAAATGCTGTACAGGCTGTAGCACTCAATAAATTTAGTAAGAAACCACTGACCAAGTTGAGAGATTGTGAGTTTACTTAACCATTTAACACCCCAACCATGCATTTCCCAATCAGAGAAAAAGGGAGAATCTTCACAGCAGAAAAAAACAGCATTTAAAACTGAGCAGCCGGTGACCAGAGCGCCAAACAGACATGAGGTATAGCAGTCGGTAAGTGTTGTTCCAAGGGCACCGTCCCTATGGCTCCTGGATAAATGCAGGTGGAATTACTTTTAGGAATCAGCAGACACGAGGCTCAGGTCAGGGGGGTAGGTTAGCCGCGAGGTTCTTACAGCGTCCTGCACTACGGCTTCCCTTTCACAGAGAGGCAACGGTGCAAAACGTCTGTCACCTGAAAGCTACTCTGGACACATTGTGCCCATATGCACAGGTTACCAAGGGATTGATCAACCCTTCCGATCCTTGGTGGGTACTTGGTGTTTCAGTACAAGTGTTCAGGCTGCACATTAGCACTGGTGTGTAAGGGCAGATGGACCAATGGGCACCGTTGTCTCCTAAACAAAAATGCTTTGTGGGTCAAACATGACATGTTCCAGCTTGGCCAAGAAAGGCAGTTAGGACCATACCAAAGTTCACAGAAGTGGACACTGAGTGCAGCTGCATAAATGGAATATACCATTTTGTACTATTTGAAAGCCAGTGGTACTGAGAGAAGGGACTTGCTTGGAAATTATAATTTTTCAGGCCAATTTATACCAGTAATGACATGATGGGTCAAGGTGGCCCTACATTACCATATAGTCCAGGCTGGGCGGAGCAAATAAACATCCTGTCCTTTAGGCCTATACAATCTTTTTTACTGTCAAGGCACATGTTTATTATGACTTCCTAAGTTGCACATTTATAAGAAACAGTCTCTTACAAACAGCTTTTAGGCCAAAGGGAGTTATGCTGAAAATGGAATGATTCGGGTGTTAGTTTGTTATCATAAAACACATCACAGAATGGACTCATTTGTATGTGAAACTTGGATGCGATTTCAGGGATGCTGGAATGATGCAGAGGGGAATCATGAGACTAAACACACCCTATTTGAATATCTCAAATATCCCTCAAAACAGACCCATCAATCAATTTCTGTGGCTGTTCTTTAATGAGGATCACAGTAGTTATCATTCATTTAAAACAATGTTGCAAGTCAAGTTGGTATTCAAATATTTAATAGGTCTTTGAACATCAGTAGAGTACCAGCGCAAAGCCACGACAGAGGCAGCATTAATGAAGCTCTGCTTGTGCTTGTGTGAACAGGTAACATGGAGCCAAATTTGTATTTATAAAAGACATTTTAAATAGAGTTTCTTTTAAAAAAAAAAAATCCGCTATGATAAAGGGGCAAGAGAATTAAAACATTTAGCTCAGATTGAACACAGTGAAAGCCAGCATTAATATTACATGATGAGTAATGACAGCTCACCTCATCACTTAATCCTCAGCTTCTGCATCTGTTAACAGGACCATCCTACTTACCAGAAGGTCCAGGAAGAAAGATGTAGCATGAGAATGATCCTCTTTTCTAGACCAGGGTCAATCCATGGTGTACCCAGAGGAGGGGTATCCTTGCAGCTAACATACACAGGGCTAGCAGACAGAAGAGTTGTTTTTACAGGTGCTGGTCATAAAATTAGAATATCATGAAAAAGTTTATTTATTTCAGTAACTCCATTCAAAAAGTGGAACTTGTATATTATTCATTACACAGACTGATATTCTTTTAATTTTGATTATAACTGACAACTAATGAAAATCCCAAATTCAGTATCTCAAAATTAGAATATTACTTAAGACCAATACAAAAAAAGGATTTTTAGAAATGTTGGCCAACTGAAAAATATGAGCATGTACAGCACTCAATATTTAGTTGGAGCTCCTTTGGCTTGGATTACTGCAGCAATATGACATGGCATGGAGTCGATCAGTCTGTGGCACTGCTCAGGTGTTATGAGAGCCCAGGTTGCTCTGATAGTGGCTTTCAGCTCTTCTGAGTTGTTGGGTCTGGCGTACTGCATCTTCTTCACAATGCGATAAGTCAACCGAGTTTGCTGGCCAATTAAGAACAGGGATACCATGGTCCTTAAACCAGGTACTGGTAGCTTTGGCACAGTGTGCAGGTGCCAAGTCCTGTTGGAAATGAAATCTGCATCTCAGCTGTCGTATTCCTTGTGTCAAGCCACTCTTGAACAAGAGACGGCGTCAGAAGCGGCTCGTCTGGACTAAAGACAAAATGAACTGTACTGCTGCTGAGTGGTTCAAAGTTCTATGATGAAAGTAAAGTTTGCATTTCCTTTGCAAAATTTTAGCTGGAAGATTATTCCATAACTATGGGGCTTTGTGACTGAAAGATCTGGTTCCAGCTATAGTCTTCATAATCCAGGATCATAAGAGACTAGAGGTTTACTCAGATACAGTGACGCAAGATCATTTACTGCTTTATAGGTTCACATTTATGAACAATGTGAAATTTGACAGGGAGCCAGTGCAGTGAGGATAAGATGGCTGTGATATGTTAATATCTTCTAGTTCTAGTAAGGACTCTAGCTGCTGCATTCTGGACTAACTGAAGCTTGTTTATGCTCCTACTGGAACATCCAGACAATAATACAACCTAGAGATAACAAAAGCATGAACTAATATTCCTACATCATGTAGCAACATTATATTTCTTATCTTGACAATATTCCTGATGTGAAAGAAGGCTTTCCTAGTGCTATTTTCTACACAGGTTTCAAGCAAAAGGCTGAAATCAGTAATAACCCTAACCCTTTTACTGCTGTACTTGATGTAACTGCAAGACCGTCTCGAGTTGCTTTGTAATCAGAAAGATTCCTTCCATCTGCTTGTGGTCCAAGTACATGTACTGTTTTTACTGTCCTTTGACACTGCATATCATATATACATACATACAAGTCCAAGATGGCCACCAATCCACATTTGTGTGTGAATCAGTGCTTGAGATCTCAATTTTTTATGTGTTTTATGTGATTTCTTTATTACTTCTCAAGAAAAGGCATCTCCTCTACATTGGGATTATTTTTAATTCATGATTATACTTAATCTGAATTTTAACTTGGACTATTTGACCAAGTGATATCTGTTTACTGGAGTATTATACACAAGGGAATAAGCCTGCTGGACATTGCACATATAATACTGTTTGATGGCTAACAACTTAAGGTATGCAAGCTTCTGGTTGTTCTCTTGCTAGCCGCAAGTCAGCCACCATCTACACATATGCAGCTGTTAGCATGGCCTGTTAGCTACTGCTACTGTTTGCGGGACTGATGTGAAGAGCTTTGCTTGCTAGCCACCAACAAAAGCCTTATCTATTAGCTATCACCTGGACGCATTGCCTGCTAGCTGCTACCATCTGAAGCCTGTTTGCTAGCTTGCTGCTAGCTACCATCCAGGAGCCTGTCTACTAACTGGCTGCTGGTAATCATGCTTGCTGACTGCAACCTGGATTCCTTGCTTGCTAGCCTGCAGCTGGTAGCTTTGTCTGCTAGCTCCCATTTGGATGCTTCCCTCCTAGACTGCTAATAATGGCCTCGCTTGCTAGCTACCATCTAGATACCCTGCTTGCTAGACTGCTGCTAGTTGCTTTGCTTACTAGCTTTGTCCTGATGCCTCTCTGCTTCTCTGCTGCTACTGGCCCTGATTGCTTGATGCATCCTTGCTGGCCTCTCTGCTAGCTTGCTGCTGGTACCCTTGTTTGTTAGCCATGACTGCTTGACTGTTAGACTTCTGCTGAAAGCTTGATATTGTTCAGCCCTGTTAAGTTGTCAAATTGGTAACTGACATCATGTATATTTTTTTTATACTCTTCATACTCATACAGTTCAGTCCGGTATTAGATGAACTCAATAGGTCCAAAATAAGAGGCTGTATATTAATACAGTTGAACTATGGTCAATTTTCAACTTCACTTACAAGTCACTATGAGTTATACCTTCAGCTAATTAACCTATGTCATCATCAAAACTCTTATTGTTCATATGCACAAGTACAAATTAATAAGATCCTCTATCTTCAGAATCTGTTGTTGTTAAATGATTATTTTATTGTTTCAGATTTTTTATTTTCTCAGTTCGTAGAGGACAGTGGCAATGTATTGTATAATTATGCTTTTATTGATGTTGTCTGGTAATGTTCAGCCAAATCCTGGTCCTGCTCAGCCTAATCTTGAGTCTGCTAAGACTTTGCAGACTTTATCCACTCATTCTGATTTCAAAAGCAGATGTGGTCTTGGTTTTATACATTTAAATGTTAGAAGCCTTGTCCCTAAAATGGATATGATCAAGATCTGGGCAAATCTAACCAATGCTGATATCATTATTATTTCTGAAACCTGGCTCAAAAAATCTGTACCTGATGAATTAATTTCCATTGAAGGATATAAAGTTTATAGATCTGATAGGGTTGGCAAAGAAAGTGGGGTTGCCACATATCTGAGATCTAAGTTTATAAGCTCTGTAATCATGTCAATTACTAAAGTTAAACAGTTTGAAATTCTGGCAATCAAAGTGAATATCTCAAAAAGTGCTGAAATTACAGTAGTTGGATTCTATAGACCACCTTCTGCTTCAAATGATGCTTTCCAATCTATATCTGATATATTACATAAATTAAATGACTCTGAATTCATTCTCATGGGTGACATGAACTGGGATTGGCTCTCAGGGAACTCAGATTGTTTTAAAAAATTGTGTAACAATTTAAACCTGGTGCAACTTATTAACGAACCAACAGGAATAAATCCTAAAGCACAAATAAAATCAGCCTTGCTTGATCTAGTCATAACAAATGCAGCTCATAAATACACCTCAACTGCTGTATTTTGTAATGATGTCAGTGAACATTGTGTAATTGCATGTGTACGAAATACAAAAATTCCCAAGTTAAAATCCTGTGTCATTTTAAAAAGACATTTTAAAAGTTTTGACCAACAAGCCTTTCTGCATAATCTGTATCACAGTGATCTTAGCAGAGTGTCTTTGATTTCAGATGTTGAATTGGCATGGGACTTTTTTCATTCACTTTTTCTTTCAATCATGAATGAACATGTACCAATTAAAAAGTTTAGGATCAGTGGTAAGGACAATCCTTGGTTTTCAGATAGTCTTTCAGAGCTAATTTACAGTATTTGCGAAATAAACTATGGGCACAAGCTAGACTCTCCAACTCTTCTGCTGATTGGACCTTGTTTAGAACAGTAAGAAATAAGTGTACTTTAATGATTAGAAAGTCAAAATCTGAGTTTTATTTGAAGACACAAAAAACTTAAATAACCCTTTAAAAGTTTGGAAGTCAGCTTGGAAGTCAGTGTCTGGTGAGTATGTGACCCCAAACCTCCCAAAACAGATTTTTGTTGGTTCTGATGAAATAAAAGACAAAGCAGCTATGGTCAATCATTTTAATAATCATTTTATTCATGCTGATTCTCTATTTGACCAAACTGTTGATACATCCATGCTATATCCTGATATTTCTGAAACTGAATATGAAAATGGAAACTTGGAACTTTTTCATTTTAGTCCCATTTCAGTGTCAGAAGTTTATAAAGCTCTGAAAGACATTGATCACAAAAAAATCTGTATATATAATTCATTTATAATTCATTTATATGAATTTCATTTCATATAAATGAAAGCAATAAGTATTTTTACAGATACAAAATAACTGGTACCTTTTTACATTTATAATGTATATATTTTTTAATACAAATGCAAAGAATAAACACAAAGTCTTCAAACTGAAGCATTTGAACGAATGTCCCCCTGCGTGCCCAGTTGTGGCTTCAGTGCGCAGCACTGGTGGACTGGACCTGTGGGGTTCATGTCACTGGTGGACTGGACCTGCAGGGTTTATGTAGGGAGTGAAAGTGATGAGACAAACAAGGGACAGGTGCACAATCAGTAGCTTGGTGATTGAGAATGGGGGAGGAGTAGTGTGTATGTGTGTGTGTGTGTGTGTCTTTGAGAATGGGGGAGGAGTAGTGTGCATGTGTGTGGGGGTGTGTGTGTGTGTGTGGTGTTGAGAACGGGGGAGGAGTAGTGTGTGTGTGTGTGTCGTTGAGAACGGGGGAGGAGTTGTATCATTGAGAAGGTTAGGGTTAGGGTTATGGTTAGGGTTAACGAAGGTGTCTCCCTCGTGCTGTGGGGCTGGCCTCCTGTGACAGAAACACTGCATACTGCTGTAGTCCTGCAAATATGCAATAATTTCAGCCCAAATGTTTTGATAGATCTGAACGAGGTGGAAAAATACAAATACATTACATATCATACTAATACAAATACGTTATATAGTACATCATACTAATACAAATACATTATACAGTACATCATACTTGTCACGGTGGCCGCCCTGGCCGCCTCCCCCGTCTCGTGTCTGTGTGGGTGTGTCTGTGTGGAGGCGTGTTCCGTTA